>JADRCH010000480.1:118336-142199 GCA_019843965.1 Rhynchomys soricoides | reverse complement strand
GGGGTTAAATTTAGGTCCCATGCTGTACAAGTGTCTTACTGACTGAGCTATCTCTCCTGTCCATGTCTCCTTTCGCCGAGAAGCATGGTTTGTGGTTAGAGACCCAATCCTGGCTGGACCACCGTCAGGGGATCCCAGCAGTGAACATAACAGCTACTACCATCTCAGTCAGTACCTGCAGGAGACTGTCAACAAGGTCAGGCCCGTTGATGTTCCCTCTTAGGAGTGGGTAGATAGAATAATTTGTTCCTCACTTAAGATTCCAATCACTCTGCGACTGCCCAGCTCCAACCCAAGCTATATGTAATCCTCCTGCCTCAGCTCTATGTCCTCTGGGAAGGGGCTACAGTATATAGTTAACAAAAGGTAGAGCCCATCTATGCAGCAATGGGGAATTGTCATCTGTGGGGGCAGAGGAAGTCTTGGGTGAGGAAGGTCCATGGGGAATTGTAATCTGTGGGGAGCAGAGGAAGGTCCAGAGTAAATGTGTGCTGTTTATGTGTGCATGTCTAGGCCCCCGTGGCCCCAGGCTCAGAGAGATGACAAAGCCGTGCTCAGAGGACCAAGTGTGACTGACAGTGTGTGTGGAAAATGTCCCCATCGTGTTCTCCCCACTGAGGTTTATGGCCTGAAGACTGCTCCCCTCCAGAGACTGCCCTATCTAAAGTTAGCTCACTTCCCTCCTTGACCCAGCTGTATTCCATAAACATGACTCCCTGTCTATCTGTGCACAGTAACCCTGCCATTCGACTCTATGTAATAAACACCCTAATCGTCAGCGGAGCTGAGGCTTCTCCAGCCGAGATCCCAGACCGCCCCATCCCAGCTTTCTGTGTGTCTGCCTTTTACTTATGCCTCACTGCCCTAGTGAGGACCATACCCTTGAGCCATGTTGGACACAGAGTCACTCTACCATTTATATAATTAAATTATTTAAACTTACTTATTTGTTTGTTTGTTTATCAAAATGGAGTCTCTCTATGTAGGCCAGAAACATGCTATGAAGATCAGGCTGGTCTAGAACTCACAGTGATCTCCCTACCTCCGCTTCTCGAGTGCTGGGATTAAAGGCATGCACCACTACACCCAGCCTGGATTGCTTATTTTTGAGACAAGGTATTTTGCTGTAGCTCAGGCTGGCCTGAAGCTTACTATGCATCCTTAGCTGGCCTTGAACTCTGGCTGTTTCTACCTCAGCTTCCCCCACGCTTCAGCCAGAGGCCTGAGCCACCACACCTAACTAGAAACAAGATTTTTAAGAAAACTATTGAGGAATGACATCAACTTTGTCATTGTCATAACTTACTGCCTGTAGATAGTTTCCAATCTGCAGTACATTGAATGGACCACAGATGCTGTATGGGCCCCATCTGGGTCCCAAGACTTGATGTTTGCAGAGCAAAACATAGAAGAGAAGGAGGAGGAGGAAACGGAAACATGGGAGGAAGGAAAAGGGAGGGAGAGATAGATGGGGTGAGAGAGAAAGGAAGGAGGAAAAGAGAGGAAGGAAGGGGAGAGAGAGATGAAAAGAGAAGGTGAGAGAGGGTAAGAGAGCAAGAAAGAAGAGAAGGGGAGCAGGAACTGGAAGAGGAAGGGAGCAAGGAAGAGGGAAGAGGGACGAGAAGAGAGGAAGATTCATAGTTAACTCCTGGGCCTTCTCTTGCTTCGGTGGTCAGCTGAGTCCTTATCAGCACATGAACTGTACAGAAACTGAAGTCCAGATAATGAGCTACGGGAAAAAAATGGCTGAGACTAGCTCGGATTCCTAACAGCCAGAATGCAGACTCCTGCAGACACAGGCTGCGCTACAGCCAAATTAGCCCCAGACCGAAGGTGACTTGGCCTCCACTGACAAAGTGTAAAAAGCATGCTCTGAGAAGAACCATGCACAGCCAGAGCTGGAGCACGGTCGGTTGGGTCCTTGTCTAGCAGGCAGGAAGCCCAGGGTTGCTTGGTGACTTTCATCACCACATACAACAGATGCTGCGGTGCATGCCGGTAACCCTGGCATTCCAGAGGTGGAGGCGAGAGGGTCAGTAGCTCAAAGTTATGCTCAGTTCCATTAGACCTTGTCTGAGAGAGAGAGAGAGAGGAGAGAGAGAGAGAGAGAGAGAGAGAAAGAGAGAGAGAGAGCTGAAATCTAACTTCTACAAATGAAACATTGTCTAAAATAAAAGTGGAATGGGAAGGATTTCAAACATATTGAACACAAGAAAATGTTATGAACTCCTAATAGGAACTGTCTACAAAACAAAATACACTGAGAGGGCTGAGTATGGCAGTGCAGGATTGTAATCTCAGCAGTTAGGAGTAGAGGCAGGAGGATCTGAAGTTCAAGGTCGTCCTCAGCTACAGAGGGAATTTGAGGCCAGCCTGAGCTACATGAGATCCCATCTGAAAATACTAAGATAAAATAAATGAGAGAAAGAAAAGGAGAAGATAACAATTGTCACTGCAGATCTAGAGAAGCAGGGATCCCTGTGTATTCTTAGCTACAAGATTATTAGATATGACCCAGTTCCTCTACCTACATATCCAGAAGAGCTGACAACGGCCGCTCGAATAAGTGTGTGAACGTGATTGCTCACATCAGTACTATTCTCAACAGCAAAAGATAGGAACAACTTAAAGTCTGTCTGCAGATGGCAGGACGTGGCAAATGTGACATACACGTAAGTCAACCACAAACAGTTCTGTACACCTGTGAATTCCACTCCTGGAGACTGAACAGTCCAGGGGGTAAAAATACCGAGTTCAGAGTTCAGGGCCGGAGAGATGGTTTAGTGATTAAGAGCACTGGCTGCTCTTCCTGAGGACGCTCGTTCAGTTCCCAGCACCCAGTTGGTAGCTCAAAACCATCTGTGATTCCAGTTGCAGGGGATCCACACCCTCTTCTGACCTCTAAAGGCTCCTGCAAGCACATGGTGCACACATACATGCACACACACACACATGCACAAGTGCGCGTGTGCATGCACAGACACACACATGCACACCATATACACATAAAATTTATTTTTTTTTAAGTTAAAGAGGAGCAGGGTTGGAAATTGCATCTAACTGAACACACACAGCACATTTAATCTTTTCTGTTTCTTGAGAGACAAAATCTTATTTTTGAGAGACAAAACTAGTCTGGCTAGAACGCAAAGAGATTCTCCTGCCTCTGCCTCCCAAATGCTGGAATGAAAGGCCTGCCACTCAATGCTTGGTCTGCTCTTTAAACACCAAACAATAGCAACAGCAACCCATTAATTTTATTGGCTGTTCTCTGATTTATAAAAACAGTATATGAGGATTATTAACTAACTCTTTATACCAAATAGTAAATTTAAAAAATCTTTTCTGTGTGGGGGTATTTTGTCTATATGTATGCCTGGTACCTGTGGAGGCCAAGAGAGAGTGCTGGATCCACTGAGTTATAGATGGTTGTGGGCCACTGGGCACTGGGATCTGAACTATGTCCTCTGGAAGAACAGCGAGAACTCTTAACTCCTAAGCCAACCCTCCAGCCCCAATAAATAGTAATTTTCAGAGGGCAACAGATCCCCTGGAGCCAGAGTTGGAGGCAGTTTTGAAACACCTGACATAAGTGCTGGGAACCAGACTCAGGTCCTCTGCAAGAGCAGGGTATGCTCTTGACCACTGAGCCATTTCTCCAGCCCCAGGACATTCCTGATATTCCCATCTAAACAACACAGTATAAGGACAGTTACTTTTATCACAAGTTTTGTTGTATGAGGTTTTTCTTTGTTTGTTTTCTTTCTTTTTTGAGACAGGGTTTCTCTGTGTAGCCCTGGCTGTGCTGGAACTCACTCTGTAGACCAGGCTAGCTTCAAACTCAGAATCTGCCAGCCTCTGCCTCCAGAGTGCTGGGATTAAAGGAGTGCGCCACCATCACCCAGCCATAGGAAGTTTGCTTTTTTATGTAAGTCATCTAGACATGGTCTGTAGTACAGAGAAGGATGCATAGCAAATGCTAACCTGATTTAGGACAGCTCCTTGAGCTCTGTTGCTTTTTGACTGGGTGGTGCCCTTTGCTATTTTTTTGAGACAGGGTTTGACATTTTATCCCTGGCTAGATTGCAATTCTTGATGGAGACCAGACTGGCCTTGAACTTATGGCAATCCTCCTGCCTCTGCCTTCTAAGTGCTAGACTCATAGGCATGTGCCACCACTTCGGGTTCAGTGTGGGACCAATTCTCTTCAGATGCCAAGGGACCACTAATGTTATATGTTAACAGTGTGAATAAGTCTTGAAAACAAGTCAGGTGAGAGCGGCTCAGTTGATAGAGCGCTTGCCTGGTCTGCACAAACTAGGTGTGGTAGTAAAGACGTGCAAACTGAGTACTTGGAAGTGGACTCAGGAGGATCGAGAGTTCAAGGCCAGGCTGTGATTGGGAGTGAGATCCTGTCTCCAAATGAAGGAACGAGCAAATAGTTTGTTATATATTGGATTTGCACCACAAGTTTCTAAAATTCTTATTTATTGGGGCTGGAGAGATGGCTCAGCAGTTAAGAACACCGAGGGCTCTTCCAGGGGACCTGGGTTTGATTTCTGGTAGCCATGTGGCAACTCACAAGTGTCTATAATGCTAGCTCTTCCTCCGGCACTGTACACACATGGTTCACAGAGATACTTGCAGGCAAAACATCTGTACACATAAAATAAAAACAAATAAGGAGCCGGGCAGTGGTGGCGCACACCTTTAATCCCAGCACTTGGGAGGCAGAGGCAGGCAGATTTCTGAGTTCGAGGCCAGCCTGGTCTACAGAGTGAGTTCCAGGGCTACACAGAGAAACCCTGTCTCGAAAAACAAAACAAAACAAACAAACAAAACCATACAAAAACAAATAAGTATTTTTTAATGTTCATTGTTTATTACATACATGTGTCTGCATGGATCCATGCATTGCGTATGTGCATGTATGCGTGTGTAGGTTGGAAGACAACTTTTCTATTTCTATTTGGGCTCCAGGGACTGAACTCAGGTCTTCAGGCTTTGGGCGGCTGAGTCACTGCAGCTCCATTCATTCATTCATTCATTTATAGACAATGCCTCATTCCCGCTCCCAGGTCGACATTGATTTCTCTTGACTTTCCTCTCCTTCCCTCTTCTCTTTCTCTCTCCCCCTCCCTTCCTTTTGCTTTCTTCTTTTCCCTTTTTTTCTGAGAGAGGGTCTGGATTGGTCTCCAACTTCATTTGTAGCTGAAGATGACTTTGAACTCTTGATCCTCCTGCTTCCACCTCCGGAGGACCAGGGTTACAAGTGTGTACTTCCACACCTGGATTCTCACCTCTGTCGTTGATGTTCTTCTTCTCCTCCTCCCCCTCCTCCCTCCCCTCCCCCCTCCTCCCCCTGCTCCCCTCCCCCTCTTCTTCCTCCCCCTCCTCTCCTCCCTCCTCCTCCCTCCTCCTCCTCCTTTTTCTGATTCTTCTTCTGATTCTCCTCGTCCTCTTCCTCTTCTTCTGATTCTCCTCTTCCTCTTCTTCCTCTTCTCATTCTCCTTCTCCTTCTCCTTCCACAGGCAGGTAACACACTTTTCTTTCCCAAATAAGATTGAGGATTTATTTCTGGAGGCAGGAAGTATCTAAACTGTAGTTATTTGAGAATACTCACTAAAGCTACTGCAGCTGAATAGGCACAACCTGCTCAATTGTGATCCCAGCCCTCAGGAGGTAGATTCTGGGGAACCAAACACAGGCCCTCAGGCTTGTGAGGCAAGTGATTGACCCATGGATCCATGTCCCCATCTCTCTGCTTTTTTGTGTGTGGTTGGTTTCTTTTGTTTTGGTTTGGTTTTGGTTTTTTGAGACAGGGCTTCTCTGTGTAGTCCTGGCTGTCCTAGAACTCACTCTGTAGACCAGGCTGGCCTCGAACTCAAAAATCTGCCTGCCTCTGCCTCCCAAGTGCTGGGATTAAAGGCGTGCGCCACTACTGCCCGGCTTGTGTGGTTGTTTTAAGACAAGGTTTTTCTGTCTTATCTCTGGTGTCCTGGGACTCACTATGTAGATCAGGCTGGCCTTGAACTCACTGAGATCTGCCTGCCTCTGCCTCCCAAGTGCTGGGGTTAAATTTATGAGCCACCATACCCATCTGCTCTGTTACTTTTTAAAATCTGTCAATCCTTGGTACCAGTACTCTGGAAGTCTGAATGACATTGCAGCAGGCTTTCTCCAAAGCTCCCATCCTCCTTCTTCCTGGGGTGGGGCAGAGGAGTCTACTGACTCCAGAATGGTTGTGGCCAGAGAGCTCATACCTGCATGCAGTGCACTGGTTTGAGTTAGGCCTTTGTTCTTCAAACTAAAGCATTATTTTGCTGCACAAATCAAGCGGAACCCTGGTCTGCCTGAGCCAATAATTCCTGCCAATACGCTAAGCAAAAGCCAAAACCTCGGCTCAGTGTTAGATCATTTTCTGCAAATGTTTTATCACACTTACTTGGGTTTTGCTTTTTCATGACCCTGACTATGGATGGTATTCAAAATATTTAGCAGTTGGCTTCTACATGGCCACCATGCTAGCTTTAGCACTAATCACATTCTACCACTATGTTGGGTGTAACTTTTTTTTTCTCTTCAAGACAAGGTTTCTCTGTACATCACTGGCAGTCCTGGAATATGCTCTGTAGGCCAGAGTGGCCTTGAACTCACAGAGATCTGCTTGCCTCTGCCACCACCACCAAGCAGGGAATAGGTCTTTACTTGTTACTAAGGTTGAGGTCTGGTGGCCAGAAGGAAGGTAGGGAAGGTAGGGAAGGTAGGTGGAGATGGGGCAGTTAAAAACCTTGTTAAGGGGCTGGAGAGATGGCTCAGTGGTTAAGGGCACTGACTGCTCTTCCAGAGGTCCTGAGTTCAAATCCCAGCAACCACATGGTGACTCACAACCATCTGCAGCGGGGTCTGGTATGTCTGAAGACAGCTACAGTGTACTCATACATAAAATAAATAAAATAAATCTTTAAAAAAGACCTTGTTAGGTATGTGTATTATAATATATAATACATATATATAGTGAGTGTGTGTGTGTGTGTGTGTGTGTGTGTTAGACTCATGTAGACCAGGCTGGCTTCAGACTCTCTCCGGAGTGGAAGCTGACATTGAATCCTTGATTTCTTGCCTCTGTCTATCATTGCTGGGATGATAGACATATGCCACCATGCCAGTTAGTGATGGAGCCCAGGGCTTCAGGCACGCTAGGCAAGCACTCTAGCACCTAAGCTCCATCCTCAGCCAGCACTTACCAATTGACATGAGTGTTATAGCACTGCTGCAGCATGGACCCTGAAGGTCTATCAACGTGATGAGTATCAACCTGCCTTCAACACAGCCCCAGCCATGGAAGGCTCTGTACATTTTGTTCATAGCACCTTCCTTCTGTTGGGTCTAACCACCCATTTCTCTATTTTCCCAGAGTGACATTGGCAATTTCGCATGAGAATCTGCAGATTGCCCAGGCACTTGTCAACAAGTGCCCTGAGTTCAAGCCCCCGGATCCGCAGTTGTGGACGGAGGGATGTGACTCCTACAAATTGTCCTCTGACCTCCACACAAGTGTTATGACATGTGTGTATGCACACACACACACACACACACACACACACCCCACAGACAAATATATAAACAATTTAAAGATATTTGGTATGGGCTAACCACCATCCTTTCTGTCCCTGACTTAGGTAACTTCCTCCTTTTTCTCCAACAAAAAGTGTAATAAACTAGTCTTGCACCATCGCTAACATTTTCTGTGTCCTAAATAAGAACATGCTGTTAGGGGGTGTGGGTAGGGAGTGGCAGCTGCAAGCAGGTCGCTGGCGGTGGTGACGGATTAATTCCTTTGTCCTTCATTCTTATTAATATCTATTTACCTGAGAGCTGCCAGGAGCGATCAAGTTCTTCAGCAGCAGCTGGGCAAAGAAACTCACACGATCTTGCCAAAAAGTTCACAAAGGATGATGCAGAGAACCAGAATCAACTGGCGCTCAGTGTAGAAAGAGACTAGAAAGAGTTGGAGTGGGGTCAGGAAAACATGGGGCACTGGGAGTTGGCTCAGCTGGGAAAGCACTTTGGTACAGAGTAGACTCAGTACCTGAGTTTGAATCCTCAGAACCCACAGAAAGCTTGGCCCAGGACTCTTGTGGGGAGATGGAAGTTGGAGACATGAAAATACCCAGAAGGCTATGGGCCAGGTAGCTCAGCATACGGAGTAGAAAAAACAAAAAAACAAAACAATGAAGAGGTTTTGCCTGCCAAACTAGCACGAGATAGACTTTTGGCCTCCATGTGCACATGAACACATGCATACACAGCTGCACACATGTGCACATGCATGAGCATAAACTCACATGTTCACAACACCCACACCCACAAATCCAAGAGTAAGGGAGATGGCTTAGTCAGTATAGTTCCACTGCACATGGAGCAAGCCTGAGCACTGGGGTGTGGAACCCAGAACCTGGAAGGGGCAGCTGCTAGGAATCCCAGTATTAGGATGATGGAGACAGGCTCTCCGGGGCAAGCTGGCTAGTTAAATTGGCTATATAGATGAACTCTGGGCTAAGCTGAGAGACCCTGCCTCAAAGGACAAGCTGGAGCCCCATGGAGTCCAAAGCCAACCTCAGACTTTCAGACAAGCAAGCAAGCAAGTAAGAGCACTCGAGCATCACATCACATATACAAAACATCACATATGCAAATCAAGATAAATTCCTGGCACTCAGGAGGCAGATACAGGCAGATCTGTGTGAGTGAGTGTGTGTGTGTGTGTGTGTGTGTGTGATGGTAGTTTTCAACTTGGAGGTAGTGTGTTGTTAGTTCTTTTGCTCTGACAAGATGCTCAAGAGAACAGCTTAAAAGAGGAAAGTTTCATTGTTTGTTTTTTGTTTGTTTGTTTTTTCGAGACAGGGTTTCTCTGTGTAGCCCTGGCTGTCCTGGAACTCCCTCTGTAGACCAGGCTGGCCTCGAACTCAGAAATCCACCTGCCTCTGCCTCCCAAGTGCTGGGATTAAAGGCGTGTGCTACCACTGTCCAGCTAGGAAAGATTCATTGTGATGTGTGGTTTCAGAGGGTTCAGTACATGTCAGTCTTTCCTACATGCATGGATAGAACCTCCAAGCAGCTAGAAGATACGGCTAAGAATGATTTTCATTTAAAAAATATTATGGAGGCTGGTGAGATGGGCACTGTTCCAGAGGACCAGAGTTCAGTTCCCAGGACCCATGGATGGTGACTCATGACCATCTGTAACTCCAGCTCTAGAGGACCTAACACCCCTGCTCATACCTCACATGTGCATACCTAGATTCTGATAAGCCTACACATGTGAAAATCGAATCGTCAAAGAATACGACATGCACATGTCTATCTGTGGGTGGCTTTGTGCACGTGCATGCCGGCGTCAGGAACCCTGGAGTTGAATTTGCTGGCAGTTGTGAACTGTGGGATGTGGGTGCTGAGAACTGAACTACAGCCTTGTAGAAGAACAGTATGGGCTCTTACCCTCTAGCAATCTCTCCAGCTCCTGTTTTTTCCAGAACAAGCAGAACAGAAAGAGGCTGTGGATAAGGGATTCCACAAGGACTTGCTTCTTCCAGCAAGCTCCCAGTGAGGGGTTGGGAGTGTGGCTCAGTGGTAGAGCACTTGCTTGTCCAAAAAACCTGGATTCAATTCCCAGAATACACACACACAATGAAGAAGAGGAGGAAGAAGAGGAAGAGGAGGAAGAGGAGGAGGAGGAAGGAAATAGGTTCCGTAGCAACTTCAACACCACCTGAAGCTACCTGAGGTTAACTGAACAACAAAAACATCTAAGAAACTGAACACAGTTTGTCTCACACAGCTCTTTCCCTCCTGCGTGTGTGCATACGTGTCTTTCACTGTAGCTGCAGGAGACTGGTCTTTGACATTACCCATCATCCTTTGCTCCCTGTCTCTGCACATTAGCATGTTCACTAGCCTTCACCTCCACAACAACAGTTAAAATTATCTCCATTCATCGAGTCCCGATTCTAATCCCTCCATCTCCATGTAACTCTTAAAATGTAAAGCCTACTCTCTGGTCTTGGCAGACATGGTCTGACTGCAGAGATAAAGGAGACAATTGGGTTCTGTCTTGGCAGTGTGATAACACTGGCTGGTGTGTGCACAATGTCCCAGGCGGGCAAGGGACCTGGGTAGAGACAGTCTAGTTGGTTGAGAAAAGTTTCACATTAATGTTGACTTCCCTCTCTGAGGGCTTAGATTCTATGGAGACACCATTGATTTCATCTTCCTGTCTAGATTTGTATTGAGGTTCTATGTTGTTGTTGTTGTTATGATTATTATTGGCCAAGAAATGGGTTCTCTGTGTAGCCCTGGCTGTCCTGGAACTTGCTCTGTAGACCAGGCTGGCTTTGAACTCAGAGATCCACCTGCCTCTGCCTCCCAAGTGTTGGGATCAAAGGTATGCGCCACCACAACACAGTCAGAGAATACTTTACAGTAGCTTTCCTCTTTTAGCATGGGTAGTTCGGATTGAACTCAGGTAGTCTGTCTTGGCAGCAAGGACCTTTGCCCTCTAAACACTACTGAGTGCCCTGGTGGCAAGAAAGCTTTTCAGGAAACTGCATGAGTGAGCAGGTTGGGTGGGGGCAGGTGTTTCAGGCAATATGATCAATGCCACGGACACATCAGGGACTGGACCCACGAGGGAGTGATGGGATGCCAGCAGCCCTGACTCGTGGTCTGGGCAGGAGAAGCCAAGCAGAAGAGCCGTATGGACTGAGCCAGTGATTATGTAATAGTTTCAAAATGCAGTGAAGAGCTAATCAAAAATACTTAATGACCAAACATGTTACACAGACATATCAAACTGTCAAAAGAGACCTTTGGATGGCTCAGTAACAAAGGTGCTTGCCTGCTAACCTGAGTTTGGATCCTAAGACCAAGGTGGTGGAAAAAGAGACTCCCACAAGTTGTCCTATAACCTCCATGTAGATGCCATGGTGTGCTGGCTCTCACTTGCGCAGTACAGACACACCAAATAAATAGAAAGTATTAAAACATAATATTTTCTAAACAATAAAAATAGGGGCTGAAAAGTTGGCTCATTGGTTAAAAATACTTGTTGCTCTTGCAGAGAACTAGTGCTACATTCTTAGCACCCAAATGTTGGCTCACAATTGTCTGCAACACCACTTCTACAGGATCCAACACCTTCTTCCGGCCTCCATGGACACCAGGCACACATGGGGTAAACAAAAATAAACAGATATATACATGGGAAAAACACTAATGTACATAAAATAAATAATTAAAAAAATATTTACTTACTCAATTTATTTTTATTGGGGATACCTTGGATCAAAACCTGGACCTTGTGCATGCTAAGGAAGCTTTCTGCTAGGGCGAAACACTCCCAGCCCCTCCATGGGGGATTCTAGGCAGGGACTCTACCACTGAGCCACGCCCCCAACCCTTCACTGGGGGATTCTAGGCAGGCGCTCTACCACTGAGCCACACCCCCCAGCCCCTCCCTGGGGATTCTAGGCAGGGGCTCTACCACTGAGCCACGCCCCCAGCCCCTCCCTGGGGATTCTAGGCAGGGGCTCTACCACTGAGCCACGCCCCCAGCCCCTCCCTGGGGGATTCTAGGCAGGGGCTCTACCACTGAGTCACACCCCCAGCCCCTCACTGGGGGATTGTAGGCAGGGGCTCTACCACTGAGCCACACCCCCCAGCCCCTCACTGGGGGATTCTAGGCAGGGGCTCTACCATTGAGCCACGCCCCCAGCCCCTCCCTGGGGTCTTAGTATTTAGTTTCAGCCTCTTACTTTTAATGCCTGCAAAGTAAGATATATATATATATTAAGCACCAAGAATTACTTTGGTTTTTAAACATGAGCAGAATAGACTTATGATTCAAGCTCCAAAAATTGTTAAGGCTGTGTTGTGGAAGATCTCTCTCCTTACCCCCATTCCAGTTTACAGATGGCTGCTTTCTTATGTTTTACCTCCTACTCCTTACCCCAAGGAAAGCTAAGTCATGAGACATTTTATGAATGAACATAAGCAAATGCACAGCTTTTAGCCCAACAGCTCTTGCAGCTCACTCTTTTTCTGTTTGTTTTTTTTTAACTGTTAATTTATATGGGAAATTATTCTGTATCAGTCCTTAGGAGTTTATTCTCTTTCACAGCTGTTTAATATTGTATAGACAGTCTAGAAGTTATTGACATTTTGTTCATATAATAGTACATCTGGGGCACTAATTTAGAGCTCTCTCTCTTTTTGTTATTGTTATTGTTTTTGAGATAGCATTTCTCTGTGTAGCCCTGGCTGTCCTGGAACACCCTTTGTATACCAAGCTGGCCTGGAACTCACAGAGATCCTCCTGCCTCTGCTTCTTGGCTGCTGGGGTTAAAGATATGCAGCACCACTGCCTGGCTGCGATCTCTGTCTTACTGTTGTTCCTTTTGTTTGCTTGAGATCCAGTTCTATCTCAAGCTCCATATATAGCTAAGGATGACATCAGAGCTTCGCCTCTACTTCCTCAAGTGCTGAGCCACCACACCTGGCTGATGATCTCTTTTTGTCTGTTTTAATTTTACATTTTATCTATCTATCTACCTACCTACCTACCTACCTATGTGTATGAGTGTTTTGTCTGCATGTGTATCAGCGGGTGCCTGGTGGCCTTGGATTCTGGGAATTGAACTCAGGTCCTCTGGAAGAGGAGCCAGTGCTCTTAACTGCTGAGCCATCTCTCCAGCTCCATTTAACTTTTGGGTACATGTGTGTGGGTGTCAGAGGCCAGAAGAGGGCATCAGATTCCCTTAAGCTGTCATTACAGGGAGCTGTGAGCCAACTGATATGGGTGCTGGAAATCAAACTCTGGTCCTCTGCAAGAGCAGCAATTGCTCTTAACTGGGGAGTCCTCTCTCCAGTCCCTGGATCTCTAACATTAAAAAGATTTTTCTATGATCCCCATAAAAATAGTTGTGCTGGCAAAAAACAGTAACAAAACCACAACTGCATTGCAGTGAATTTGTACTTCCATGAATCTGTTGTTAACGTATATTTGATCTCTCTCTCTCTCTCTCTCTCTCTGTATATAAGAAACATATAATTTATCTATTCCATAATTGATGCCTAGTGTGCTCATAGGCTTAAATATCTGCCACACTAACTGTTCATAACCCCCATCAAAAGGAGGTGGTACCCGAGCTAGCGCTGGAGAAACTGGAGGTGGGAATTTCCAAAGGTGGCCTTATCTGGCCAATCTTTGCTGTAATGGTAAGAATGATTCAGCCATTGTACTCATCACATCTCTCTTTGCTTCGAGAAAATACCAACAATAGTAACTTAAGGATGAAGGGTTTGGTTTGGCTCACAGTTCGATACTGTTCATCAGGGCAGCAGGAGCGTGAGACGGCTGGTCCCACTGCACCCACAGTAAGGAAGCAGAGAGGTCGGTGGATGCTGATGCTCAGCTCCCCTCTCTTTTTTATTCCGTCTGGGACCCCAGCCTAGGGAATGGTGTCGCCCATTTGGAGTGAGTCTTCCCATCTCCATTATCCTAATCAAGAAACTCCCACACAGATGTCCTAGGGGAGTCTAAATCCTGTAGAGTTGGCAATCAACATTGACCACTACAGCCATGCAGGGCTGATTACACTTTGAGACGGTGTAAATTGAAGTTTCAGCTCCTCGGCGCTATATGAACATCCTATCCCAGGTGTCTCATCAAGACAGTCACACTGTCACAAGCCTCAGTCACACTGGAAGGCTTTTCTGAGAGAATGTTATAGGAATTTCAAGGGAATGCGAACCCACTTGAAGTACACCAGTCCTCTTAAGCCCAACATCAGAAACCAAGAAGAATATAGTGTGGGACATGGGAGAAGGCGCAGTCGATAAAGTGCTGGCCACGTAAGCAGATGGACCCAAGTTTGATTCCCAACGTTCACGTATAAAGCCTGCCATGGCAATACGTGCCTGTAAGCCCAATACTGAGGAAATGAAGGTAGATCTGAGGTCTGTTGGCTGCTAGCCTAGCTGAACTGGTGTGTTCCAAGCCTACCGAGGGACTCTGTCTCACAGAATGAGGTAGAGGCGGCTGGCGGTGGCACGTGCCTTTAATCTCAGCACTCGGGAGGTAGAGGCAGGCAGATCTCTGAGTTCAAGGCCAGCCTGGTCTATCTAGTAGGTTCCATGTCAGCAAGGGCTACATAGTGAAAGCCTATCAAAAAGAGAAAAAAACCCAAAGCAATAAAAATAAGGTGGAGTATAGCTGAGAGATACCTCTGGTCTACACATAAATGTGCGCGCACACACACACACACACCTGTAATGGCCTCAGAGTCAGCACGATTGAGTTCTTATATTTTAGTAATCTTAAGATATTGGGGCTGGAGAGATGGCTCAGCGGTTAAGAGCACTGACTGCTCTTCCAGAGGACCTGAGTTCAATTCCCAGCAACCACATGGTGGCTCACAACCATCTGTAATGGGATCCGATGCCCTCTCCTAGAGTGTCTGAAGACAGTGACAGTGTATTCATATACATAAAATAAATAAACTTAAAAAAAAAAAAAGATATCTATTGGGCACTCCTTAGGGTACTGGGTCCGGTATCAGAGCGTGGCCTTATGGGGGTTCTAGCAAAACAGGAAGGGGGGATGCAGGAACACATGTTCCTCAGTATGATGTCATGCTAATGGCATGGTAATCTTCAAATGTGTTCACAAAGCATGCAATATCCCTCCATCCGAAAGCTATAGGGGTTTTTTGTTTTGTTTTGTTTTGTTTTTTGAGATAGAGTCTCTCGTAAGTCCAGACTGGCCTTGAACTTCCTACATAGTCAAGGGTAATCTGGAATTCCTGGTCCTCCTTCCTCCATCTATCAAGTGCTGAGATCATAAGCATAAACGACCACACCCAGTTTATATGACACCAGGAAAGGAACCCAAAGCCTCTTGCATGCAAGGCAGCCACTCCATTAGCTCTATCCCTAGCCCACAAGGTAGAGTCTAATTCACCAGTTCCCAAATTCATCTTAGAATTAGAGACTCACTTCCAACAAACAGTGAGTAATTGAAGCGACAGTTAGTGGGTGTCTTCAGAGGTTAGGTGATAAAGGAAGTGGTTTGGGGCTCCGGAGAGTCCCTCTCATGCTTGCTGTGCCTGCCGAGGGTCTCCGTTTCTCTTCGAGTCGTTGGGAGCCAAGGCAGCAGAAGCTTGAAGCAGCTTGTCCCAATACAGTCCCAGTCAGGAAGAAGGGAGCAAGGAATACTGTGCTCAGCTCAATGTCTCCTATAAAAAGAATACTGCTTAATTACAGTTTTTTAGTTAGTTTAGAGGACACTTGCTGGAGTCCGCTCTGTCTTTCTCAAGACAGGGTTTTTCTGTGCAGCCCTGGCTGACCTGCAACTCACTCTGGAGACCAGGCTGACCTTGAACTCACAGAGATCTCTGCTTCCCAAGCGCTGGAATTAAAGATTGCATGTGGGCTCAAGGTCAGGTCCTCTGAGGCGGCAATAAGCACCTTTAACCATTAAGCCAATGGTCCCCGGAGTCGTGTGGGAGATATCCTACATATTAGGTTACTATTCATAACATTAGTAAAATTGCAATTATGAAGTTGCAACAAAAATATTTTTGGCTGGGCCATGGTGGCGCACTCCTTTAATCCCAGCACTTGGGAGGCAGAGGCAGGCGGATTTCTGAGTTCCAGGCCAGCCTGGTCTTCAGAGTGAGTTCCAGGACAGCCAGGGCTACACAGAGAAACCCTGTCTCGGGGGGGGGGGGGGGGGGGGGGAAATCTGGTTGGGGGAGGGTCACCACAGCAGTGAGGGTGGCAGCATTAGGAAGGTTGAGAATCACACCCCATTTTCTCCTTTTTATACAGCCCAAGATTCCTACCCAAGGAATGGTACTACCCACAATGGGAGGCCTTTTCCAGCTCAATTAGCGGAATGGAGATAATCCCCACAGATGTGCCCAGAGGCTAACCTAAGCTTCGTAATTCCTCACTGGTGTAAAGACGATTGTCTCAGAGGCGATTGTAGATCACATTTGGCAAGTGAAAGGGCCTGGCATGGTCTGTCTCAAAAAACAAGGTAAAGGAAGAAATCTCAGTAGGACCTACCCTTAACAGAGAACTCAGTGAGTTATTAGCAGCAGCAGCAGCAGCTATGAAGTCTGGAGGAGAATGGGGAGGTGGGGGGGAGGATCCAGAAAGAGTTGGAAGGGGGAAGTGGCAGGTGGATACAATCTGAATACATCATATTTATGTATGAAATTACTGAAGAATATATAAATAAAATAAATATGATGGGAAGCTGGAGAGATGGCTCAGCAGCAATTAGGAGCAGTTGGTGCCCTTGCAGAAGACCTGGGTTTGGATCCCCGTGGCTATGTATAACTCCAGTTTCAGGGATCTGAGGCTCTCTTCTGACCTCCCTGGGGACTGCACACAGGCGGCACATTTACTTGCTGACAAACTCTTAAAATAAAAACAAATAAATAAATCAGGTGGAAAGCTGTTAAGAAAGACGCCTATCATTGAACTCTGACTTACACACACACACACACACACACACACACACACGCACACGCACACGCACACGCACGCACGCAGACAGATGGGTACTTCCACCATACTGTCTTGGATCATCCATTCTGGGGAAAGTCAGCTGCCACATCGTGGGGACTTTTCAGACAGCCTGAGGAGAGGGCCACCCAAGGGGAAGAGAGGCAGGCTGCCAACATCCAGTCCCAACCTGCTTGCCAGGTGAGCGAGTGAGTCATTGCTGAACAGCCAGCATCAGTCAAAGCTCACAGGTGACTTCAGCCCTCTAGCCTCAGGACTTCCATCTGAGGCCCCAGACTCCGTGGAGCGAAGCCAAGTCAATCCCGTCATGCCCGCGTTGCCAGCCCACAGAACCGTGAGACAGTAAAGGAGAGCTGTCATTTTCAAACACTAAGCTTCAAAGTAATTTGTAGCGCAGCAAAGATAACAGAAACAATGAGAGCGAATGTACACTCAGCGCTGAAGGTACACAGAGAATAGGAACGTAGCTTAATTTGGAGAGTCTGGCAGGCTTTCTGTACAGTGTGTGTGTGTGTGTGTGTGTGTGTGTGTGTGTGTGTATTGCTAGGGACTTTTGTATGCTAGGCAATGAATCTATTGCTTAGTCACATCCACGCCTCCAGTCCCTCATCGGCAGTGAGGGTGGAGAGCAGTGTGCAGTTCAGCAATACAGAACCTGCTTAGAACCCACCAGCAAGGGGCTGGGGGCGTGGCTCAGTGGTAGAGCCCCTGTCTAGAATCCCCAGGGAGGGGCTGGGGGCGTGGCTCAGTGGTGGAGCCCCTGTCTAGAATCCCCAGGGAGGGGCTGGGGGCGTGGCTCAGTGGTAGAGCCCCTGCCTAGAATCCCCCAGGGAGGGGCTGGGGGCGTGGCTCAGTGGTAGAGCCCCTGCTTAGAATCCCCCAGGGAGGGGCTGGGGGCGTGGCTCAGATGCGGAGCCCCTAACATGCACAAAACCATGAGTTCCATCCTCAACATGGAAGGGTATGAGGAACAGAGTCTCCTACCAAGAACAAGGTGAAAAACAAGGTGACTAAGTTCGCACCAATGGCCAAGGATGACCTTCTGGAGAGGTTAAACGAAGCTGATTCCAGCCTAGAGAGCATAATGCAGCTAAGGCCACAGGGATTTAACAAGGCGAGTGAGACCTTCAGTAGTCCCTGAACCCACTAGGAGCCAGGATTCCCACGACTTCTTCCTCCACGCCCCATCCATGATTGATGGCGTCCTCTCTGGAAGAAGCACCTACTGCAAGGGTATTGATATATAAATAGAGAGCTGAAGGTCAAATCATCTTTTGGATGCTTTTTTTTTCAAATCAGACAGGAACCAAAACAACAAAGACAAACGTGACCTTGGAGGAAGCAGGAGCAAAACCAGAAGAAACTCTTTTAAAAAGTAATACTGTTGCTACTGGATCAGATAAGAATAGATTCTTGCTCCCCAAAGCCAGAATCAAGAGCTACAGAAAAGAATCACCAGAGGACAGAAAGGGCTCTCGAAGGTTAGAAGTGAGGAGTTAGAATTCTGAGTCAAGGGGCGGGGCAGTGGCTGGGGGCTAAGGAGGCTTGTCTGCATCTCCAGCATCCATGTAAAGCCAGGCGAATGTCTGAGTGAGCCTATGCCTTCCTCCTTGTGAGTGGCAGACACAGGAGGACTGCTGGGACTTCTGGCTGCCAGCTGAGCTGTAGGCTCTGCGAGAGAGCCCGACTCAAGGGCTAAGAAGTAGAGAATGAGAAGAAAGTCTCTTAAACAGTAGAACAGCTGGGCGTGGTGGTGTACGATTTTAAATCTAGAACCCACCAGGCATTGGCAAGTGGATCTCTGTGAGTTCAAGGCTACCCTGGGCTACATAGAGAGTTCTGGGACAGCCAGGGCTGAGTGTTGAAACTTGACTTTTCTTTCTTCCCTTTTTCCTTTCTTTCTTTTTTTTAAAGTTTCAATTCACTAGAAAGACACAGGAGCGCTCAAGTTTGAGACCATGTCAGCTATATAATGAGCCCCCAATTGTCCTGAGTTATAGAATGTGAATGTTTCAAAAATAAATAATAAACAAACAAATAAATAGAAGAACTTTGTGTTGGACTAACAGAGATAACACTGTCTCGTGGGTGCTGGATTTAAAATCTTAACCACTGAGCCATCTCTCCAGCCATGGAGAGATTTGATTTAAAAAAAAAAAAAAAAAAAGTTTGCTCCTCCAGAGAAACCATGTTCAATTCCCAGGACTTAGATCATCAGTAACTCCAGTTCCAGAGGATATGATACCCTCTTGTAGCCTCTGCAGGCTCCAGGCATGTATGGTGCACATATATACATGAGGGCAAAACAGCCATATACATAAAATAATTTTTTCAAGCAGATGGGTCTGGGATGATAGCTCAGTCAGAAGAGTGCTTGCAGGAATGGGTGTGGTGGCACTGGCTTTTAACCTCAGCACCCGGGAGGCAGAGGCCAGCAGGTCTCTACCAGTGCAAGGTCAATCTGGTCTACATAGTAAATTCCAGGCCAGCCTAGGATACAAAGTGAGGCCCTGTCAGCCCAATTTCAAAAGAAAGAAAGAAAGAAAGAAAGAAAGAAAGAAAGAAAGGAAGAAAGGGCTTGCCATGCAAGCATAGGGAGCAGAGTTCTATCCCCAGAGCACATGGGGAAAAGCTGAGTATAGCTGGGCAGTTGGTGGTGGTGCTGAGCTTTAACCACAGCTTGCCCAAGCCAGAGGCAAACAGATCTCTGTGAGTTCAAGGCCAGCCCAGTCTACAGAGTGAGTTCTAGGACAGCCAGGGCTACACAGACAAACCCTGTCTCAAAAAGAAAACAAACCCCCAAAACAAACGAATAAGCTGGGTTTGGTAGTGGGTTCTTGTAATCCCAGCCCTGCAGAGCCAGAACCAGACATATCCCTGAGGCTTTCTCACCCACCAATATGGTCAACTTGGCAAGGTTGGGGGAAGGGCACTTGAGGTTGACCTCTGACCTTCACAGTCATGTGTGCAGATATACACACATGCAAACATGCATACATAAGCACAAAAACATCATACACACATAGACAGGAGGAAAAGAAACTCTAAGAGAAAAAATATAACCTTAGTCTGTTACATGGATCAGTTGTAAATAATATAAAAATATGGCCATAATAATAATGATAATATATAAAAGCTCATGCCTATAATCCTAATAGAAAGATGGAAACATTTGAAATGTAAATAAAATATGAAAAAGAAAAAGAAAAAAAAGAAAAAAGAAAGATAAGACAGGAGGATTGCTGCAAGTTTGAAGCTAGCCTGGGCTATAGAGTGAGACTGTCTCAAGACACACACACACACTAATCTTATATATGCTTAGCAGTGTCTTATTGCTTAGTCATAAGGGAGCATAAAATCATATTATTTACGAGAAATTAGATGGAACCAGACCTCACATTAATTAGAAAAGACAGCTGTTGGTCTGGCAGGAAGGTACTTGTGACTCAAGCCAGGTAACCCATGTTTGATTCCCAGAACTCACGTAAGGGTAGAGAAAACTGACTCCACAAAGTTTTCTTCTGATCTCCACACAAGGGTGATGCCATTCACACACACACACACACACACACACACACACACACACACACACAGTTAATTTTAAACATTTTTATCAAAGAAAAGACAAATCTTGTATGTTTTCTCTTCTGTGTGGAATCCAGATTTATAAAAGGACGTGAAGTCGAATTTGGTGGCATCTGTTTTAGTCCCAACAACACACAGGAGGCTGCCGGGCCAGCCTGATCTACATAGAGAGTTCCAGGCCAACCAGAGCTACATAGTGGGAGTCTGTTTGGAAAATAAATGGAGAGATTGGTTCAGCATAAGAGCACTGGTTATTCATCGGGAGGACCACAGGCAGATCACAACCATTTGTGACTCCAGTTCTAGGGAATCCAAAGCTCACTGTTGTCCAGGTCAAGCACATACATAGTGATACATGGTGCACAGACATACATGCAAGAATAACAAGCAGACATATAAAATATTAATTTAAGAAAGTCTATGTCAGAGGGATATACTGTGTGACACACTGAGACATACTACAGCTTCCTCAATGAGATGTTTTCTATTTGTGTGTGTGTGTGTGTGTGTGTGTTATTTTGGGGGGAAGTTGCGAAGGCAAAGGGTGACTATGAGGAGACAGGGAGATGAGCGGGACTGGGGTGCTTGAGGTGAAACTCACACAGAATCAATGAAAAGTTAAAAAAAAAGAAAAGAAAAGAAAAAGAAAAAAAGAATAAAAAGAAAATCTATGTATTCCCCTAGCATTTCAACAAAAATTCAAGGCTTCCAGGTAGATAGTGAGTTCAAGGCCAGCCTGAGTTATACAAGACATTTATGAAGATGATCACTTTTGGACACTGAGCACTCTGGGTGGGAAAATTACTGATTGGTGTCTGATTAGCAAAATGTTGGAACTGCAGCTTTAAGACTTTTTTGTTTGAGATTAGATCAGCCCAGGCTGATCTGGAATTTTCCAGGTTGCTTTGTAGTGGTAGATTGCCTTGAACTTCTGATCCTTCTGCACCAGGCACACACTCACTCTTCCATCTGGTTTTGTTCTTGTTTGTTTGTTATTAAAAGAGGGTCTCAGCCGGACAGTGGTGGCGCACGCCTTTAATCCCAGCACTCTGGAGAAAGAGGCAGGCAGATATCTGAATGTGACGCAAGTCTGGTCTACAGAGTGAGTTCTAGAACAGCCAGAGCTACAGAAATACTCTGTCTTAAAAACAAACAAACAAAAATCAGTCCCACTGTATAGCCGTGATTAACCTAGAATTCAGTTACATAGACCAGGCTGGCCTTGAACTCAGAGAGCTGCCTGCCTCTGTCTCTTCTTGATTGCTAGACTCAAATCCAAGGTCTCACACATACTAGACAAAGCCCTCCACCACCAGAACCACATTTCCAGTCCTTTTGAGGGTTTCCTTGGAGGATGTCCTTGAATTTGTAGTAATAATCCTCCTGCCTCAGTCTCCTGAATGCTGGGATTATAGATGTGAACCATCACACTTGGCTTTTCAGTTTGTTAATCATGAAATAGGTATTAGTGGAAAGAGAAGTCTACACACACATATGAGCAATTCCAGCCCACTCTGGCTTTTCAACCCATGCCTACATCTAACCTGACAAATATACAAATGAATTAATTAACTGGAAGGCCAGGCAAGAAGGTATTCTTTGGTGGAAACGAGATCTAGGTGGAGTCCTGGGACATTCTGTTCTTTTGCATTTTCAATTAAGGGCAGGGCTGATCAAACTGTGTACTGTGTGCAGTGAACAGTAAAAGACTCGAGCGTTATGTGTGACAGCAATACAGCAAAGATACGGAAGGACCAGCTGAGGCTGGAAGACAGTTTGATAAAGAGTAGCAGGAAAGAGTGGACAGCAACTGGGGACAAATGCGTCCAAAGCAGAGACACAACCCAGAGCTTTTCATTTCTTTAACCACTCATTGATTCACTGATTGCACATGGTGCATGCTTGCCACAGCCCATAAGCTCCTGTGCAGGTCATAGGACAACTTGCTGAAGTTGAGTCTCTCCTTCTGCCATATGAGTCCCAGGGACTGAACTCAGGTTGTCAGGCTTGGTGGCAAGTGCCTTTACTTGCCACTCTTGAGGGCTCATAACTCAGATTCTTAAACAGACAGTGAAGAATGTTGAGATACAAACCCAGCCTTCACAAACTGGTGCTAAAAAGCCTAGAGGGAGGTTATTATTGCTAGACTCTCTTCCACCAAAGTGGTATTCTGCTCAGCTGGGCACGGCGGCACTCAAAGTCATCCCAGAAATTGGGAGGAGGAGACAAGAGACTCAAGAGTTCAAAGCTAAGTGGGGCAGTGGTGGCGCAAGCCTTTAATCCCAGCACTCGGGAGGCAGAGGCAGGCGGATTTCTGAGTTCGAGGCCAGTCTGGTCTACAGAGTGAGTTCCAGGACAGCCAGGGGTACACAGAGAAACCCTGTCTCGAAAAACCAAATTAAAAAAAATTAAAAAAAATAAAAGAACTCAAACCTTGTGCATGGTAGGCAAGCACTTTTCGGCCTCTCAGCCACGCCCCCAGCCCCTCACTGGGGGATTCTAGGCAGGGGCTCTACCACTGAGCCACGCCCCCAGCCCCTCACTGGGGGATTCTAGGCAGGAGCTCTACCACTGGGCCACACCTCTAAGCCCCTCACTGGGGGATTCTAGGCAGGTGCTCTACCACTGGGCCACACCTCTAAGCCCCTTTCTGGGGGATACTAGGAAGGGGCTCTACCACTGAGCCACAAACCTAGCTCTTCTACCATCTGAAAAATAAGTCAGTTGTTTGTGGTTTAACCTGACGTCAGCAGTATCTTTGGTGCTCTGCTGGTTGGAGATAGTGTCTATTGAATCATAACAAGGTCTCACCCTAGTGCCCAAAATGTGGATTTGGTCTTAAACTCTTGTGACAAAGTTTGTGAATTAAAGCCCTCAGGGATGTCAGGGAACCAGAAAGAGCCTGACTGCTGCTCTACTGGAGCCACACATCTGCTATGGACTGCTAATGTCTAGAGAGTTTATACAAGGAAGAGGTAACCCCCTATTTAGGTTAAATTGCTGTCATTTGGGTCTGTTTTGAAGCAGTTAAGCTCATATCCTAGTTAATCAAGTACATGAGGTAAAAAGGAACTAGATATTTCTGTGTAGAGATTTCAGCGGTGGGATGCAGATCCTGATACAATTGGCTGAGGAGGACATGGTAGGTGGCTGAGGCTCCATAATGAGCTCAAGAGCAGATGTGCTATTTTGAGGTGGGCCTAGGGCAAACTGCTCTGTTCTTCTGCAGCTTAGACAAGAGGATGAAGCTAGAAATACCGGTTTCAGAATCGCATATATAGTTTTATTTTTAAAGGTTGTGTGTGCCAGTAACTTGGGTGTTTGTGTTTCTTTGGTTGCTTTTGGGTTTTGGTTTTTTTGGTTATTGTGTCTCCCCTGACAACCCCCACCCCCACCCCCACCCCTGGAGCCGAAGATGGAACTCAGGACCTTGCAATTGCTAGGCAAGTGATCGACCACTGAGCTATAGCCCCAACCCTTATATATAATTGTGTTAACCTCGTCGGGGAAATGTGTTCATTTTAGGAAGACTTGTAGACACAGGGGAAACGGAGTCTGCTAACAAAGTGTCTTCTCTGGACCAGCAAGGTGTCTCAGTGGGTGAGGGTGCTTGCAGCCAAGCCTGATGACCTGAGGACACAGAGAGAGAGAGAGAGAGAGAGAGAGAGAGAGAGAGAGAGAGAGA
>JADRCH010000480.1:105197-118326 GCA_019843965.1 Rhynchomys soricoides | reverse complement strand
AGAGAGAGAGAGAGAGAGAGAGAGAGAGAGAGAGAGAGAGAGAGACAGAGAGAGAGACAGAGACAGAGACAGACAGAGACAGACAGAGAAAGAGAGAGAGAGAGAGAGAGAGTCTGACAGACAGACAAAGATGTTCTTTCTGGCACACAAAACAAACACAAGACCCTGAGGTAACTAAGATGGTGAAAGCTTGTCAGGTGAGCCTGGAACCCACAGTGAAAGGAGAGAACTGACGCCTGCAGAGTGTCCCCTGCCCTGCAGAGTGTCCCCTGACCTGCAGAGTGTCCCCTGACCTCAAGCCCATGTCTACATGCACACATCATATAGACACATATAAATACAATAGTAATAACAACAATAATAATATTTAGAAAAATAAGAGCTGGGCATTGTCCTTAATACAGCAGCAGCAGCAGCAGCAACAATAATAATACTTAAAAAATTAAGAGTCAGGTGGAGTCTTTAGTCCAGGACTCAGGAGGCAGAGGTAGGCAGATCTCTGTGAATTCAAGACCAGCCTGGTCTACAGAGTGAGAATCACATCAGGCTTTTTTAAAAGAAGAATTTAAAGCTATTTCCTGTTAAGCATTGAGATAATATGACTTAGGACTGTTTTAATGATTTGGTTCTTTTTAAATTATTTGTATTTGTGGGGGGGCAGTGCTGAGGGGGTGACGTTCACAAGAGTGCTGGTGTCAGCTGGGCAGTGGTGGCACATGCCTTTAATCCCAGCACTTGGGAGGCAAAGGCAGGCAGATTTCTGAGTTCGAGGCCAGCCTGGTCTACAGAGTGAGTTCCAGGACAGCCAGGGCTACACAGAGAAACCCTGTCTCGAAAAACAAAAAACAAACAAACAAACAAGAGTGCTGGTGTCATGGAGGCCAGTGGCATCAGTTCTTCTGGAGTTGGAGGGATGGAGATATAACTGGCTCTGGGAACCGAACTTGGGTCCTCTGCAAGAGCATTTACGGTCTTTAATGCTGACATCATCTCTCCAGCCTCTCACAGGTCTGTAACACAAACCACATGTTCTTTGTTGTGGGGAGGGACTGTTCTGTGCCTCAAGCTTCTGTGGCTCACAGACCGGCCCTCAGTGATGACAACCAAGACTATTGCCAGATATCCCAGGCAAGGTGGGGAGAGGGTAAGATCTCATGGGTGAGAGTCATAGTCTAACCAAAAGATCATAAACAGTGAGCACTACAATCTCTTCTTGGACCTCAATAGCATCAAGATAGGAAGGTGTGTGCACTGGGCTGAGTGTACCTAGATCACTTTCCGGCCTTCTTCAGTTATCCTCACTCTCTGAAAGGGACAGCTGCTGCTGGCCCCCTCTGGAAGGTACCTTGTCCACTGGGCCCCATCTGATGGTTTCACTTTCCTTGCTTGCAGTAGCAAAGGCTAGCCTCCCTGCTGGCCTCTTGTGTTTTTCCCTCTTCAACCCCAGAGAGCCAGAATGGTGCATGAGCTGAAGAGATGGCTCAGAGGTTAAGGGCACTTGCTGCTCTTGCGGGGGACCTGAGTTCAGTCCCCAGTATCCCCATCACTTGGAAGGCAGAGGCAGGCTGATACTCTGTGAGTCTGAGGCCAGCCTGATCTACATAGAAAGCTTCAAGCCAGTCAGGGCTGTGTGGTGAGCTGCTATTTTTAAAAAATTAAAAGGGAGGGGCTAGAGAGGTATCGCGGGGGTTTAGAGCCCTGGCTTCTCTTCCAG
This sequence comes from Rhynchomys soricoides, assembly GCA_019843965.1. NCBI lineage: Eukaryota > Metazoa > Chordata > Mammalia > Rodentia > Muridae > Rhynchomys > Rhynchomys soricoides. The sequence goes on along the minus strand of JADRCH010000480.1, from coordinate 116,612 downwards.
AGAACCTGAGTTCAATTCCCAGCACCTACAAAGCCATTTGCAACATCTGTCACTCCAGTTCCAGAAGATCTGACCCCTTCTTCCAGTTTCCCCACCAGGAACACAAGTGGTACACACACACACATCCCACCCATACACATAAAACAAATCTTTTGGAAAATTAAGTTAAAAAAGAGACACGTGGTGCTCTGGTGGCAGGCAGGGTCACCATCCCTCCTTCATCAGAGGCAAAATCAAAGAAAGGGAATCCTTCCTCGTTTGTATGTCTCTCTTTTTCAGCTACAGCTGCATGCTGGGGAGAGAAGCAAGTAGACACTGGAAGGGCGTGGGCTGTCTCCACTCCAGGGTTTTAGAAGCTAACTTGTCATGCGTTCCGGTTGCATTTTGCCGCCTTGGGGGCCCCTTTTTGCCTCCACATAAGTGTCTGTAAGAAGCTTCCAGAAGCTGGAGAGATAGCTCAGTGGTTGAGAATGTGTGCTCTGTACTTCCAGAGGAACAGCATTTGGTTCACTACCCAAGTTCAGTGGTTCATAACTGCCTATAACTCCAGTTCCAAGGGGATACAACACCCTACTCTGTCTGTCATCCATGGACACACACCCACATAAATAGATCTTAAAAAGAAAAAGGAAGGTTCCATTCAGAGCTCTCTTGATTCACTTAGCTATGAGGGAAAGCAAGAGAGGCCAGATACGACATCTGAAATCCCAACACGTTGGAGGCAAAGGCGGGAGGATCAGGACGAAGGTAATCCTTGACTGCATAGCAAGTTGGAGGCCAGCCTGGGCTACATGAGACCTTGCCTCAAACAAAACACCACACCCACGGGGAGAGGGTGTAAGAGAAGGAAGCTGGATCTGATGGCACACACTTGTAATTCCAGTTCTTGGGAGGTTGAAGAAGAAGATCATTCTGGGCTACATAGTGAGTTGGAAGTCAGTCTGCATAGACGAGAATCTGTCTCAAAACAAAACAGAAGAGTGGGAGAAGATGGTGGGTTTTCCTCCAGATCTTTTTACTCATTCAGCCCAACCTTGAAATGCAGAGATGGGGGAAAAGGAGTGTTTTCCACTATCTTTTTGCTGTTAAGTCTCAAAGGAGATCAACCATGACAGTTTATGACCCGAAGGCTGAGATATCTTTTAAGTTGCTAGATGAACCAAGTAAATTCAGATAGGAAGAGGGCCTTGAAATAAATAACACACATACTTAAAAATTTCCCTCTGATTCTAACTTTTCCAGGTTTCCCCACTCGTGACCGAAGTTTCTGGACTGTGTACATGTCCCAGTCCCACCCATCCCTGAGCTTTAAGGAAGGAATGCTAAACTCAACCAGGAAAGGTCGCCATCTCAACAGTGGAAAGTTTTTGATATGGTGGTTGTGCCATCTCTGGAGCTTCCCGCCTGTGGGTTCTGGCTGTCAGCCATTTTGGGTAACCAGAGATTGCCCTGGGGTGGTGACAGAGGACAAAGTGTGGGCTGGATGAGCCCAGACAGCATGCTGTGCACCCTCATTGAGGTGACAGAGATGTGGAAGCTGAACACTCATGGTGGACTATCACTCTTCTTGTGCGTGCACAACAGAAGCCAAAGCCTGAACAGAAAGTGCTGGGATTCTCTAGCTTCCACTTCCTGTGAGCTAGCTGCAAGTGGTATTTTGAGGAAGCAACCAAGCTCATGCAGTTGCCTTTTCCAGGGCAACTAGCCCAGGCTATTCTACAAGTCAGGACAATGGGAACAACCCAATGGGGAGATTCATTCATGTAATCCTAGCATTGGGGAGGTGGAGGCAGGAGGATCAGAAATTCAAGGTCATCTTTTCTACTCTGGGAGCTCAAGGCCAACTTGAGCTATGTGAAATGTTGTCTTAAAACCAAACAAGCCCAAAGTTATCGATCACTCAAGGTTAAGGCACTTTTCACCATAGCTGATGGCCTCAATTTAATTCTCAGGGATCACATGATGGAAGAAAAGAAGGGGCCCCCCACAAGGTGTTTCCTGATCTCCACCCATTCCGTGGCACATGTACACACCTATCTACATAGAAAAGTAAATAAATAACATAACACAAATTAAAACAAAGAAGTGCCAGGCAGTGGTGGCGTACGCCTTTAATCCCAGCACTTGGGAGGCAGAGGCAGGTGGATTTCTGAGTTCGAGGCCAGCCTGGTCTACAGAGTGAGTTCCAGGACAGCTAGGGCTACACAGAGAAACCCTGTCTCAAAACCAAACCAAACCAAAACAAAACAAAAACAAAAACAAAAACAAATATAAAGGCCAGGAGAAATGGCCCAGGGGGGTAAAGTACTTGATGCATAAGTGTGCGATTCAAAAGTGTGAAAATATTGCTAAAAGTACCTTCCCTGGAGGCATGTAAATATCTACCCTCGCTCCTAAAGTCCCAGTGACAAACCAAGAAATGAAGGAGATACGATTCCTCCGGTGCTCACACAGGGGAACCAAAAAGTTTATCAGGCTTACTTACAGAGCAGTAGGAGCTGTGGGCAAGAGCATGAATGATCTTAAAGCAGATCTTAAAGCACCTGCAGTTCGGGCAGAATTGCACACAACCGGTTGAAAGGCCTGGCTGGGCATTCCTGTGAGGGGCCCATGACCCTCCCCCTACCTCCTTCAATGAGAGAAGGTCAGCAGTCAACAACCCCAGCTGTGGTGATCTTTTGCAAGCAAGCACAGCTGAACTCATGCAGAGGGTGGCAGTTTGGCTGGGGGGATGGTCTGTTCAACAGAGAGTCTGAATTTGAATCTTCAGAACCCATGTGACTTTGGGCACCATAGCACAAACATCTATAATCCCAATGCTCGTCCAGTGAGATGGGGGACTGAGACGGGAAACACTGAAGTTCACTGGGCACATAGCCTGGCATATACAGCACTGGGCAGCAGCAGCAGCAGCAACAACAACAACAGAAAAAAAGGTAAAAGGTGAGTACTGGCCGGACAGTGGTGGCGCACACCTTTAATCCCAGCACTTGGGAGGCAGAGGCAGGTGGATTTCTGAGTTCGAGGTCAGCCTGGTCTTCAGAGTGAGTTCCAGGACAGCCAGAGCTACACAGAGAAACCCTGTCTTGAAAAAACAAACAAACAAACAAACAAAAAAAAAACATACATGTTAAAACATGCCGCATGACCTAATTTTGCTTTCAATATAAATACACATATGCAGAGAAAGTCTTCTGCCATATACAGTAAACTGACTTGTGGGTGGTAGAAATAGATTTACTTCTGCTTTTTTAGCGCCTGCAAATTTTCTACCACACATATATATCACTTCTGAAAAAAAAAACAAAAACCCCAAAAGATGACTACTGCTTGAAGGCTGAGTAGACGGCTCCATTTGGTAGACTGCTTAATTAGCACACACGACGCCCAAAGTTCAGTTTCCAGCATTGCAAAAATCTGATCGTGCTGGCTTAGGCTTGTAGTCTCAGTGCTCAGAAGATGGAGGTAGGAGGATTAGACATTCAAGGTCATCCTGGGCTACATAGTCAGTTTGGTCTAGCCTGGGCTACATCAGACTGTCAAAAAAGAGGGGGGGTATTTTTAGAGACAGGGTTGTCTAGGACAGGAGGGACTTCCTGGGCTTTCTATTCCCAGCACTCATTTTTTTTTCCCCCCAAAGGAGGAAAAAATTTCATACTGACTTAAAAGAAACACTTTTGAAAATCATGGAAAGTTTCAAACAGACTCATTTGCAGACAAAACATTTCCAGTGAACACTCGTGCACCCATTGTCCTACCTCCGGGGATTGCTCATGGGCACCATGGGCATGTTTTCCTCTTCTCGTTTCACTTTGAAGCAAATGCCAAGCCTCCTACAAGCCATGTATCTGTATTTCAGCACCATCTTAGGACTTTAGGACTCTAAAGGGCACACAGCCACAATAATATGTTACAATGCACCCAAATTAATAAAGTCCCTTAAGATCATCAAATATTTGTCCCACTGGGTGCTCCAAATTATCTCATGAATGCAATATGTGAATTTTTGTTTTGTTTTGTTTTTGGTCTTTGGGAGTATTGTATTAAATGTCTTTACAGAGCAATAGCCAGCCTCCAAATGCATTGGCAAGACCCTGTTAAAAATTAAAATATATGGAACGCTTGATAGGTTTTCATGTCATCTCTGCACAAGGGATATGTAAATCTTCTGTGTCCTTCTCACTTTTAGTATATCTGCTGCCAAAGCGAGAAAACAATTTTTTTGAAAGTTTTATTCTGTAATCCACATTGTCCTGGAACTATGTCTTCGAGGCTGGCTTTGCACCCACCATCATCCTCCTGCCTCAGCATCCAAGGTCCCTGCTGAGTTTACAGATGTGAGCCACCACACCTGACTAAAGAGAAGTTTAAATTTTATTACACTCTTTGATTTGTATATGTACATGTGTGGGCACCCACATATCACCATGGAGGTAGAGAAGGCAGAGGCCAACTTGTAGTTGATTCTTGCCCTCTCTCCTGCGGGTCCCAGGGTTCAAACTCAGGTCATCAAGCCTGGCAGCAAGCACCTTTACCTGCTGAGCCATCTCCCTGGTCCTAGGCAAACTTTTATCTAAATATCTATCTACCTATCTGTCTGTCTGTCTATCTATCTATCTATCTATCTATCTAATCTTCCAAAACAGGGTTTCTCTGTGTAGCCCTGGCTGTCCTGGAACTCAGAGATCCACCTGTCTCTGCCTCCTGAGTGCCAAGACTAAAGGCATGCGCCACCATGCTCAGTGGCAAGAGCATGTACTGTTCTTGTGGAGGACCCGTTTGGTTTCCAGCCCCCATATCAGGCAGCTCACAACAACCTGTAACTCCAGTTCCAGGAGATACAGAGTCTCCCAGGGCACCTGCACTCACCTGCACATCCTCGAGCAAGACATAATTGCATACATATAATTAAAAATCCTGCCGGGCAGTGGTGGCACACGCCTTTAATCCCAGCACTTGGGAGGCAGAGACAGGCGGATTTCTGAGTTCGAGGCCAGCCTGGTCTACAGAGTGAGTTCCAGGACAGCCAGGGCTACACAGAAAAACCCTGTCTCGAAAAACCAAAAAAGAAAAAAGAAACCGGCCAGAGAGAGCGGGGCCAGAGCAAGAAGACACACACACACACACACACACACACACACACACACACACCCCTTTAAAATGTTTTAGAATTGGTTCTATTCATTGTTGTTGTATCGTCTATCATTTTCTTTTCGGTGTATTTGGATTTCTTTCGACACCGCCTCACTCTGTAGCCCAGGACATTCTAGAACCCTTACAAAGAGCAAGCTTACATCAGACTCACACCCTGGGATTAGAGATAGGAGCCTCCACAGACGACTTTAAAGTGAATTCCATGTGTCTGTGTGTTTGCACCCGATGTATGTGGGTGTGAGTGAGTGCAAATGTGGAAGCCTGAGGTCGACTTTGGGTGCCACCCGCAGGTGCCATTCACCTTGTTTTTTGAGATAAGAGTTTCTTTGATGGCCAACCAATTCCAGGTTAGGCTAGCTGGCCAGCAGTGAGCCCTAGGGATCCACCCAGCTTCGCCTACTCTGGGCTGGGATTAAATGTAAACCACCGCACACAGCTTTTTAAGTGGGTTCTAGGGGTCAAACTCAATCTTCATTTGTTTTGTTATATTTTAGATTTTTCAAGACAGGGTTTCTCTGTGTAGCCGGATGGTTGTCCTGGAACTCGCTTTGTAGACCAGGCTGGCCTTGAATTTAGAGATCAGTCAGCCTCTGCCTCCAGGGCACTGGGATTAGACACGTGTGCCACTGTGCCTAGCCAAACTCAGTCTTCCTTCTCACTCAGCAAGCACCCTACAGCTCCGAGCTATCTCGTGTCCTTAATTTTAAAAACTTGTTACGTTTTGTTTATTTTGTGTGAGGGTAGGTGTGGTGAGGGATGTTGGCATGTCACAGTGCGTTTGTGGGAACTGGAGAAAAATTTGTGGTAGTCCATCCTTCCCTTCTCCCATGTTGGTTCAAGGGATGGGTTGACTTTAGGTTGTAAGCTCGGTAGCAAGCACCGTTATCCTCCGAGCCATCTCATAGACCCTTTAGAAAAGGAGGGTATTTTTTGTTGTTGTTGGTTGGTTGTTTTTGTTGCTTTTTGAGACAGGGTTTCTCTGTGTAGCCCTGGCTGCCCTGGAACTCACTCTGTAGACCAGGCTACCCTCAAATTATTTTCTTCTAAGACTTCAAAATAGCCACAGCTAAGTATTTGCTGTACTTCCTTCAGACCTTGTCCTTTGTCAGGATTTACAAACGACCCGTGTTTTCTAGTGTTCCTTTCTGTATGTCCTTTCTGTATGCCTTGCCTATGGGCTGCTTAATTTCCTTCACTAATATTGAGAACTGTGTCCAGAATATTTGTGTTTCCGAATTCTAGTCAACAGCTTCCATTCTTAAGTTAATTCTATCTTCAGGTCTTTTAATTCTTTAGTCAATGCTAGCCTGATGAACTTTGGGGGTTCTTTTCTTCATTATTTCCAGTAAAGTCTGCAATTAGCTCTCATGCAGGGACTACTTCAGTAGGTCACAGGATTAGTTCTGGAGGACAAATGCATCAACAAGATGAGAGCTACAGCCTCTGACATACCCCTCCTAACTGGTTAATTGTCCAAGACATTTGTTTGTTTTGAACAGTGTCTCCTGTAGCCCAGGCTAGCCTGAAGCTAGCTCTGTGGAAGATGATGACCTTGGATTTCTGATCCTCCTGCCTCCACCTCCTGAGTGCTGGGATCACAAACACCCTGTAGAAACTAACGACCCCCTGCCAAAATACTTTTTAACAAGCTCCCCTTTTCAGTCAGTTCTAGACACAAGGGTCTCTCTGGGCTCCTTATTCTGATGAGTTCTTTGATACTTGAGTTCTGTTCTAGGGCCGACATGTTCCAGTTTTATGCTTTAGTGTTCAGGAAGGCAGGTCACCCTGTTACTCTGTTTCAGAATGTTCTGGTTTTCCCCATTATCATTCTGGATGAACTTTCAAATTTTAACAAGTTTCCCAAATAACTCCCTTAGGGCTGTGGTAAATTCATTTAAAGACTGCCATCTTTTTGTTTTGTTTTGTTTTTCGAGACAGGGTTTCTCTGTGTAGCCCTGGCTGTCCTGGAGCTCACTCTGTACACCAGGCTGGCCTCGAACTCAGAAATCCGCCTTCCTCTGCCTCCCGAGAGCTGGGATTAAAGGCGTGCACCACCGCCCGGCTTCTCTGGGAGTTGTAAGCAAATGCTCTACTGCAGACTATACCCCCAGCCTCCTTTCCTGTTCTACTAGCGTTCTTAGATGACCAACAGCCCTCTTTTTTCTCTGCCAGTCCTGCATCAGTGTCTACTGGAGGCTGGGCGGTCCAGCTCCCAGAGTAGACTGCAAGATCAGCAGAATACCAACCTCACAGCAGATGCTCAGGAAAAATGGAGTGACTGGAGCCTGGGGGATGGCTCAACTGATGTATGAGGGGCTGAGTTTGGGTTCCAAACCCCCAAGTGAAATTCTGTGATCCCAGGTCCCCGAGATCAATTTCTGACCTCCACACTCAAATGTACACCTGCAAACACATGATGCATATGCTAGGGGGGGCACATGCAAGTTCGCGCGCGCGCAAACACACACACACCCTGGAGAAACTTAAGTAATAGCACCATGAAAGAATTCCCCCTTACCGGATACTCTGCCTTTCCTCATGATTGGTCATGGCAGCTCCTGGTGGTACCTTAAATTACCACCCACCCAGGGCATTGTGGGAAAAGGCGCATGTTTAAAAGACAGAGCACACGGTGTGTGTGTGTGGGGGGGGAGGGGTGATATAAGAAGCCAGCTCTAGGATCATGAGTCTTTTAATATATTATTCTGAAAAGAAAGGAATTTAAAAAAAGTTCCTGACAGCTTTTTTTTTTTTTTAAATTTAAATAAATACCCCGCTCCTCCCTCCACCCACTTAAGTTCTCCCTCTTCCCGGACATCCCACCCATCCCTGGCTAGACCCTTACCCCAGAACTAAATAAAATGCCTGTTTTACAGCAGACCACACTCACTACCAAATCTGGGAAAGCTATAAATACTGTCACTGTCTGGGCCTCTCTGCCTTCTGACTCTGCTCCGAAACCAGCCACATCTCTCTCCCCTTTGGCTGCACAAGGATGGCAGAGGTCTTTAGGCACTGGCCTTGGGGAGAGTGCAAATTTAGCCTTGGTCTTCCACCTCCTGCTCAGGAGTAGGTCAGAAGGGCCCAAAATTGCCCTCCAGACTAAAATAAATAGCAAAATAAATACCCTTCCCCACTACCCCGGCTCTCAATAAAAGAGCGAGTTTCTCTGTTACTCCAGTCTGTCTCCTATATGCCCCTCCCCCAGCCTCTTCCAAACCCTTCCATCCTTTCCCTGTGGAGAGCCCCACCTTGGCCTTCACTTCAGGAGGAGTCTACACACCTAGACCCTTTCTTCCAGCATCAAGCAAACCCTCCTCCTCCCCCAAATTGCCTGGGCTGCTGCTGGCACTCCAAGCCCCCACGATGGGCCTAGTAGCAACCCTTTCTCCTACTTCCTCATCTCTTAAGTCTCAAGTAGACCTGGGCAGGCCCCTCCCCTCCCAATCCAGGCGTCCCAGCCGCCCCTGTATTCCTCAGATGGCAGTGTCCCAGAGGACCGTGTGCTGCCGCCGGCAGGGCGGGGTACCAGACTTGCGGGGTTCAGGGCCCCGCCGCCAGCTGGGGAGGATGGGCATGCTCTCTTGCTTGCAGAGCCCCCGGTCGGGCCGGTGGCGCGCCTTGATCTCCTTGCATACGCAGCGTTTGCGCTCGATCACCTCTAGGAGTTTACCGTCGCGCTCTCGGGCCGGCTGGGGCGGCAGGGGCAGAGGCAGCACAGGGTGTGTCTGTGTCAGGAACCCCAGAGAGAGAAAAATATGTGGGACAGGGAGGGTCAAGGACCTTGCGCCCAAACCAACGACCCACCGCAGAAGCAAACTCTCTCCCAGGCTGTGGGTGTGACGGGGACAGATTTCTACCTTGGGTACCCTTCCCGGGCTAACTTTGTGTTTGCCTGGCCCTGAGGAAGGAGCCCTTTTAAAAAACTCTTCCAACAACACAAATAGACACCAATGTGGGCCAGCCCAGGAGTGGGAGAGAGACTGGGTGGGGGTGAAGAATGTAACCAAATGCATAATATACATATGAAGTTATCCAGGAACATATAAATCTTGAACGAAGAAAGGATCTTATGGTGCTAGGACCGTAGCTGAGAGAATAAGGTGAGAGAGCGTGCTTGGCTAGCACTCACCAAGCCTCAAGTTCAAATGCCCAGCACCTCCTTAATCAGGCCTTGAGGCCCATTCCTGTAATCCCAGTATTCTGGGAGTCAGAAGTTCAAGGTCATCCTCAGCTACATAGTGAGTTGGAAGCCAGTCTGGAATATACGTGCAAAACCCTCTAACACACAAAGTTGGGCTTGGTGGGCTATGCATTGAGTGACAGCTTTTAATTCCAGTACTTGGCAGGCGGAGGCAGGTAGATTTTTATGAGTTGGAGGCTAGCCTGATCTACATGAGTTTTAGGACAGTCAGGGCTATATGAGTCTGCTTAAATAAGTAAATAAATACATTTTTAAAAAGAGCAAATATCAGGGTGTGGTGGCACAAGCCTTTGATCCCAGCACTGGAGAGGCAGAGGCCTGTGGATCCCTGAGTTCTAGGTCAGCCTGCTCTACAGAGTGAGCTCTGGGATAGAGTTTGTCCTGAAACCCCCCCCCCCAAAACAACAACAACAAAACAACAACAATAGAAACAAAACTAAAAGCTAGCTTTTCTAGACCAGACATGTATTTTTGAAATTTGTCCTTCTAGGGGGTCTATTGCTAAATCTCTAAATGTATCCTGTAGACAAGTGACCTCCCAGACTTGCTGCCACCAGGCCCCTGCTTCTGGAAGCACATAACCAAGCAGCCCATCAAGGAAACCGGCTGTCTTCCTCCCTGCCCTCAGTCTCTGCTCCCCTCAGCCTGTGCAGGCCACACTGGCTAGTCTCCAGACTGATCATTTTCTCTTTTTCTGTTCATTTTCCTTTCCTATTTATTTACTAACTCCGTTAAAAAAGCATCTCATTCATCTTGTGGATGCAAGGATGACACATGCCACAGTTCATGGAGCTCAGAAGACAAGTTCTGAGAGTCAATTCTCCTCTTCCACTGTGTAGGTTCAAAGTGTTCAGGTTGTCAGGCTTGGCAGCAAGCGCCTTTACCCATGAAGTCATTTCACAGCCCACTTTCTTTTTCTTTCTTTCTTTTCTTTTTTTTTTCAAGACAGGGTTTCTCTGTGTAGCCCTGGCTGTCCTGGAACTCACTCTGTAGACCAGGCTGGCCTGGAACTCAGAAATCCGCCTGCCTCTGCTTCCCAAGTGCTGGGATTAAAGGTCACAGCCCACTTTCTTTTTAAGACTTTTTTCTTTTTCATTTATTTGTGTCTGTGTGAATAGACTTTGAGGCCAGAAGAGGACATTGGATCCCCTGGAGCTGGAGTTACAGGCAGTTGTGAACTGCCCAATATGGGTACTGGGAATTGAACTCAGGTCCTCTGCAAGAGAACCTGTGTGTAACTGTGTGGCCACTCTCCAGCCCCCTTTCGTCCTTTTCAATAGAGAGGAGGACCTTGAACTCCCAATCCCCTCCTTCCACCTCCCAAGCTGGAATCACAGGCCTTGATCTCTTTATTACCCTACTTATTAATTTGTTTTTCAGTTTGGTATTTTGAGACAGGATTTTTTTTTTTTTTTTTTGGTTTTTCGAGACAGGGTTTCTCTGTGTAGCCCTGGCTGTCCTGGAACTCACTCTGTAGACCAGGCTGGCCTCGAACTCAGAAATCCGCCTGCCTCTGCCTCCCGAGTGCTGGGATTAAAGGCGTGCGCCACCACTGTCCGGCAGGATTCTTTTTTTTAAATGTAGCTCAAGCTGGCCTCCAACTCTAGATGAATTCCTTTTTGTCTCAGCCAACATGAGTGAGTGAGTGAGTGTGGCTGTCTTTTCTTTTCATATCCAAGCCTACTAGTCTATCTGCTCCTCCAAAGATAAAGCGAAGACCAGCTCTCACCTGGCTCAGGGCCTCCCTGGGCTGGCTGCAGGGCCGAGGGGTATGGAGCGCAGCCTGTCGGACTCCAGAGGTGGAGGCAGAACGGCCCAGGCGGTACCCTCCTGTGAAATCTAGGCCCAAAAAGCAGAGGTGAGAAGGGAGACCCACAGATGCCTAGTCCCTCACCTCCCAGAGGAGGCTGTAGGCCAAACTGTCCCCTGCCTCATCAAAGAAGGGAGGAGATGGAGATACAGTGTTAAGATCAAGGTCTTTAGGCTGGGCATGTAGCTCAGCGGTAGAGCCCCTACCTAGAATACCCCAGTGAGGGGCTGGGGGCGTGGCTCAGTGG
>JADRCH010000480.1:82448-105187 GCA_019843965.1 Rhynchomys soricoides | reverse complement strand
GTGGCTCAGTGGTAGAGCCCCTGCCTAGAATCCCCCAGTGAGAGGCTGGGGGCGTGGCTCAGTGGTAGAGCCCCTGCCTAGAATTCCCCAGTGAGAGGCTGGGGGCGTGGCTCAGTGGTAGAGTCCCTGCCTAGAATCCCCCAGGGAGGGGCTGGGGGCGTGGCTCAGTGGTAGAGCACCTTGCCTTGCTTGTGGGAACTTTTGGGTTCCATTCAAAGTACAAGAAATAGTTTTCAAAGGTAGACGTGGTATTGACAGGATGTGAGGCAGGGTTGTCCAAGCTGGACCCTGGCGGACTCCTGACCCACCCATCTTTGTACATAGAGGATGAGTGCAAGGTGTCACCTCCATTCCGGTGGCAGGCCGGGAAAGTCTGGCAAGGGACAGGCAACGCTGTGCGGCTCCCTCCTCGATCATGGTGGATCCTGGCCAGCAGACCCTCTGCACCCTGGCTCCTCACAGGAATCCCTGATGCCACAGGGCCCCTGTCCTCATGCTCGACTTTGCCTGGACCTTCTGTGCTGCCATTCCAGGCTCGGGTACCATCCTCTTCTGCTGGGACAACAACAACAAAAGCTCAGTGTCTGCAGGCGGGAGGGGCCTCCCTGCCCTCTGCAAGCACACACAATGCCGAATGGGTGGTCCTTCTGCAAATTACAACAGAGATGGGAAAGGCTCTGCTTCCCCTTCCCCCGACACACACACACACACACACCACACACACACACACACACACACACACACACACACACACGACCCAGCCCGGCCACCTTCTACCCATTGTTACTATCCCCGGGGCTTGGAATCATACATATGTGTTCATTTATGTACTCTGTTCAGCAAAGCCTTTGGGGGGCCTTTCCTATACCAGTTTTAGTTTTGAAACCTCTCCAGGTCCAGATAGGGTTAGAAGGAACATCCTGGAAAACAGGGGTGTTGACTCTCAACGGGGAGAGAATCCCAAACTCAGATCCCAGAAAGACAGTGGGGGGCCGTTGAGTATATGGAGTTGGGGGAAGGGCTGTATGTGAACTAAGCCCATCTCTGAGAGCAGACCTGGCAGAGCATTGCGTTGCCTGGCAACGGTAGGGGCCTCCCTCTCCTCTCACTCCTGTCTGGATGGGTTGCCATGGTAATGGCTGGGAGGCAGCTGTGTTTAGCTCCTAGTGTGCACACACTCACAAACACACACCCTTGCAGCCCAAGGGAGGGAGGGGCACAGGGTGGAGCAGAATGAGTCCGGATTCTACCTCAGCCTCTAGCCCAGCCCCTCCTACCTTTTCCTGAACACAGAGACACCTCCCTGCCCCATCCATCTGGTCCCCATCCCCATCTTTCTGGTATCCCAGAAAACTTTCCAGGTCAGGACAATAGGCCTGTAGAGTCTAGACACCCGCCTTCGAAATTTACCCCAACCATTATTTGCGGAGCTATCAGCAGCATCCCACACCCGGTCTCCACCCCTCACTCACTGTCCACTTCCTTTGCTTTTCTTCCTCCATACAGGACCTTCCTCTGCAGAGCCCAGCCTGCCCCAAATGTGGCGCCCATCTCTTCTTCCTCTTCTGGCGTCCCCGAACTGGCGATAACATGGGCACAGGAGATGCTGGCAAAGGCACCCCCATCAGTTCCTTGCTCTTGCAGCTGGATCTTGACCATGGGGGATGGTGCCCCCATTCCACAGCCCTTATTCAGCACCCCCCCAGCCTTGAGACTGTCATAGGCAGGGGGTCTCTTGAGCCCAGCTGCTGTGGCTGGGTAGGTCCAGAGGGGGGTCAGGGGACCTGCGGTTGGATCCGGAAGGCTGTGGGGGGAGGCCAGGCAGCTGCGGTGGTGGAGGACCCCAGCTGCTGAACCCATAGCCCCGCTATGGGGGCTGGACTTCCCTGGGACAGGGGGCCTCGAACTGGCACACAGCATTCCATGAAGAACTGAGATCTCCTCCGTCTTTGGCTCTCCAACACCCAGGGGTGGACCAGCTGGCAGGACCGAGTGTGTGGTCACTTTTACGGCAGAATACACCATAGTGTACGACACGGCCTTGTCCTTGGGGGGGCAGGGGAGCAAGGCAGCTGGGGCAGGGTGGGCTGCCGGTACCCCTGCTGCCTTGGGGCAGATCATGCTGTGAGAGTTGGGGAGCTCCCGCTCTCCCCGGGTCTGGCCAGAGCCCTGGGGTGGCAACGGTGTTGAGTGGCTCCGGGCTCGACCTGATGGTCCCAGCAATAGCAGGTTGGCAGCAGGAGGCGGAGGCGGCAGGGGAGGCGTCTCCCGCTCTCGTGCAGGCACTTGGGGAGCTGGGGTGGAACCGGCTGGCTCCTTGGAGTGGCAGAGGACCGGTAACCTTGAGACCCCATCGCCAGGGGCTCGTGAAGCAGACTTGGCTTGAGGGAAGGCCAGAAGTGGAGGCCGGTGCTGAAGGAGGTTGGGAAAGGGTGGGGGTATTTCACAAGGAGTGGTCTTGGGGGGTGTCCCATCCCTCCGGCTTGGGAGGGCGGAAGCTGGACGGCGATGGGGGTGGGGGTGGGGCTGGAGGACATGAGGCTGTTGTGGAGGGGAGGGTGCCATCAATGGAGGAGGCCCGTTGGCCCTGCCATCTCCTGCCTCTTCAGGCAAGGGGTACTTCATCTCTTCATATATAGCCTCACTGTCTTCAGAGTCTGAATCGGCAGCAGCTGGAGGGGTTGGGCCTCCGCTTCCAAGCGGAGGTCCTGTCAGGCCTCCTCCACTTCGTCCTCCTCCACGAAAGACATCCCCTACCATCTCAATGTACACGGGCTCTTCTTCCTGGGCACCTGCATCCAGGTCTCCGGTTATTCGTGAAGCCCTACTGAGGCGTTGCAGGGGCAGGTTCCCCCCTCGAGAAGATGGGGCTGGGGTACAAGACTCATCGAAGGACACAGACAGCTGGGTGTTGGGGCTTCGTCTGGGTTTCTGCGGCGGAACCTTCCGGTTGGACTCACGGCACTCGGGGGTTGGCTTCTGGGAGCCTAAGTGGAGTGGGAAAAAGAAAAAGCAATGGAGGTTATTGGATAGCACACCTAACAATCCCCGTAGGAGCTCTCCCACTGAGCCACGCCCCCAGCCCCTCCCTGGGGGATTCTAGGCAGGGGCTCTCCCACTGAGCCACGCCCCCAGCCCCTCCCTGGGGGATTCTAGGCAGGGGCTCTACCACTGAGCCACGCCCCCAGCCCCTCCCTGGGGGATTCTAGGCAAGTGTTCTCTACTAGACTTTGAAATACATCCCCAGCTTTGTTTTTTTCCTGATCAATTTTTTCTCTTTTAAGAGAGGGCTTCTAAGCTGCCCAGGGTGGCCTTTAACTCATTTCATAGTAAAGGGGGAAATTACTTTCTGATCTCTTGACCCAAGGTCAAGGACATATTTGACTATTCATCTTTTCCACAACCTTCCACTTAAGAGCCCAGTAAGTTTCTTTTCTATAAGGCAGTCCCCAGTTCTTTCTTTCTTTCTTCTTTCCTTCATTCCTTTCTTTCTTCTTATTTTGTTTGTTTGAGACAGGGTCTCACCATATAGCCTTGGCTAGCCTAGAATTCCATGTGTAGTCCAGGCTGGCCTTGAACTCACAGAGATCCTCCTGGCTCTATCCCCTAAGCATTGGGATTAAAGTTGTGCACCACCATGGTTCAGGTTTTGTTGGTTTGTTTTGGTTTTTAATTTAGCTTTTTTTTTTTTGGAGACTGGGTCTCACCACATACCATAAGCTATAATCTTGCGACTTCGACCTCAGCCTCCTACCAACTCCAGAATCCGCAGTTCCTCCCCACCTTTGGGTCTTTTCCTAACAGCTGTTTTTTTTTAGGGAGTGTCTCCTGCCCTTGAATGGTTCATCCGAGGTCCATCTAAAAGAAACCCCCCATTCCTTTTGAGAATGGAACCTTCCACTTTCTTGGCTCTTGCCTGAATGAACCCTCCCAGAGGCCCCCCCTGGCCTGGAATGGATCCTGCCGCTGCCAGCTTCCTCTGAAGAGGAATGGGGAATAGGGTGGTTGTCTCACCTGCTTTCTTACTTGGTGGTGTCTCTGCCCCCGATCCTGCCATGCTGAGCTTGGTGCTTGGGTGTCTCCGGGGCTTAGCTGGGGGTCTCCGGGTGCTACTGTCCTCCGTGAGCCCTCCTCCACCTCCTCCAGGCCCACCGCCTACACTGTCCATACTGCCCACCGAGTGGCAGGAGAGCGAGCGTGGGGCCATGGCGCTGCGGCAGGGGTGAGGGGTGTGTTCCTGGGACGCGGGCATCGTCATGAAACCCATCCTGAGGGACCTTCGAAGGGAGGCAATGTCCCGCACTCGAACCCCAGACCCTGGGACAGCCCCAGGCCCGACCGGGCCTGTGGGGGCTGCTTCCTTACTGGAGCTAGGGAGAGAAGACAGGATGGAGCAGAAGTTAGACGTCAAGCCATCCTCCATCTCTGGAGGAGACAGCATTTTCAAGAGTAGAAAACCTGTGTTTGCCCAGTGAGGAGGACAGGAGCCTGGGGTAGGGACTCTGAAGGGCTAAGGTAGGGCTGTTTTCAGGCAGCTTCTTTGGATTTAAGAAAAGCCAGGCAATGGGTGGGGGTCAGGGACACAGCATGTGGTGTCAAAATGACAGTGGTATATATATATAAGACAGAGTCCCTGGTGCCGACTGACCACCTAACTAGTACACAGCCTGTTATGTGGAAAAACATGCAATCTAGGCAACAGCCACCTGACAGACAAACAGACACACCTGCCACTGTGGTTCCTAGCGTGTCCTGGCCCACACCTGGCCCCTGGCCTCTCTTCATGCCCAGCTACTATATACTATGGCCTCTGTCACACCATAGGCCTCTTCTCTCAGAGGCAGGGTGTGATGCCTGAATCATCAGAGCCTCTCTCTCTCTCTCTCTCTCTCTCACTCTCTCTCGCTCTCTCTCGCTCTTTCTCTCTCTCTCTCTCTGCTGCCCTCTCTCTGTCAGCCTCCTCAGCTCATGTCTATTCCCTTTTTCTGTCCCCAAGTTCTCCTCTGGGTGAGTGAAGGGGGGTGGCTGGCAGCGAAGATGGGGAGAAGCCGCTGTGGGGTGGGCTCATCATTAAGGCCCTGTCTACTAACCCTTTATTAGGGAGAGATCGCTCTGATTAATCTAATTAACGGCAAGAATTAAACTCCACAGTGTAGAGGAGGGATGGAGAGGGACTGGGAGGTGCTTCTGACTCAGGCTCCATGAGGCTGTGTAGTCAAAAGGGAAAGGAAGAGGAGCCAGAGGAAGCAGCCTGGGTTCCTCGGAGGTTAGGAGAAAGGATTGGTGGAGATGCAAGAATGAGGGGCATGGGATCTGGTCTCCTCCTGAGTCTTCTGCAGTACTTAGCCTATAAATCCTTACACACTCACACACACACACACACACACACACACACACACGTCATTTAGTCACTCCCTCCAACAGGAGACTGGTAGGGGATTACATGAATGCTCTTTGAGGTCCCTAAAATGACCCTCTCCCTGGACCCTGTGAGAATGGTGGGGCCTGCCCTTTCCAAGGTCAGGTGACAAGGGAAAGCTAGCAGCCAGTCTCAAAATAACAGAAAAAAAGAGAGTCAGGAAGGAGGGACTCATGGGGAGAAGCCACTAAGGTTCTCCAAAGCTGGAAGTCATTTCCTGGCCATTCTCTTCCCCAAGAAGCCAGGAACAAGGCTGGGTGGGATCAAGCATGTGCATTTGCAGCCATTCTATGCTTAGTAGAAAATCTGGGAAAAGAACTCTCTTTGATGACAAAGCTGATGGGCCCCAGGAAGGGCTGTGGCTAAGCAAAAGAGGCAGGTCTGGGTGCAACAGGCGGTGGGTGGGACAGTGGAGGGCCCAGCCTTACCTCCTTTTGGCCTCCTCTTCTTTGTGCTGTCTCCACTCCAGCTTGGTTTTTCGGTAGAGAAGGTTCATGTCGTGGGGCAAGAGGTGGGGGCTGAGGGGCCCTGCTTAATGCCACCAGGCCCGGGGGGCGGCCCTCCCTGGGTCCCGGATCCACTTGATAAAGGGACGGGTGGAGAGAAAAAGTAAGATACGGGTGGGAAGGGAGGAATGGAAGAGAAACGGGAGCAGAGACATGATTCGGGTCTTCAGAGGAGGAAAACGCAGGCACAGAATATCCAGTACAGCTTAGGGGACCCCTCCCAGCCAGTCAGCCACAGAAGTGTGTGTGTGTCCGGAATCACACACCGTGACAAAGGTGTTTGGAGCCACCAACACTGAGAGATCAGGCTGACACAGATTCCCACTCTGTGTAAATATAACCCGAACCACCACAGACAGATAGACCTCGCAAGCACACAGCAACTCTGTAGGGACACAGCATTAAATATGACACACCACCAGCCACAGACTTATATCTACAAATAGGGACAGACATAAAGGGGCACAGGTAAACACAAACCCAGGAACAACAAACACACAGACACAAACACCCACAGACACACCCACCGATACACACAGACCTCTAGCACACAAATCTGCTATGGGATTGGCCACACCTACAGACAAGTTGTGCTCAGGGCCTACTTGCGTACATCGCATCCAGATTGGGGGGGGGCAGTTAGGCTTGCTACCCTCTTTTGGGCCCTGAGGTTTAGTGGGGGTGTTCATCAGGACAGGGTGGGGATGCTGAAGGAAGGGTGGGGATACTGAACTGAACAACTGAAATCCCACCCATCCATCTACCTTCACTCTCTGGAGTCCCCGCTTTTCCAATCCTGGGCCTGGACCTCCGTCCACCTCTATTCGAGCTCCCTGGTCCCTCAGCAATGGTTTCTGCCTCCCTCCTCTTGCTGATAAGCCCAAATCAATCTACCTTCTGTCTGCTCCAGGATTTGGGAGAACCCCGGCTTCCCCCTAGTAGTCCCGCCCCTGAATCCCACCCTGGCGGGGGCGGGGGTCTCCAGCCTGGCCCCATAGCAACCTTCTGGGCTGCGGCCTCCATACCTGCGCTTTGCGTCCCTTCCCCCAAACACACTCTCTCCCTTTCGCCTTCAGCTTCACGTCTCCTCCCTGGAGCCCCTCCTCACAGCCGTCCTCCTCCTTCCCCAGTTTGTTCCAAACCTGGCCTGCTTCATCCTCCCCCCCCCCTTTTTCATCCAAGGGCCCCAGGTTCCCGGGGCACCCCCTCCTCTTCCCCTTGTCCTGCTACCCTGGGTGTCTCCGCCTCTCGCCCCGCCAATCCTCCCTACCCCTAGTCCCCCCATCACCACCTCCCCGCATGAAGCCTCCCCAGTTTCTACATCACCGTACCTGGCCTGCCGGGCGCCGGCCCCCCCATGCCGGGCTCCGCCCGGAGCAGGAGGAGGGAGGAGGAGAGACAGAGAGAGACCGGGGGAGCCGAACTGGGCCCTGCCGCAGAGACAGCCCCGCCTCCGGGTCCGCCCCCAGACCCGCCCCCGGCCCCAAACCCACCCTTCCACACCCTCCAAGGACAGAGCGGGAACGGCGGTGCGGCGCTGCACCAGGAGGTTGGGGTGGAGGGTGTAGGGACCGCGGAGCGTACAGGGGATCTTGAGAGGAAGGTCTTGGGGTGTGGGAGTCCCGCTCCCCAGCTTTCGGGCGTCTGGTCCTCGCCGACCCGCGCCCCCTACTCAGCCGTGCTGGGCAGGTTTGGGTCTCCCAAACCCTAAGCGGAGCGGAGCGGGGTGCTCAGCGGCGCCCCCCAGCGGGAGCCTGGAGGTCGCACCCACCCGCGAACCCCGTGCGCCTTAATGCTCCCGGGTGGGAGGCTGCGGCTGCGGCCTCTGGGCGCTGCCAAGCGATGAGGCTGGCAGAGGGACTCCGAGTCGCCTGCCCTGCCTGGAGATCAGCGCATCTGCTCAGCAGGGGGCGTGCTCCTTTGGCCTAGTCCCGGCCGTGCCCCCACCCCGCTACCCCGCCCTAGGTGCGGGGAGGGCACAAGAATTGGCTGGCTTGGTGCTGGGCCTCCTCCCCTTGCAGCCTCCCAGGCGCCCGGACCTTGTTCCACCGTGTGGGGCTCAAAGTCTTCCGCACGTCCGCCCCCGCGGTCCAAGTCATCCCTTACTAACCTTTGACTCTGTGGGCGCCGCCCGCCAGGATCTGAGCGCACCAGGTTGGCCCGTACGGGAGACCACCAGGGGCACTACCTAGGAGTGGTTAGGGATGTAACCTCACCCCTCCCCTCCTTTGACCTTTTCTCATCAGCGCTCTGACAAATTCCTTGCTTGGATTAGCTCCGACACACAGCTTTGTGGTTGGGTAAATCAGCATCGAGAAGACCTCGGTGGTATCCTCCAAGGACTGAAAAAAAAAAAAAAAAAGGATCCCTGCAAAATATGCACATCCTAATCCCTGGTACCTGTGGATGTTTTTCAATGCGGCAAAATCTTTGCAGGTGTGCTGTGTGGCCTCAAGCAATCTCACTGCTTGTCTGAGCCGCGTCTCGTTCCATACTTGCCTCGATTAACCTTACTGGAGGCTTGGTGCGCTGTGGCACACACCTGTGATCCCAGCATTCCTCAGGTGGAATCAAGAGGACCTTCAGTTCAAGGTCATTCTTTGCTACACAAGTTCAAAGCCAGCATAGCCTACATGAGACTATAAAAAAAGACCTTAGGAAGGAAGAGGGTTGTAAGCACTTTGTTAATCAACAGCACTGTATAGGGGTCCCGTCTGGAGAAGCAAGAGTATGTGGGAACCTTAGTTTTCTGGACTGCAGGACCTGGCTACTACAGCCATTTTTTTAATTTTTATTTTTATTTTATTTTATTTTTACTATGGCTAAAGCAAAACAGACAAGACAAGCAAGAGTGTGGCTTTTTTTTTTTTTTTTCAAAGACAAGGTTTCTCTGTGTAGCCCTGGCTGTCCTGGAACTTAGTTTGTAGATGAGACTGGTCTGAAACTCACAGTGATCCACCTGCCTCTACCTCCTGAGTGCTGGGCTTAAAGGTGTGTGCCACCACATCCAGCCTGAGTGTGGATGAATTTTAACAAAAAGGTAAAGAATAAATAGACAAGGGGGGCAGGAATTGCTTTTGTTTGATTTTTGTTTTTCAGTACAGCGTTTCTCTGTGTAGCCCAGGCTGTCTTAGGACATATTCTGTTGTCCAGGCTAGCCTAGAACTCAGAGATCCTCCTGCCTTTGCCTCCTGAGTGCTGGGATTAAAAGTGTGTGTCACCCATCTGTCTCTCTGTGTGTCTGTCTCTGTCTCTCTGTTTCTGCCTCTCTCTATCTGTCTATCTGTCTATCTATCTATCTATATCTATCTTAACATTTACTTGATCTAAAAATATGGTCAGAGGGACTAGGGAGATGCTCAGTAGTTAAGAGCACACACTACTTTTGCAGAAGACTAGAGTTCAGCTCCCAGCACCCACACTGAGTGGCTCACAACTCCCTGTAATTCCAGCTTCAGAGGATTAGATGCCTGGCCTCAGGCACCTGCACCAAAAGGGCACATTCTACACACAGACACACATACATATACATAATAAGCTGTAAGGCGGGCATGGCGGGGCATCCTTTGATCAGCACTTGGGAGGCAGAGGCAGGCAGATCTCTGAGTTCAAGGCCAGCCTGGTCTGCAGCTCATCAGAAGAGCTCTTCGCTAGCAAGTCTGGGTTCACTTGATAGCACCGACGCTCCCACAATAATAAAAGTGACGAGCCATTTCCATGAATGTCAGGTGTGGGGGCTGTGTTTGTAATTCCTGGACTCGGATGTAGTGGAAGAAGGATTGGGAGTTCACTTGGCTACCAGCTTGGGCTATTAAGACCTTGTCTTTAAAAACTTACGTGAGCCAAAGCAAGGGGTCTAGATATTCCCATGGATGCCTGAATCCTGCCTTAGAAAAATAATAGGATGCGTCTGGGCCTCAGTTTCCTTCACTGAATATCTGCATTCGTACCATAGAAGGTGCTTTCTTCCCTAGAAGGTGAAAGCTTAAAATTTTTGTTTTGGTAGGATCTTATGTAGCCCAGGCTAGCCTTTTAGTCACTATCCCAAGAATAACCCTTACAGGTAGTTTACTGATGCTAGAGATGGAACCCAGGGCGCTTAATCACTGTACTAACTATATTCCCAGCCCAACCCAGGGTTCTTCCTCTTTTTCCTCCTGTTTGTCTGTTGCTGTTGAAACAGGATCTCATGTAGCTGAGGCTAGCCCTTAACTCTTCAGCCTCCTGCTTCTATGCCACCTCCCAAGATCTGAGGTTATAGGCATGTACATACACTGCCACACCCAGCTAGGACTTTTAAAACAGACCTAAGAATAATTCTGTTTGAATAAAATTAATTAGAACCTATCCCCTTCCAACCCCACGAGTGACAACAGATGCTGCCTTTAGATCCTGCTTTGGCTGGAAGACTCTGGCCAAGAATGCCAGTTATGGGTGCCAAGAAAGAAAAATGGCAGTTGGGAGTTTGCTTTTTTTCTTGCCAGTCGCAGAATAGACCCTTTATGTGTATGCGGGTTCTCCTTCATAATGATGAAGAAACGGTATGGGACAGGTGGGAAAGGGCTGGGGACCGGAAGGAGTCTATGCCTGCAGCCAGCTGGGCTTGATTCTCAGGTACACCTACGCGGTAGTCGTATGGACATAGGTGTGTGTCCAACCACTGTGGGGAAACAGAGGTGACCAAGTTCATCTTCCTGTCTGCTTAAGTGTTTTTATGAGGGACAGATATGGACAAACATGAGAAGGTAGCAATGCCTGTTGTGGGCTGAGAAGTGGCTCAGCAGGTAAAAGTCCTTGCTGCTCAAGCAGGAGGATCTGAGTTCAAATCTTCGGCAGCCACATGAGAAGCCAGGCATAGCCACGTGTGCCTATAACCTCGTTGCTGTGGGGAATAGACGGAGGATAATTATTGGGACTTGCTGGTCGCCTACCAAGCTATGCATTCAATGAGAGACCCTGAGTAGGACACCCAGTGTGGTCCTCTAGCTAACAAACACACACAGGTGTGTGTGCAACAGCTCATGCATGTGCACACATGCCACACAGATGTCTGTCCTACCACCAACAACCTTCTTGAATAGTCTGCTTCTCCAGCTTTCCCTTTTAAGAGAGGGAAACACCGTATTGGAGATTTGATTTCAAATACAGGAGCAGACATGATGGCTCAGTGGGTAAAGGGCTTTACTACCAAACCAGATGGCTGGCACTATTCCATCCTGAGGCCCACACAATGGAAGAGAAAATTGACTCCTCCAAGTTGACCTCCAGATCTACATACACCCATACACACACACACACACACACACACACACAGAGAGAGAGAGAGAGAGAGAGAGAGAATTTAAAAAAAATTTCAAATACTGCAGCAAAATCCGTGAAAAGATATTGGAGGGATGACATACGATTGGGTAGAGCTGATAATTGTTACAAGTCCAATGATGGCGCGCGTGGGCGTTCATTATCCTATTTCCTCTACTTTGGGGCATGTTTGAAAATTTTCATAACCGCTCGCTTTTGAAAACAAGAGTGGGGAAGGGGAGTTTCTCGTGAATTTACCGTGAAAACCAGAGACGCTGTGACAAATCGCAGTCAGCGGGTCACGTTTACTAGGTATTTATGGACAGCCAGGTACCCAGAACATGTCCTGCACGTTCCTTGAGACTCTTTTGGAGAGCCTGCAGCCCAAATGAAGCAAAAGCCTACAAGTAAGGGAATCCCTGGCCTCTCACAGGCTCCTCCTCTTTTTCTCCGCCCTCATGCCCCTCCCTCCGAGCAAGCGTTGCCTGGAACCTGGCAGGTGTAGGGTTAAAGCAGCCAGTTTGGGGCAGCAGCGGCAACAGCAGCAGCAGCAGCAGCAGCAACTGTAGGCTGCGGCTGCGGCTGCGGCTGCGGCAGCGGCAGTGGCAGGCCTGGCTCTGGGCCAGCTGGCAGGGAGTCTCAGGAGGGAGGAGGGAGGAGGGAGGAGGGAGGAGGAAGAGGGGAAGGAGGAGGAGAGGAGCAGTGAGCAGGCCCGAGAAGGCAGGACTTCCTGGTGTGGGGGTTGTCAACAGCCCAGCAAGAGCCAGAGACCCAGAGCGAGACAGAGCGGAGCAGAGGAGCCGAGAGATACATCCAGTGGGGCCACGTGGGAGGAGCCTTGAGAGAGAGAGCCACTCAAGGAACTGGAGCCAGCGGGGGGCTGAGCCGCCCCCTCCCACAGCAACAGGGAAGACCCGTGGAGTGTTAACCGAGGCTGCGCCTGGGCTCCGCCGTGGAAGCGCTGGTTTCTTCTCGTTTCAACTGCAAACTTTCCACCGAGATGCCTCGCAGAGTGAGATGCGGACGCCAGAGAACACTGGGTAGCCCTTGATTGCTGCCTGCCGTGGCCTGCACTAGGAGGCCTTAGGATTAAAAAAAAAAAAAAAAAAAAAAAGACATCTTTAGTCCCCAGGTCTTCTCTCCAGCTCAGCTCGGTGGCCGAGGCCCGAGAGGTAGGTAGTTCTCCCGGCTGGGCGGGGCGCTTGGCTTGGCGGGCAGTGCCTAACCAGCGATGGGGGAGCTGGAATGGGGGTGGGGTGGGCTTGAGGCCCAGCAGAGGCCTCAGGGTGGCCCTTTCAGGGGAGGAGCCGGTTCACCCCTTTGCCCCTGGCCCTGGAGATACGTGTTGGGGACGACTTTGGATCTCAAACATGAAATGTCCAACTTTGGGTCCCAGCTGCTTCTTCCTGTTCTGGGTGCTCTGAATTCTGTCTCCTCCGCTCCGGTCTGTCATTTCTACTTGTCTCTGGGTCTCTAGTGGCTTTCTTCTTCTTCGTCGTCTCCTCCCCCCCCCCCCCAGTCGGCTCCCCCGAGAGGAAGCCCCGGAGGTGGTTTGGCCCCTGCTTTTTCTTTTGCTCACGTACACACACTCTCGCTCACTTTCTGTCTCTTTCTCTTTCCAGTTTGCAAGCTCAGCTCTGGGGTTTCAGCAGCGACAGCAGCAGGAAAAACCTGCCTCTGCCCCCCCTCCTGCCACCTCCCCTCTGTACTCCAGTCACTAACCAGGCACCCCCAAGTTCCCACAAGGCCCTCCTGCCATGTCGGACCCAGATGTCCCCAGGGGCCCCGATGTCCCTGCCATGTGGCCCCCTTGTTCCAGAGGTGCTTGAGCCCCTCTCCAGGAGCCCAGCCCCTCCCCCATCCGAGCCCAGTCCGGAGCCCCAGGGACCATGAGTGGTAGTAAGAAGAAAAGTAGTTTTCAGATCACCAGCGTCACCACGGACTATGAGGGCCCAGGAAGCCCAGGGGCTTCGGATTCCCCTGCCCCACCGGCTCCCGCTGGGCCACCGCCCCGCCTCCCCAATGGGGAACCCAACCCTGATCCAGGGGGCAGGGGCACACCCCGGAATGGCTCTCCGCCACCTGGAGCCCCTGCCTCCCGTTTCCGTGTGGTGAAGCTGCCCCAGGGTTTGGGAGAGCCTTATCGTCGAGGTCGGTGGACGTGTGTGGATGTTTACGAGAGAGACCTGGAGCCCCCAAGCTACAGTCGGCTTCTGGAGGGAATTCGAGGGGTCTCAGGAGGCACCGGAGGCAGATCATTGGATTCTAGGTTGGAGCTGGCTAGCTTGGGCATAAGCACCCCTATCCCGCAGCCAGGCCTGTCTCAGGGCCCCACCTCTTGGCTCCGCCCGCCCCCTACTTCTCCTGGACCACAGGCCCGCTCCTTCACAGGGGGGCTGGGCCAGCTGGCAGGACCTGGCAAGGCTAAGGTGGAGACACCCCCGCTGTCAGCCTCTCCACCCCAGCAGCGCCCCCCAGGGCCTGGGACTGGAGATAGTGCTCAGAGCCTGCAGACCCTGCCTTCTCTGAGGGTAGAAGTGGAGTCTGGGGGTTCAGCAGCCGGAACCCCTCCACTGTCACGGAGAAGAGATGGAGCAGTTCGGCTGAGGATGGAGTTAGTTGCTCCAGAGGAGACAGGGAAGGTAAGAGATGGGTGCACGGGGGGGGGGGAGTTGGGGTGGGGGCGGGGCAAGACCTACTGTAGTCAGTAGTCTGACCTATATCCTGGGCCTCCTAGCCTCAACTTCCGGTCTTCCCTCCCACCCCCCCATACCACCTGTCTGTTGGATAGGGCATAAAGTCCCCTCTCTCTTTTTTTGCAGTTTGTACTCTGAAATCTTTTTTCTCTCCCAGCCTTTTTTATTCTGAATACCTACCTACTTTCCTTCCTTCCTTCCTTCCTTCCTTCCTTCCTTCCTTCCCATCTCTTTTCTTTTTTCTCTCCTCTCCTTTCTCTGTGGCTTTCACATTGTTGCCCTTGGCCTCTGTGGCCTGCCCACTTCAGCCTTTACCTTCTCTGGCCCCAGGTGATGGGGTGGAGGTTCCAGCTGGGTGGCTGGCCCTTGAGGGGAGGAGCTGGCAGGGTTTTGGGGCAGCCATAAAAGGTAGGCATTCCTCTGGGTCTTTATTCTAACCAACAGCTACCAACCCAGCCCCATTTTCTGCCGTATTGCAAACCAGTTTCTCTGAGAAATTGGGGTAGGGAGCGGGGCACATCACCTTTAGTGGCTTTTAGTACCCAAGACCTGGGCTTCTCCTGGAGTGTGGGATGGGGTGACCTCATCGACCATCGAGTGGGAGGCAGGGAAGCAGTTGGGAAGGAGTTAAATCCTCTGTGCTTTCTGTTTCCTGTCTCCAAAAGAGGAAGCTACCCACAAGTCTGGGCTGGGGGCAGGATGCCTATGTCCCTGGTGTGTGTGTGTGTGTGTGTGTGTGTGTTGGAGGTTGGGTACTTAAGAGTTGGAAAAGTTGGATGTTTCTGCTCTGGAGAAAATAGCACCTTGGCCTTGGCTGTCAGGGGAAGCAGGGAGTGAGGGCGAGGGTTCAGTCCCTTCCTGGCCATGGGCTGTGCAACCACAGTGTAAAAATACCTTGAGCCTGAGTCCTGTTAGGACTGGTCAGGACCAGCTCTCCCACCCTCTCCTGGCCTTCAGCTCCCCATTTCATGGTCTAAATTTCCCATCTTTCTCAAGGTTTGTTGTTTATTTATTTATTTATTTATTTTTCGTCTCCTGGATAAGCTGTCATTGCCTGCCTGGTTCTTGTCCCCAGACTCTCCCAGGGCAAGTTTGTCAATGGCTCTTTGCTCTACCTTCCTTCATTTATATCTTTAATTTCTGTGTGAATGTGTACGGGCACGTGCACGTCTTGGTGTGCATGTGAAGGTCAGAGGACAACTGGGAGTCAGAACTGTGGGTTCCACCATGTGGGATCAAACTCAGGCTGCCAAACTTGGCTGCAAGCCTCTCTTCTCCCTCGGCCATCTCGACGGCCCTCTTTGCTTTAAGGCACAGTCCGAGCCTATCTTAGGTTGGTAGACCCTGTCTCTTGCCTCACGGTGTCCCCAGCCCCCCCCCCTTCCTTCCTCCCAGTCCGCCTCGATCATTTCCTGTGTGCTTGTAACTGTCACTATTTCCCTGCCTCAAGAGTTACTTTCTTCGTTCAGTTTCATGGTCTGAAATAGAGGTGAGGGAACTTGGACACACAGGACAGGAGATGGGTGACACCTGTGCCCTCACAGAGGCTTCTTGTCCAGTTCCTGTCACCTCCGCCCTTTTATAGCTCCCCCCAGCCACTGCCCGTTGGGTTATGTAGGTCTACACCCAGTAGGTCTACACCCAGTAGGTCCACACCCAGGCTCCTCCCACCCTTCCCATTCTCACATGGCTCCACCCCTGAAAGGCAGAGTAGAGAATCTTTGAACTTCATCCCAGGTCCCCAGAAGTTGAGGAGGCCACCATCGGGGAAGTGGGTGTGCAAAGGCGGTTTCTGAGGGTTCCTTCATTCTGCAGACAGTCACAGAACAAACTCACCTTCCTTGGGGGCTGGGGGGGGAGGTTACACAATACATGCTTTAATTTCAAGTCCTATTAGAGGCTCTGAAAAAACGAAACTGTTCTCAGGGGTCTCGTAAACAGTGGGGAAGTGTCTCTGTGAGGACATTTGAGTGGCTTTAAGAAGGCTTACAACGGGGGGGGGGGGGGGGGGGAGGGGGGGGGGGGGGAAGATACGGGGCTGTTCGCGGGGGACAGCAAGGGGGGGGGGGGGGAGGTAGAGGCAGGAGGGTGGCAAGTTCAAGGCCAGCCTGACCTACATAGCAAGGTTCTGGGTCGGCTTGAGCTGAGATCTCCTCTCCGAAAAGAAGGTTGGGGAGGGAGGGGTCTGAGAATGTAGCTTGGTTAAGGGGGTGCTTGCTAAGCATGCGCAGAACCCTATGTTTGAGTCCTAGAAGCTCATAGACTGAATGCAGTGGTGTGTGCTCATATCTTGGGCCTTTGGGGAATGAAGGCAGGAAGGCCAGTAAGTAGTTCAAGGTCATCCCCAGCTACATAGTCAATTTGAGGCCAGCCTGCTCTACAGGAGACCTTATTTCAGAAAAGATACTAAGTACAATATCCTCCAACTAGGAGTCCTGGCTAAGTCCTTCGTTGATACCCTCTGTCTGTCCGTATCACCTGTCGTTTCTAGCAAGTCTGGAGGAGGGGAAGGCTTTAGAGCTAGGACTAGACGCGATCGGAGGAAATTGTAAGGTGGACTGCCCAAGCCATGCTCCCAGTCTTTACCCTATGTGATGGTTCCCACTCTTCTGCCCCCAGGTACCTCCCATCGACTCTCGCCCCAATTCCCCAGCCCTCTACTTCGATGCCAGCCTGGTCCACAAGTCTCCAGACCCGTTTGGAGCCGCAGCAGCCCAGAGCCTCAGCCTGGCTCGTTCCATGTTGGCCATCAGTGGTCACCTGGACAGTGATGATGATAGGTAGGTGGGGGACACGAGGGGGACACCCACTGTCACACCAGTACAACTCCGTCTTGGGTATGCCTTTCTCTCTAGATGAACTAGGGAGACACAGAGC
The DNA here is from genome assembly GCA_019843965.1 of Rhynchomys soricoides. Lineage (NCBI taxonomy): Eukaryota > Metazoa > Chordata > Mammalia > Rodentia > Muridae > Rhynchomys > Rhynchomys soricoides. Next base: position 88,391 of record JADRCH010000480.1, on the reverse strand, counting down.
CCTAGCAGGGGTGACGCTCACTTGGGACCCACTCCCTGTAGAGAAGGCTGGGTGGGACTCCTTGGCTCAGGACTATTAAGTCAAGAGTTTTTGAGTTAGAAGGGAGTCATTGTTAGATTCCAGAGCTCTTGTGGATCTAGAGGTCATTTGCTTAGGAATCAAATCCATTGGCACGAGTACCGGAGACAAGAATAGAAAATGGAGGGGAGACGGGGAGACAGCTGGGGACACGGCTCAGGGGCTCAAGTGCTTACGTAGCATGCACAGGGCCTTGGGTTCAGTCTCCAGTGCTACATAACTCCCCTTGGTGCCAGCCTAGACTATATCATACTGTGTCAAAAAATTAAAAAAATAGGATGAATAGGCAATTGGTGCTCCCCCATCAGCACCTCCCTTTGCTCCCGGCACCAAGGGGGAAAGGGTGCTTTATGCTCCTCCAGGATCCGAGACATGACATCCATAGTATCTGCACAAACAACTTTAGGGCCCAGGAATTTTTAGTACCTGAGAGAGCTTTGCCTGGAAGGTGTATACCCAAGTGATCTGGAATTCAGAAGGTGGGAGTAGGTGGCTATTTTTAAGTTCAAGGCCAGCCTGAGCTATCTAGGAAGATCCTGTCTCAAAAAAAAAAAAAAAAAAAAAGGTGGGAGGAGCTGGGCGTGGTAGCTGGAGCCTGTAATCCCAGCACTTGGGAGACCGATTTAAGAGGGTCACCATGGGTTTAAAACCTGCCTGTGGCGCACGCCTTTAATCTCAGGGTACAGGAGACAGAGGCAGGTGGATCTCTGAATTTGTGGCCGCTTGATCTAGAGTGAGTTCAGGACAGCCAGAGCTGCAGTGCGGGAGGGAGGGCAAATTCAATAACAAACCAGCTTGGGAGAGCAGCTTGGACTCTGGATGAGACCCTGTCTCAGAGCAGAACAAAACAATAACAAATAGTGTATTGTGAGGCCTGGGGCTGTAGCTTAGGTAGTAGAGAGCTGACCTAGCATGTTGGAAGCCTACGGTCCCGGCACTTGCATCAACCAGGTTGGTAGTATGAGTTTCATAATCCAGCCCTGGGGTAGAGGTCGAGGCAGGAAGATTAAAAGTTTAGAGTTATCCTTAACTATAGAACAACTTTAAGGGCTAACCTAGGCTATGTAAAACCATGTTCAAAAAAAGGGGGGGGGAGGAGGAAAAGGGATGGGAGGGAAGGGAAGGAAGGAGAGAATAGATTTAAAGTTCTGTCCTCTGAGAGAATGGGGCCCACATAGCTGGGAAGAACATGGAGACCGAGTCCTCCCACAGTGATGCTGGGTTCCAAAGGGTTAACACAGGACAGTTCTGCTGGCCTTGCCCGTGAAGGGTGACGGTCTCATTTGGTGACATGGTAGGCAGACTTATTTATGCTTTCTGTATTTATAGGAATATTGACCATGTCAGATAGCTAGGCTCCGGGCAGAAGAGCTAGCGAGCCTCCACATTTATTGGAAGAAGTGGGACTTCCGGTTGGAGGCCCTTCAGAGGAGGGACTTCTGTTGAGAAGGAGAAGAGTGGGCCTGAAAGAGTGGTTGTCTCCAGGAGACCTACTGTAGATGCACGTTCTCCCTTCGTGGTACCAGCCCTTGGAATTAGACCCTGGCCCACAAAGGAGGCCAGGGGCACAGTGAGAGGGGGAAGACCTAGAAAGGAAGGGAGAAGGGGGTGACAGGGAAGCTGTGAGCTGCAGGGCAGGGGGCTAGTGCAGGGCAGGGCAGGGCAAGGCAGGGCAGGGTAGCTTCTGAACTGCCTTCCAGCTGGCTCTCAGGAATGTGTGAGGTGTGAGGTCAGCCAAGGCCAGAGAGTCGCCTGCCCCATCTGATGCTATTCTCAGCGCTGTCCCACCCCCCACCCCCCCAATTTAGGAAGTTCCCTGGCAAAAAGGTTTTGTGTCCCTCGTCTGCCCCTTTCTCAGCCTGGTCTCCAGCTCTCTCTGTCACAGAGTTCTACCTGTCAGAGCCTCTGTAGCACCGTTCTTCTGACCTGGTCCCCTCCTACTCTGTCCCACCCGTTCTGCACACCCTAGTCTGACCGGTTGCTCCCAGCTTCAAGGCTCTGGGGCTCTGGCCCAACCCAGCCCCTCAGTGCCTCACCCTGCTGGGCCAGTGGGTTTGGGCTGGGCCATCCTCTAACCCCTAGGAATGGGGTGGGTAGACCCCACTTCACTTGTGCCCCCTGGAGCTAGGAGACAGAAGGTTCCAAGTGGCGTGACATGTTCCTTTGGCGAAGGAAAAATGGGTCGTGGTGATAAATACTGGGGTACCGAGTGGTGCCTGGTGAATTCAGACAGTGTGCTCCTGGTTGGAAGATCTGGGATCCCATACAGGTTGGGAGATACTTGGTCAGGATGAAAGAGTGGGCAGGTGTCTAGCTAGTGGTTCCCAGAGCCTTGGGGGAGAAGAGCCACATTATTTTGCCTGTTTTCCTTTGGGTCCAGTGCTGTGTACCACTGAGCTACATAGCAAGCCCCGCCCCTACCCCCTTCCTCCTGTTGTTCTCAACTGTGAGATAGGGTCTTGTTGAGTTGCCCAGGCTGGTCTTGAACTTTCGGTCCTCTTATGCCAGCCTCCTGAGAGGCTGAGATGACAGGCGTGTTCCCTCCCCAGGCCCTCTCCAGGCCTGCTCCTTGGCATGCATGCTTTCATGTGTTCACGTGTGCGTGTGCGGGTGTGCGCGTGTGCATATGCTCGACCCTGCCCGCGTGTGCATATATGTGTGTGTGGGGGGGTGTACATAGGACAGATTTGGCGATTGTCCCTCAGGAGTCATCTACCTTGTACGTGTGTGGTGGTGTCTCACTGGCCTGGGACCTGTTGAATCAGCCATTCTGGCTGACAGGCTAGACCTATGGGTTTCCAATGTCCCTGCCACCGCAGGCTTGAGATTATAAACATGTGCCACCACCACTGGCTTTTTTGACTTGGGTTTTGGGGATCAAATTCAGGTCTTCATGCTTGTAGCACAAATTTTACCCGCTGAGCTATATCCCCAGTTCCTGTGAACTTAATTTTTTTTTCATTTATTTGTGAATGTGTGTGTATGTATATGTGTGTATGTATACACACACACACACACACACACACACACACACACACACTAGCATGTGTGCCAGTTTGCGGAGGTAGAGGTCAAAGACCAGAGAGCAGGTTGTGTGGTTTCTCTTTCTACCACGTAGGTCCTGGTGTCCCAACTCAGTCCACCATGTTCTGTGGAGAGCCCCCTTTCTTTACCCACTGAGCCATCTGGATGACCCCTCCACACACTTACCTCATGAAGTTGTAAAAGCAATCCCATGATTCCTCACTTTCTAGATGAGACTCCAAACAATGAGACTCAAAAGAAAAGGGGGAGGGGAGTTAGAAACACGTCCAAAGTCACTCAGCCAGTCTGTGAACCTCAGTCTCAATCTGTAGCCACACTCTTTCCTGTTGGAGTGTGCCTCCCAAGAGAATAAGAGGTGGCAATAATGGTCCTTAGGATGTCCATTTGTTAAGACAGAGGCAGGGGGCCCGGCAATGGTGGCGCATGCCTTTAATCCCAGCACTTGGGAGGCAGAGGCAGACGGATTTCTGAGTTCGAGGCCAGCCTGGTCTACAGAGTGATTTCCAGGACAGCCAGGGCTATACAGAGAAACCCTGTCTCGGAAAACCAAAAAAAAAAAGACAGGCAGGGACAGCTCAAAAGCTGGGGCTAGGAGCCAGCCCCTCCCCTTCCCTGGCCCAGCTACTGTGTACACCCAAAGGCACTAGAGAGTCAGATCTGGGAGAGAGGGTAGAGGGGATTGCTGGATGCCACTTCCTTGGCCTCAGGCCTAACCTCTGAGGGCTCCTAGAGCACACGCGGGCAGCTAAGATGGCCAACATCTCTAGCTCTACACAGACATCTGTGTCTTCCGTTCTCATGCTGAAGCTATCATATTTAGCCTTTGGACGAGAAAGACCCATCTCAAGAGATGCCCTCACCCCTGGACCCAAGAGTTTGTCCGCCCAGGCTGCTGTGTCCAGTTATGTTGTGCACTGAGCCAACCCTGGAGGTGCCATTTACATTTGTAGTCTTAGCCTGGCCTGGGTGGGAAGTCATGGTGGTTTGCTGGTTGATGGGATATTTCATCCTCATTCCTACAAATTTGCTTAGAGTCTTGTGGCACCTGCCCTTCCTGCACCCTCCCCCTCCCCCGTCTTACCCAAGAATTCCAGTGTAGCACATACCAGCCCCTCACTCAGGGCTAATCAGAGGGAAGGCTGGGCTTGCCCGAGTCCTCATCCCTTCAAGTGTTAAGGCTCAAATGACATAGGGGAAGTGCTTTCAGAAACTTCTGAGCTAGACAAACACAAGATAGCCATCAATCAGCCAACAAATGTTGCCTGTTGTATTACTCCTTTATTTCTGGCAAGGGTAGAGGATTTAACTTGGCGTCTCTGCCCGAGTGTCCGCCAAGCAAGGCTGACACCTCTGTTCTGGTACGTCTCTCCATCTTTGGTATGTCTATGAACTGGAAGGAGGAGGGTATTGGCTTTTATTCTGCAGCCTGCTCCCCTCCCAGGTACTGTGGATTAAAGTATCTGGTGCTGGCTAGTGCACCTCCCCCTTCCCCCACAATCCCTGCCCCCCCCATGTGTGTGTGTGTGTGTGTGTGTGTGTGTCCAGATACAACATAGCAGGCTTGTGGAGGTCAGAGGACAATTTAGGGAAGCCTGTTCTTTCCTTCCACATTGCAGGTTCTTGGAATGGAACTTAGGTTGTCAGGTTTAGTGGCAAGAGTCTACCCTGAGCCTTCTTCCCTCTAAACCTTCTGCCCTCCACCTCCATTCTTAAGCATCTCCCGTGTCCCCTGCCTTTGGAGGCCCCCTGTGTCCTTAGTCACTGATATCCTGCTCTTTCTAGCCTGTTCACCCCCTTGGTTGGTTCTACCTGTCAGCACCTCCTGCACCCAGAGCTTGGCCAGGAAATGGAAAATTCCCAGCTCCCTTTCTGACAGCCGGGCCTCCTGCAAGGGTCACCTTGGACTGAGTATAGATCCCCCTGTAGGAAAGCAAGTCGACATTGACAGCTAGTGGGAAGGGATTACAAAAGAGACAGCAATGTATGAGTGGAGCCAAGTGGCACCCTGACTCTGGGAGGGGACGGGTTTGGAGACCCCGGTGTCCCCTGGGGAAAGCAGAACGGAGGCTTAGGTACCTGGCACAAAAGCCTGCCTCCTCTGCTCCGGAGGCCAAAGGGGAGACATTGGAGGCTGGAGCAGGGCAAGGAGACCCTAGAAAGTTCTGGGTGACCAGAGGGGCTTGAGTAAGAACCAGATTCTCTAGCCTGGTGCCAGTCAGGAGCCTGGGCCCTGGGGCATTTGAGTCAGGCGTGAGTTGCCCTCTGGTGGCCACTGCTCAAACTGCAGCCAGGCTTGCCCCTTAACTGGCTGATTGTCTACTTTTAAAGTCTCTGCCTCTATCCAGTGTCCCATGTTCAGCCTCACCTTTTCCCCTCCATTTCTTAAGCTTTGACTCACTGAAAGACCTCTATACTCAGGCGTCAGGCCTCATACAGGCTGCCTTTGATTTACAGGGTTCCTAACGGTGGTGGTGGTGGTGGTGGTGGTGGTGGTGGTGGTGGTGGTGTTTTGTTGCTATGGTAACCTTTCCTAATTCTCTCCTTCACTGAAGTGAGGTACCCACTGTCCCAGGTTTCAAGAGCCACCCAACATTTTATATATACATACATACATACACACACACACACACACATATACATACACACACATATACATACACACACACACACACACACACACATATATGTAAATTAATTTATTTATTTCTACCCTGCCGCCTTGTCTGTTCCCTTTCTCAAAGTTAAGGGAGGCCATAGTTAATCCAGACAGGGCAGAAAGGAAGGCATAGGTCAGGGACAGGGGTCCGAGGGTCTCACCTT
>JADRCH010000480.1:27582-82438 GCA_019843965.1 Rhynchomys soricoides | reverse complement strand
GTCCCTGAGGAACCAATAGTAGCTGTGCCTTGCCCTGAGGGGGAGGGCAGGGTGTATATCTCTCAGACCAGCCATCAGTAGGTCCGGTCTCCTTTCTGCCTGCCTGGCATCCATCTGCAGAACTCTACTCTGCCCAGGGGGGCTCTGAGCCCCCCAGGCATTCTACCTGACAGAGCCTTTTGGTTGGGAGTGGATACTGATGACCCTTACCTCAGGAATGTCCCAGCCAGGGGTCTCTGTGAAGTCCTTGGTATCATCTTATGAGACTCGAGTGGTAGGGATGGCGCCAGGGGCACCCCGAAAAAGGGGCTGCATGTCTTCCCCATGCTCCCCACGGGGGTCATCCCCTATCCGAGGAGCATCGGGACCTCCTGCCCACCAGGGCCTGGGGGGGCCTGGGCATCGACCTTCATCCCGCTGTGGGATGGACAAAAGCCTCCTCCCTCTGATCCTCTACTGTCACAGGTACTTGGGTGGGTTGGAGCATAGGCTGGGCTTTTAGAGCAGGGTGCACCCGGAAGACTGCAGCAGAGCTGACTTGGGGTTCCTCCTCAACTTGTATTTCCCCCCCCACCCCCCCATGTCTCTCCAGTGGTTCCGGAAGCCTGGTTGGCATTGACAACAAGATTGAACAAGCCATGGTAAGAAAAAATGTTTTGGTCTCAGGAAGCCCCTTTGCGGACTCTCTAGCCATCTCTCCTCTCCCATTACTTGGGAATACAAACTATTCCAGTTAGTTACCGTCACCCTCTTTGTCCGATTCAGCCTTTGACTTCTCTCAACCTCTGCTCCACCCCTGTCTGAGTCCTGTCCCTCATCCTTTGACCGCTGCCCTGTCCCCTCCCTCCTTTGGGCTAAGGGGATGGGTGTCATAACCACTGCCTCGAGACGCCTGGGTTAGGAGGCACAGTTGGAAGTGGTCTGGGGGTCCTGATGTTTTGTTTGTCCCTGGGGTCCAGGACTTGGTGAAGTCCCACCTCATGTTTGCTGTTCGAGAAGAGGTGGAGGTGCTGAAGGAACAGATCCGAGACCTGGCAGAGCGGAATGCTGCCCTGGAGCAGGAAAACGGATTGCTACGTGCCCTGGCCAGCCCAGAGCAGCTGGCCCAGCTGCCGTCCTCGGGGCTCCCAAGGCTTGGGCCCTCGGCACCCAATGGGCCTTCCATCTGAGCCTTGTTTCCCCCACAATGTGCCTTTGGGGGGCTGCCACTGGCTGCCGGGCCTTGTGCCAGCAGCCTGCCCCCTCTTCCTATGTAGCTTTAATGCCCACGCCCAACCCCAATGCCCAGGGATGGGAATTGAAGGCTCAATATCGGCCTGTCCCTGCCCACCTGGTCTTCCCAGAGTCCTCAGGCCTTGCTGGAAGAGAAAGAACCCAGGAGGGGATGTTTATCTGAAGCCTCTCATCCATGAAAGAGCCCAGCCCCACCTCCTACCCTGGGTATCAGTGTTCTGGGGAGCCCCTCAGCAGTAGGTGGCCTGGAAAGGTTTGGAGGTTCCCTGGCAGACCCCACCCCACCCCACCCCACCTTGTTCTCGTCAAGTGCCCCCTCTCCTCTGCCCAAGGAGGGTGTATGGACAGTATCTTCAACTTCTTGGATTCAGGATGTTATTAAAATAATAATTATAATTAAAAAAATCTGAAGAAACTTGAATATGGTGGTTGCTGAGCTGTTGCTGTGTTCACCTATGTATTTACTCTGTCCCCAACACACACCTGTGCACGCAAGAACACACGCGCGCGCACACGCACACACAGAGAGAGAGAGAGAGAGAGAGAGAGAGAGAGAGAGAGAGAGAGAGAGAAGATCCCAGGTCCACCCTGGAGAAGATGCCAGAAAATGACCTGGGAATGGTCTTGGTCCCTGGAAAGGCCTAGCAGGCTGGCCTAAGGAAAGAAGTTGGGGGTGGTGTCTACCCACGTGCTGGTGGTTGGCGGTGTGAGGGGAGGAGATAACAATGAAGTCTTTGGTGAGTGTGAGGATCCACTCCCAGCTTCCCAGTGTGTCCCTCTTGTGGGCTGGATCCGGGTGGCTGCTTGGAGGCAGGGCAGGGAACCCTGAATGGGCCCCTTGTCTTAAGACTGGGTGTGAGCCAGGATCTTTGGGCACATGGTGCTCTCACCAGCCTGGCAGGCTGCCTTGGCTTCTACTCCACCCCTGGCTGGATGAAGACTAGGCTCAGTGGGTGAGCAGGCTCCTCCCTGACAGCCTGGGCTTCCAGAGACAGCCAAGAAGGGCCCCATCTAGTGGTGGGGAAAGGCATCAGCAGTTAGAGCCTTGAAGGAGAATGTCTCGTCTCTGGGGATCCCAGAGGAAGTCGTAGCAGAGTCTTTGGTGGCCCAACCAACCAGATTGGACCCTGTACCTTCTTTTGGGGTCAGGGTGTGGTGGTTAAAACACGATGTCATGTAGCCCAGCCTAGCTTCAGCCTTATATGGTTGAGAATGGTCTTGAAGGCCTGATCCTATGTGCTGGGACTACAGCTGTCCATCAGCATGCTGGCCCTTGTTTTTGTCGTTTGTGTGTGTGAGTGTTCACTGTGTTCACTGTGTGCCACTGCTCACACGTGGAGACCAGAGGATAAACCTGGGTGTCAATCTTCACCTTTGACCTTCTTTGAGACAGGGTCTGTCCTTGCTATGGATGCCCTGCTCGCTGTCCATTATCTTGGCCCCCCATTTCCTTTTAGGAGTACTGGTTTTGTAAACGTGTGTGTTACCTGCATCTGTAGGGTCTCTGACTCCCAGCTGAGGCTTGTATAGTCAGCCCCACCTCTTACCCACTGATTCATCGCCTCAGTCTTTTCTTGTCTAGATAGAGAGTATCGTCTAGCCCACGATGGTCTTGAACTCACTATGTAGCCAAGACTGACTTTGATTTGTATCTGTGTACACATGCATGGAGAGACTGGAAACTATTTGGTGTCTTCTTTGATCACTTTCCGCAGTTTTTGTTTGTTTCCTTTTTTTGAGACACGGTTTCTCTGTGTAGTCCAGAACTGTCCAGGAACTCTTGGTAGACCAGACTGGCCTCGACCTTGTGATCCATTTGTCTCTGAGACAGGCTCTCAGTGGCCCTAGTGTTAACTGGTGGAGCTAGACTGACCGACCAGCAAGCCCCAGTGATCCTCTTGTCTTTGCTTCCCAACTAAAATTACAGACATGCACCACCGGAGGGTTGGGGCTCGGGGTGCTGAGGACGGAAATGCAAGCCCTCATGCTTGTGTGGTAAGCTCTTTACTGAAGGAGCCACTTTCCCTAACCTGCTGAGGCTAGCCTTTAACTTCTGATCCTCCTGCCTCATCGCCCAAGTGCTAGAATTCTGGGCATATGTCTGGTTCAAATCCAGTTTATTTTATTTTTATTGTATGTGTAAGGGTGTTTTGCCTGCATGTGTGTCTGCACCATGTGGGTGCACAGTACCTGTGGAGACCAGAAGAGGGCGCTGGATCCCCTAGAACAAGCGTTATAGATGGGTGCTGGGGAAAAGCACCCCAGTCCTCTGGAAAAGCAGCAAATGCTCTTAATGGCTGAGCCATCTCTCCAGCCCCCTCAAATCCAGTTTTTACAAATCTTGTATTCATTCTCCAACCACTTACCTTGAAGTACTGTTGTAAAAATTACCTAACAAAATCCACAGAGAATGCCTAAAGTGTACCTGGGCTCTTGATCAACGTCGATTTCATTATCCTGGTTCTTGGGCCAGAAGGGGCGAGGCCATCAATGATTGGCTCTGAAGGTCTTGGAAGGGCCTTGGGGGGTTGGGGCCAGACAGCTCTCACAATGATCTAGAACACTCTCTCATTCCAAGTTCTCATCCACTTAGACTCCTCTCCCTGTCCCAGGGAGGGGAGGAAGGGCCTGTCATGAGTCATTGGGGGGCACGCCCCTTTTGGATTTCCTATTTCTTCCTTCAATACTGTGCTTGAGGCTCCTCAGTACCCGCAAGTCCTCTCTGGTGGTGGCCACTGGCCCGTTAGCCTTCTCCCTCCTACACCTCAAATGCTCGCTTTGTGCCATACTTTAGATTTGTGGTGTCAAGAGAGATAGCCGTGGTCATGAGGTTCTTGAAATGGATTACGCAAATTTGGCGAAAGACGCCCAGTTGGGTGAGTTTCATGAATACAACGTGGCCATGTGATGGGAGTTCCCGTTCGTTTCGTCTGGGCTGTAGTTTTCGTTCTTGTTTCTGGCCTCTTGTAGTTCAACAAGACAGGACAGGAGGCGAGGCTTTAAGATGAATGGGGACTTTGAGGAAGGGTTAGAGGGGAACCCTCATTATCTTTACTGGGGGGGGGGTGTCTCCTCTCCCGTGTTTGTTTCTGTTACTAGAAGAAATATGAATTAATAGAGGAATATGCATGTCATGACACAGACAACCTTTGGGAATTGGTTTTCTCCCCTCATCATAGGAGCCAAGGACCCACCTCAGCCTGTCAGGCCTACCAGGCATGAGCTGTCACCCACTGAGCTGTCCAACCCACTCTGTGTCTTATTTTTTAGGTCCTGTTCTGGAAACACCTAGCCAAGCCAGGCACGTCCAATCAGCAGGAGAAGCGCCTGTTGGGATCGGAGAAGGCTTCCACAGACTTTGACACTGCAAAGTTGGTCAAGCCCCATAAAGAAGCCACGGTCGCTGACCTGGATGTGTGTCCAGGGTTGCTGGAACCCTGTGTGCTGGCCTCAGCCAAGGAAAGATCTTCTGTGAATGATCAAGAGAGCCCACCGAGCAGTGACAGCCGCTCCCTGATGACCGCAGTCCACTCAGTTTCTACGTTCATGTTCTCAGTGCTGCAGTCCGGCTGGCGATTGTGTAGATGGAAGGTATGTACTGTCCCATCTCAGACCCTGAGACTCATTCCTTCTCTGTCCCTCCTCCAGCGCTGGGTTTTTGCTTTTGGGTTTTTTGTTTTGTTTGAGACAGGGTCTCATGTAACCTAGAATTGCCTGGAACTTGCTATGTAGTTGAGGATAACTGCATTTACTTCCTACTTTGAAGTTTATTTCTGATTTTTTTTAAAAGGCTGTTTAAAAGCTGGGTAGTTCGTAGTACACACCTCAATCCCAGAATCAGGAGAGGCAGAGGCAGGTGGAGCTCAGAGTTTGAGGCCAACCTGGTCTACAGAGTTTCAGGACAGCCAAGGCGACACGGAGAAACCTTACCTTGAAAAAAAAAAGTTATTTATGTGAATATTGTTTAGGTGCACTTGTCCAAAGGAGGCTATCAAAGATTGTCAGAACCCCTGGAACATGATTTCAGGTGGCTGTTAGCTACCGGATTTCAGGTACTAGGTCCTCTGCAAAAATAACAAGTGTTTTTAACTGCTAAGCCATCTCTCCAGCCCCAAGATTTTAATTCTGTTTATTGATTTTAGATTTTTTTTTTGAGACAGTTTTTCAACATGTGTTCTGGCTGCCCTGGAACTCAGAGATCCTCTTACCTCTGCCTGCCAAGTGCTGGGATTAAAGGGTGTACCACTACGCCCTGATTCCCAATTTATTTTCCTTTTTCATTTTTTAAAACTCTCCCTCTCTTCATGTGTGCATACGTACACCTGTGCTGCAACATGCCTGTGGAAATCAGAGGACAACCGTGGGTGTCAATCTTTCCCCATTATTTTATTATATTTTTATGCACGCGTGTGCTGCGGCTGGAGTTACAGGACCAGCATGGAGGCTGGGAACTGAGCGCCAGTCCTCTTCAAGGACAACAAGTGTTCTTAACCACTGAGCCATCTCTCCAGCCCCTCCACAGGGCGTCTTGTTTGTCACCTCTGTAGATGACTGTCTGAGCATTTCTGGGGATGCCCTGCCCTTCTGTTTCACTGTAGGGATGCTAGGGTTACAGATCCCTATGCTAGGGCATCCAGCTTTTTCTCTGTGTAGTTCTGGGACTAACTCTGTAGACCAGGCTGGTCTCGAACTCAGAAATCCACCTGCCTCTGCCTCCCAAGGGCTGGAATTAAAGGCATGCGCCACCACTGCCCAGCGTGGTATCTAGCTTTCTACATAGGTTTTGAGGATCTGAATTCAGGTTTTCAGGCTTGCACTGCCAACACTTTACCAACTGAGACATCTTTCCCAGCCTTGAACTCCTAATCCTCCCAGCCCCCTCTCCTTGGTGTTGGGATTGCCAGCAAATACTACCCATGACTTCACGCATGCTGCACGTGCTCTACAGCCCGAGCTCCGTGTCCAGCTCGCTCCATCTAGTGTGCAGTCAGCCCTCTGTAGCACCTCTTCTATTGTGAAGCACCACAAAGACAGGGGTGAGCGCTGTTTACCCAGACCAGGGAGGCCACGGACAGGGTAACAAACAGACCGTGTTGGTTTTGATACCCAAATGGGGTGATGTTGCTGGTAGAGAGGACTTGGGTGCCAAAGGAGGGGATCCTATTTAGAACTGGGCATGGTGCATCAAATATGCTTCCATAGATGGAGAGGGAGAAACTGAGGCCTGAAGGAGTTTGATTGGTTTGTGCGGGTGTGGGTGGTGGTTGGGGTGAGGGCCTAGGGAGAGGCGGGATAGAAGGGCGGAATGGGGGAGTGGCCTATGTTAGGGAGAGCTAAGGATTTATTTGAATAGGCACTGCGCATAAATGAATCGCACGGTAGATGGCCAGGTGGTAGAATGAGTTTAACCCTAAGAACAAGAGTCTTGGAGGTGTTTAATTAGGAATGACATAATCTTTTTATATTTATTTTTAATTGTCTTTTTGACACAATGTCTCCCGCAGGCTGGTGTCAAACTGTGTAGCCTTGAATTCCTGGTCCTCTGGGTGCCACCCCCCTCCAACTCCAAACCCTGGAATTATAGGTGGGCCCCGCCACACCCAGTTTCTATGGTAATGGGGATGAAACCTCCGGCTTTTTTGCCTGCTACACAAGCATACTGCCAACTGCTAGTGTTTCTATACCATTACTAAGATAAAACATAGAAACTCGGGACCTCTGCAGGGCAGTGGTGGCGCACGCCTTTAATCCCAGCACTTGGGAGGCAGAGGCAGGCGGATTTCTGAGTTCGAGGCCAGCCTGGTCTACAGAGTGAGTTCCAGGACAGCCAGGGCTACTCAGAGAAACCCTGTCTCGAAAAAAACCCAAAAAAAAAAAAAAAAAAAGAAAGAAAAAGAAAGAAACTAGGGACATGTTGAGTGGTTTGGTGGTGGCCACATTGCCATGTCTTATATGAAGACATTAGCTGGGGCTGTAGTTCAGTGGTAATGTGCCTGCCCAACATGTCTGAGGCCTCAGACTGGATCCCTAGTACTGCTAGGGGGAGTGAGAGACAAGACAGCAAAGGGGATGAAGCCAACTGATTTGGGATTACCTTCAGAGTAAAAGGATAACATTAGCAACTCTTGTGATGCTCTTGACTGGTAGATACACAATTCTGCATGCGTGATGCAGTCTTGTAAAACTGAGCACATATACACACAGCATACAGAAGAATAAGAGTAAAACCAGAGATGTCTGCAGGTGGTAGAGGTGGCTCAGCGGTTAAGAGCACTGCCTGCTCTTCTAGAGGACCAGGGTTCAATTCCCAGCTTGGATGTGGTAGCTCCCAACCAACCATTATTCCAGTTCCAAGGGATCTGAAGCCCTCTTGTGACCTCAGGCACCAGATAGATATGTGGTGCACATACATATATACAGGCAAACACGCACACACAATTTCATTATTATTATTATGGCAAGCACACTTCTCTTGCAGAGGATTCTTTGGTTTCCAGTTGATCTATTGGCCTCCTTTGGTCTTTGTGGGCACTGTACTCAAATGTACCCCCCCCCCGCACACATGCACTCTTGTGCACAGATAGATGCACACATGCACAGAATTAAAATGAATCACACAAATCTTCCTGTTTTGTTGTTTTCAAGACAGGGTTTCACTATGTAGCTCTATTTCTGGAAGTCATTGTGTAGACCAGGCTGGCCTCAAAATCGCAGAGATCACCTGCCTCTGCCTCCTGAGTGTTGGGATTAAAGGTGTGGGCCACTAGGCCTGGCTACTCCTCTATTATTTGGGTATTTCCCTTTACTATTCTTTGCTTTTTTTTTTTTTTTCTTTAAACACAGGATCTTACTATGACCCTGGCTGACCTGAGACTCTCTATGTAGACCAAAATGGCCTGAAACTTAGAGATTTGCCTTCTTCTCCCTCCCAAGTGCTGGGACTCTGCAGTACCACAAGCATCTCTCATTGAACCTGGACCTTGCTGTTTCCCATAGAATGACTGTCCGGAGGTCTCCCTTGGTTTATTATATGGTGATGGGAATCAGCTCTCGGCCCTGATGTTTGATCTGACCCACTAAGCTATTTCCTTTGCCCCTGTGTCTCACAAATTATTCTTTTTTTGGTTTTCTGTGTAGCCCTGGCTGTCCTGGAACTCACTCTGTAGACCAGGCTGGCCTCGAACTCAGAAATCCACCTGCCTCTGCCTCCCAAGTGCTGGGATTAAAGGCGTGCGCCACCACTGCCTAGAGCACAAATTATTCTTACTGAAAGAAATAGGCTGCTTGGCTGTGGTGGCACACGTCTTTAATCCCAGCGCTTGGGAGACAAGAGGCAGGGGGATCTCTGTGAGTTCAAGGTCAGCCTGGTCTACAGAGTGAGTTTCAGGACAGCCAGGATTACACACTGAAGTCCTTACCTTGAAAAACCAACCAAACAATGCCCCTCCCCCCAACAAACACACAAGCAAAAATTAAAAAGAAAAGAGAAAACTCGACAAGGTGGCTCACGCCTGCAATTCCAGCATTCGGGAAGCGGAGGCGGGAGAAGTCTTCAAGTTTGGGGCTAGCCTGAGTTTTCTATAGTGAATTCCAGGCCAGCCTGGATTAACAGTGTGAGACTTTGTCTCCAAAAGCAAACAAAACAGAAAGGAAAACAAAATGGGTGAAGAAAGAGAGGGAAGGGGAAAATGAGGGAGAGGAGAGGAAGGAGGAAACACACGCCCAAAATCTCAGCCTCGGAGGCTGATGCAGGACTATGAATTTAAAGCCAGCTTGGGCTATGTAAGACTGCCAACAGCTAACACAGGGCTGGATATGTGGCTCAGTTTTTGCCACGCTTGCCTAGCATGAGACTCTGAGTTCCATCCCCAGCACCATCATGGTGGAGGAGGTGGAGGCAGGAGGATCAGGATTCAAGGCCACCCTTGGCTACATAGCAATTTCAAGTATGGGCTGAGATACAGGAGTTACTACTTCTAAATGAAGAGAAGAGAGAGAAGGAAGGCGGGAGAAAGAAAACAAAACAAAACAAAACCATGGAACCTCAGGGCAAACATAAGGGCAGTAAGGATCACTTAATGCAAGCTGAAGGGACTTCCTGGAGGAGGTGATCCTATGGTAATCTGATGGAGGAGGTAAAAGGCGCCCAACCCTCTGCTGTTTATTCGCTGGGCCGTCTATCCTCCCTTGACACCCCCATGTTTCTTTCTCTTACAGTCTTCTATGAGTGCTGGCCCCGTTTCCTCCCATACGAGGACCGGGTCGGCCTTGGGGACGCCAGAGGCTGAGATGCTTCGGGAAGTGTACCTGGTGCTCTGGGTCATTCGGAAACAATTAAGAGAGCTGGCCCGCAGGCAGGAGAGGCGCAGACGGCGCCTCATTCGGTCTCACCCTTCCCATACTTCCCATCACTCTGAACCGGTGCAGGGCCTCAAACATGATGCCCGAAGTCCCCTCTAGGCGGGGCAGCGCCAGATCCTGTGAGCCCCACCTCACTCTTGCGGAAGGTTGACAGGAAGGGGTCAACGGCCATCACGCCAGAGCTGCTGGTGAGGAGACGTCTGACCACACCGTCACATCTCACTGGAACCCCAAGACCAGGCCTGGGGTCGAACATACTCCCCTTCTCTGTGTTTATTCAATTTGTAAAAAAAAAAAAAAAAAAAAAAAAAATTCTAAATATTGAGAAGTAAATACCGGATGTTTCTGAATACATGTAGTCTGTGTTCACGAGAAGCAGAAAGGGGGCTCGGTGGGGTGGTGGGGTGTGTGGAGAAAGAAACACCCACTAAATGGGGGTGCAATTATGCATGAAAGTGTGTCTAAGTGTCTTTTTATATGTCAGAGGGGGGCCAGTCCTGTCGTTCCATCTCCACACCCTCCTAGGAGATGAACTGCCTTGGACTGCTCTGGCTAGCCAGTAACCATAGTAACAGCATCATGCCCACTGGCCTGCAGCCCTGACTTTTATCTGAGCAGTTCCACAAGATAGGGTGGTCTAAGGACTCATCCAAGGCTCTCCAGTGAAGGATCTCTCTCTCTCTCTCTCTCTCTCTCTCTCTCTCTCTCTCTGTGTGTGTGTGTGTGTGTGTGTGTACATGTCAGGGGGTGATGGATCCCATGGAGCTGGAGATATAGGCAGCTGTGAGCCATCAGGTGTGGGTGCTGGGAGTCAAATTAGCCCTCTGTAAGAGTAGCAGTTGAGCAGTCTCAAGCCCTCCCTTTAGTTTTTGAGACAAAGTCTCTTGTGCTCCCCTCTGGCCTCCAGCTCTTATGTAAGTTGGGGTGCTAGACAGACATTTTACCAAGGGAGCCACATCCCTAGGTGCTCGCTTTTATGGTTTCTGTTACATTTTTAATTACGTATTTTGTTGGCACTGTATGTGTGTGTGTTAATGGGTGTGTGCCGTAGTATTCATATGACTGGATGACAATCTGACAGGAATTGGTTCTCTCTTTCTACCACATAAGCCACAGGGACTGAATTCAGGTCGTCAAGCTTAGCGGCAGGCCTTTTTACCTAGTAGGACATCATGTAGCCCAGGCTGGACTCAAACTCAATCTGCAGACTGGAGATGATCTTGGTCTGCTGTTCCTTCTGCCTCAGTCTCTCATACGCCGTCATAGCAAGAGTGTGACGTCTTCTGGGGCTTGGAAGTTGGGATTCTGAGGGTGTCCATTTGGGGCTGCAGGAGATTCATCTGCCGGGGAAGACATTTGGTTCCATTGCCTGTACCCTGCTGAGAGCCTTAGGCAATGATGCTTCCCAGCGTTGTCTGGAAGCCACATAGGCTCTGTGCAAGACGAGGGAAGAACGGTGCGGTCAGGGTGGGCTGAGGAAGCCAAGCAGGAGCTGTGACTCATTAGCTGAGGGGGGGGCAGTCCTATGAGGGGGGTGGGTAGTTAGCTATTGGGAGGGAGGTTGTGTACACAGGCAACAAGAGAGGGCATCCTTGTAATCTTATCACTAGGGAGGAAGAGATGGGAAGATCAGAAGTTTATGGTCATCCTCAGCTGCCTGACTTTGAATCCCCAGTCCCCAAAGGACAGGCACAGCAGCACACCCACCAGCCAGCCAGTCAGTCTAGCAGAATGGTAAGCTTCAGGTTCACCAAGAAACCCTGGTTCCCAAACCAAGTTGGAGGGCCACTGAGATGGCTCAGCAGGTAAAGGCTCCTGCCATTGAGCCTGAAACCTAAACGTAACTCCTGGGACCCACATGGCGGGAAGAGAAATGACTCCCGAAATGTAAGCTGTCTTCTGACTTCTACATGTACATGGCTTGTGCATGCTAGCGCATGTGCACGCGCGCACGCGTAAAACTGTAGAAGAGACCTTGGTATGAAGAGCAATTGAGAATGACATCAGCCCTGGCCTTTATACACATAAATACACACCTGTACAGTTACAAGTGAGTTGTACTTGGCACCCTGACCACAAGGGGGCAGTAAAGAGCAACAGGCAGGGATCATCACCTTGTTAGAAAACTAAGGCACAACCCCAGTGGTTCTCTACCCGTAGGTCTCAACCCCTTTTGGGGTTGGGGGTGGGGTAAAACAACTCTTTCACAGGGGTCACCTAAGACCGTCGGGAAACACAGATATTTACACTAGGATTCATAACAGTAGCAAAATTGCAGTTATGGAGTAGCAACGGAAATAATGTTTTGGTCGGGGGTCAGCACAACGTGAGGAACTGCAATAAAGGGTGGCAGCGTCAGGAAGGTCGAGAACCACACAGGTCTATCCAGATATGCACCAGGAAACCCAGCGCTTGGTGCATGCTAGTGAGCATTCGAACACCCAGCCATAGGCAAGTGCTTTACCACTGAGCCACACTCCCAAGCTCTCTACCTACCCCCAAAGTGTGTGTGTGTGTGTGTGTGTGTGTTTGTGTGTGCACGAGCATGTAGAGACAGTAGCTAATCTGGTGGCATCCTAAGCCACTCTCTACCTTGTTTTTCTATACAGGGTTTCTCCCTGAGACCTGGGGCTTGGCAATTTTGCTAGGCTGGCCAGCCATCTATCTATCTGTGCCTGTTTCCCCAGCACTAGGATTACACAATTATGTCTGTTGCCACTCCCAGGTTTTTATGTGGGTTGTGGGTTTTGAACTCAGGTCCTCATGATTGCGCAGCAAGCACTTTCCCCATTATATCCCCAGCCACGCCCAACACACACACACACACACCCACACACACACACACACACACACACACATCAACAAATTTAATACTTTGTATATGGGGGTTCTGTCTGCTTTGGTCTGTGCACCATGCGCATGCCTGGTACCCAAATTAGATCCCCTGGAACCGGAGTTACAGATGGTGGTGAGCTGCCACAGGAGTGTTGGGGAACCAAACCCAGTGCTTTTGACTACTGAGCCATTTCTCCAGCCCCATACTTTTTAAAGGACTCACTCACACTATGTAGCTCAGGCTAGCCTTAAACGCTCAATTCTTCTGCCTCAGCCTTCTTAGTGGTGGAACCATCCTTTTACATCTTATTTCGAGATAAGACTCAGGCTGACTTTGAATTTACTCAGTAGCCCAGGCTGGCCTCAAACTCACTACGTAAACAAGGATGACCTTGGACTTCTTTCTGATCCTCTAAGAAGCTACATGCCTGTTGTTATTTTTGTCTGTTGATGTTATTTAATGTGGTGTTAGGGATCAAACCGAGGGCTTTGTGCACCCTAGGGTAAGCACTTTACCAACTGAGGATGAACCTCAGTCCCTGGACCCTCCATTCTTGAGACTTGATGTTCCCAGTGAAGAAGACTCTGTTTCTAAAATACAGTGGCCAATCCTACATCTCACAGAGAGCACTACTCCAAACTCTGGATTCTCTTGGTGCCACAGCTGGCTGGACCTAGTTGGTAACACATTCCTGTATTTCAGCTATTCCAAAAGCTGAGGCAAGAGCGGAAGAGAGGGAGACAGAGGAGCAGAGACGGAGTTCCACAGTCTACACAGAGGGTCCAATCGGGCCTAACAGGCAGGCCCATAGTCACTGGTAAATAACTGGGTTTGGGCCCAAGGCCTCGGGCTCAAGGAAAGGGATACCACCCTCATTTTGTCCTTCAACATCAAGAGTGGGAGGCAGATAAAGGAAGGAGTGTCCAGTCAGCAGCCTTGAGAGCATTCCACACATCTCACCTGACTCCTTCCCCTAGTCCTGTCTGAGCTTGGCCGAGCACAAGCAGGGAGGCTTGTGAGAGAAGGTGGTGGGGATAGACGATCCAGCATGGAGAGCTTGCTTTTTCTCAGTCTACCGAGTTGGCTGTAGAAGTTAGGCCCCGGCTCTTCCTCCTGGCTCCATGCCCCCAGAAATAAGACTCAGACTCCAAAGATATTTACAAAAACCTTGGCCTTATAGCTAGGCTCTTCTCTGACTAGATAAAACTTAAAATATCCCATTTATTTTTACCCTACAGTTTGCTACAAGATTGGTCTACCTGGGCTCAGATACCACGTGTCTATCTCCTTACGTCTTGCCGAGAATCTTCTGTGCCTGGCTCTATCCCAGAAACATTTTTTTCTTCCCGGATGTCCCACCTATGTTTCCTGCCAAAGCCATAGGCCATAGCCTTTTTAATTGACAGGTGATCCATCCATTAACACATAAAGTATTCTCTCTACAGTTGGCCTCCATTCTGACTGGTTCTGAACTGTACTGGATCTCCTGAGGTGGGAAGAGGCAGTGCTCCCTGGGAGAACGAAAGCTGCCTTCTCTGTCCCTCCTCCCCTCTTCCCACCCCCACTCCTCTACTTCTTCTGTCTCCCCCCCCCTCTCCATTTTTTTGAGACAGGGTTTCTCTGTATAACCCTGGCTGTCCTAGAACTCTCTCTGAGGTCAGCTTTTGAACCCACAGAGACCCACCTGCCTCTGCCTCCCAAGTGTGGGGATTACAAACACGTGCCACCATGCTTTTACCAGCAGTGCTGGGGACTGCATCCAAGGCTTCATGCATGCTACCTAAGCACTCTATCAACTGAGTTACATCTCAGCATCTTCCTCTTCAGTCCCGGCCTCCTTATGCATCCCAGGCTGGACGCGTGCACCTATACACCTAAACGTTTCAAATCCTTTCCCTTGTTTCTTAAGATTTCCTATAATGCACTGACCACTCCTCTGCCTAACCAGGTATGGCTAACCTTTTGACATGCTGCTATGTTGTCATCTATGCGCTGAGCCACGTGTATGGTTATCTTGGAATGCATCTGGCACGTAGACTCCTGGTTGGACATGCTCATGACTGTAAACCTTTCGGTGGCTTTCTGCCATCCTTGGGGGTAAAAAATCTAAAGAGCATCTTTGTCCAAAATGTCCAGTCTTACCCAGTAATGTGGCCAGTGCCTGCCATTCCTACACGGTGGCTCGAACAGAAAGATTGCAAGTTCAAGGCCATGCTGAGCTATGTAGTAAGCTTAAGGCCAGCCTGGGGTACGTAGTAGGACCTTGTCTCACTAAAAATATAATAAATCTTGGGCTAGAGAGATGGCCCAGCAGTGAATAGCATTGGCTGCTCTCACAGAGGACCCAGGTTTGACTCCTAGTTTGGGGCATCTGACACCATTTTTTTTTTTTTTTTTTTGCCTCTTAGGGCACCAGGCACACACTTGGTGTACATACATACCTCCTGGCAAGATACCCATACACATAAAATTAAAAATAAATAGAATCCTTTTTTAAAAAATTCAAATCCCTTCTCTCAGATCTGGGTGCTATTTCTTCTTCATGGTCTCTCTCCCAAACCACGTGATCTAGTGATCAAGAGAGACTCACCTCAAAGGTCACCCCTCCTGGGTGTTTTTCATGGTACGTAACATACCTGAAATTAAAATTGCCAGACACTCAGGCTGACCGTAACCAAGGAAAAGGAGAGGCAGACATGAATTCCATTCCTAGAATGCATGTTTAAAAATAATAGCAACAACAACAAAGGTCAGGCGTGAGTAGCACATGCCCGGAGTACCATTGCAGGGGAAGGGGAGACAGAAGCGACCCTGGGATTTCCTAGCCAGCCTAGCTCAGTTGGTGACTTGCAGGCCAGTGAGAGACCCTCTCCAGATAAATAAATAGTGAATAGTACCTCCTGGCGAATGACACCCAGGGCTGTTTCTGGCGCGCACACACACACACACACACACACACACACACACACACACACACACGCACGCTTGAACCCACAAAAATATACACAGAGAACAAATAGAGGTGAATGTGTTGGCAACTAGCTCCAAGGCTGAAAGAGAAGGAATACAAGTCACAAGTTCAAGGTCAGTGTGAGCTATGTGGTAAGATGCTTGGTGAGGGGAGGTGGAGAGGCCATGAATGGAAGGCTATTCTGTGGCACCTGATGCTAATTATCACAAGAGACTCTGTTAGAACCACAGTCTTGCCATGCTGAGATGGCTCAGCAGATAAAGGCACTTGTCACGGACGCTGACAACCCGAGTTTGTCTGAATTTGATCTACCCATCTAGTGAAAGGAAAGAACCAACTCCTACAAGTTGTTCTGTGACCTTCACGTGTGGTAGTCACACACACACACACACACACACACACACACACACACACACACATACAAATTAAAGTAGGGGCCAGCCTGACCAGCCAAGGATACATAGTAAAAACTTGGCTGTCTCATCCGGGCCCTTTTTCAGGACACTCTTAGACCAGGCTACCCTCCAACTCAGAGATCTGTCTGCCTCTGATGGGATTAAAGGTGTGTGTCCCCACGCTAGCTTCACCCCCAATTTTTAGGGCTAGAATCACAAGCTTGCAAACAAAGCCTCATACAAAGACTTCTAATGATGTTTGCTTAGCCCAGCAACTTATTGGTCAATCTCAGACCAACACAGTTCTTTCTTTTAATCATTGGGTCCTGGGCCTATTGTTTCTAAATATCTGACCTAATCCTCTCATCTGTGCATTGAAAAATGTCACTTTGAGCTGGGCATGGTAGCACAAACTGGCAATTTCAGAATGTTTTGAAGGCACAGGCAGGAGAGTCAGGAGTTCAAGGGCATACACAGAAAGTTTAAGATCAGCGAGAGATACAGAAGACACTGTCAAAATGGAAAACCCAAAAGGACCGGAGGTGACTGAAAGCAATACTTCCTGGATGTGTGGTGAGTCAGTTAACTGTTCTGAGCCTAGATCTCCTCAGGTGTAAAGTGGGGATAGGGGTTAAAATCTGAATCATGAGATTGTCTTCAGGACCAGAGGACACACACTGTAATGACTTGAGACATATTGGTTGCTATCAAAAGGATCCTGGTATGGGGCGGTGGTGGCTGCGCACGCCTTTAATCCCAGTACTGGGGGGGTGAGGGGAGAGAGGAGAGGCAGGTGGATCTGTGAGTTCGAGGCCAGCCTGGTCTACAGAGCGAGTTCCAGGACAGCCAGGGCTACATAGAAAAACCCTGGAAAAAAAATGCTGTAAATGTGTGTGTGTGGGGGGGTGGTGGTGGTGGTGGTGGGGGCTAGAAAGATGGTTCAGGTGTTAACAGCACTGGCTGCCCTTCCAAAGGACCTGGGTTCAATTCTCAGTACCCACATGGCAGCTCGTAACTGTCTGTAATTCTGGTCTCAGGGGATCTGACACCCCCACACAGATAAACGTGCAGGCAGAACATCCAGGTAAATAAAAATGAATACATCAGTTAAAGAATTAAAAGACCTTGGTGGACAGCTGGGGATCTGGCTCAGTTAGTTGAGAGCTCACCTTGCATGCGTGAGGTCCTGGCCTCCGTCCCCGTACCACAGAAACCCAGTTATGATGGCACACTCTTGGAGTCCCAACAATTCAGAGGTGGACACAGGAGGAAGAGGAGTTCAAAGTCACTGTTGGCTACATAGTGAATTCAAGGCCAGCTTGGTTTACAGATCTTGTCTTACAGTGGGCAAAAGGATTTGTGGTTATGATTTTATTGAATATAATGACTCTCTTCGAGGCCTAAAATAATGCAGAGTAAGCCAGAAGCAGGGAAGGTAAATCTTCACCGGGTGTGTGAGAAGCATGTTCCAGCACCTGTCGAGGAAATGATGTCTTTAAAGGATGTCTTTATGAAAAAGGTCAGGAAAAGGATAAGGGGCTGGTAGGATGGCTCAGTGGTTACAAGCACTTGCTCCTCTTGCAGAGGACCCAGCTTCAGTTCCCAGCACCCACATCAGGCAGCTCATTACTGCCTGCAACTCAGGTTCCAGGGAATCCAATGCTCTGTGTCTCTGAAGGGCACCTGCAGGCATGTGATGCTCACATATGCACTCAGGCATACATGTAAAATAGAAAAGTAAAGTAGACCAGGCTAGCCCCGAACTCAGATATCCACCTGCTTCTGCATCCCAAGTGCTGGGACTAAAGGCGTGCATCACCACCACTGCCCGGCTATATTATTATTATTATTTTTTTTTAAAAAAACACAAAGTCTCCTGTCTCCAGGTTGGCCCCCAACTTCCTATGTACAAACTGTGAACTACTAAGTCTACTGCCGACTCTGGGCTGCTGAGATTACAGGTGTGTACTACCACCCCTGGTTTTATGAGGTCGGTGCTGGAGATGGAACCCTGAGTCTCATGCATGACAGAGTCTCTCTTACAGCCAAGGCTGGCTGTGAATTTGTCATCTCCCTGCTTCAGGCTCCCTGGCTGGGGTTACACGCATGATCACATCCTGCCTCCCCCCTGGACGACTCTCTGAGTGGCCCATTCCAACAATTCTACAGATGGCAGGTAGAGAGGCACGCCTTATGGGGTTATGACCTCCCTGGGGGCCACATTTCCAGTCCCACCTTCTTTCTCCATTACAGAAAGCTGGGGCTGGGGTTGGAGCCAGGGTTGGCTTGGGAGGGATGCTTGCCAGACCAGGTGGTAGGGTCTGGAGCCTGGGCAGACTGAAAACCTCGTCTTGGTTTTCACGAGGGCCTTTGGCCTGCCAGGATTCTTGACACCCCGGTCATCTGCTGCCAAAACAATAAAAGGAGAGCTGGGCAGGATGCTGTAAAGGACGTACAGGGGAGGAGGGAGAAGTCTGGGCGCCTGGAACTGGGAGGGAAGGAAGAAGAGACACAGGACACGGTACAAACCCACCCCTGGCTGCCATCTTTTTTTTTTTGGTATTGGGAAAATGCTTTGCACTGAGCTCCAACACCCCCCCTCACCCCCCCCCCAAAATTGTAACATTTATTTTTAGTTGTGGGCGTGGACTAGCTCATGCTATGACCTGTGTTTGTGTGGAAATCAGAGGACAACTTGCAGGAGCTGGTTTTCTTCCACCGTGCGGTTCCCAGGGAACAAATTCAGGTTGCCAGGCTTGGTAGCAAGCACCTTGGCCCACTGAGCCATCTTGCCAGCTTCTCGATGGGTTTTCTTTTCTCTTTCTTTCTTTCTTCTTTTTAAAAAAGATTTAATATATATACATATATATATATACATATATATATATGTATATATATATATATGAATGAGTATACTGTAGCTGTCTTCAGACACACCAGAAGAGTGCATCAGATCCCATTACAGATGGTTGTGAGCCACCATGTGGTTGCTGGGAATTGAACTCAGGACCTCTGGAAGAGCAGTCAGTGCTCTTAACCACTGAGCCATCTCTCCAGTCCACACTGGGTTTTCTTTAAAAAAAAGTGGAAAATGAAATTCAACATGCGCGCGTGCACACACACACACACAAATTTTCCCTAGCCTTGCTAATAAATCATTCATTGCCCAGCTCTTATTTTTGTTTTGTTTTTTTCGAGACAGGGTTTATTCTGTGTAGCCCTGGCCGTCTTGGAACTCACTCTGTAGACCAGGATGGCCTCGAACTCAGAAATCCACCTGCCTCTGCCTCCCAAGTGCTGGAATTAAAGGTGTGCGCCACCATTGCCCGGCTGCTCTTTTTGTTTTTCAAGACAGAGTTTCTTTGTGTAGCCTTGGCTGTCCTGGAACTCACTTTATAGACCAGGCTGGTCTCAAACTCAGAGATCCGCCTCCCTCTGCCTCCTGTGTGCTGAAGTAAAGGTATGAGCCACCACTGCCCAGCTCTGAACTCAGATTCTAATGTTTGTGCAGCAAGCACTTTCCTGTGAGCTGTTCCAGTGTTCCTGCCATCTCCTGGGTGCCAGCCTCTGGATTATGACATTTCTGTTTCTTCTGGGGAGCTGCAATGGAGCCCATTATTGATGATCTTCGTGGAAGACCCTGGAGGAACCCTTTAACGAGAACTCTCTATGAATGTTTCCACACCTGCTTCCTACCACTGCCCCAAGAGACCCTGCCTCCAGCAAGAGCATTCAACCGCTTATGACCACCTAGATCCTCAATAGAGACAGAAGCTCCCAGCCACAGAATCAGACAATATAACTGGAAGCTCCTTTCTCCACCTCCTAAGAGAAAAAAAATTGTGAAGATAAACAACCCCATATATTTGACGGGTGTGGTGGTGCATGCCTTTAATTCCAGCATTCAGGAGACAGAGGCCGGTGGATCTCTGGGAGTTCAAGGTCATCTGGTCTACAAAGTGAGTTCCAGGACAGCCAGAGATGCATAGTGAGATCCTGTCTCAAACAAACACAGAAATTAATACAAAAAGGGCTCTACTCCCTCCCCCCAGCCCCCTTTAGCCTTTTTAAGCCCAGGCTGGTCTTAAATGCCCTGTGCAGCTGAGGATTACTTTGAATTCCAGATCCTCCAAATATTGGGATTCCAGGCTTGCACCATGACACTCTGCCAAACTTTTATCGTTTCTGAAAAGTGTAAAAGAAGCCACATATTGTCTACCCTTTGTGGATTGGCAAAAGTTATCATCCGCTCTATTGCTATACATGCATTAATAGCTTGTTCTCCATTATTGCTGAGTACTATTTTATGCTATTTGTGTACCACATTTTAACCTTTTGTCTGCTGAAGGGCATTTCTAGTTTGGGGTTATAAATAAAGGTATACACGTGTATACAAATTTCCCATCGTTCAAGGATATGGAATCAGAGGTCACATTTTGGGGGTTTAGTTAACCAGGTCTCTGATCGATCAGTGTGTTTACCAAGATTGGCCCTGAACAACTCCATATTGATCCCTTTCTGCTTCTAACTCCCAAGCTGTCATTGCTTTTGACGTCTTGTGTGTGTGTGTGTGTGTGTGTGTGTGTGTATGTGGTGGTGGTGTGGTGGAGTGAGGGATTAGGATCTGGATTTTACTTAGTTCTCTGAGCCATCTCACCAACACCCAGGATATAGATGTAAAATTAAGGCAATATTCCGTTAATTCCTATAGTACTTCCTTACTTAAATATCAGAATCCAGGGATTTTTGCAACGAGTCTGCTTCCAGGTACAGGGAAGCTTTGATCGGCCTTCAAAAGTGACCAAAATGGAATGGGGTGGGGGTGCCTCTCAAGACCTCTAGATACGAGAGCAGTGAGCATTTTGTTACAGTAAAAGAGAACTGACACTTTAATTCCAGAACAAATGAGCATAAGAGTCCGACAGGCAAGGACGCCACATCCGAGTTCGCTAAAGGAAAATTAGTCTAGATGGGAATCCGTAGATACCTAGGGCTCCGTCCCTCTAACACCCTGCCTTAAAGGTGAAGTTAGCGTGTGAGGGCGGAAGTGTGTCCGGAAGCTGGAGGGCGGAGTGGTAGGAATGACGTCCAGGAGCGCCAATGGAGTGCCGCGGCAGGCTTGTTGTCTTACACCGGTGGGGAAGGGCTAGCGGTTTCCGGTGATAGTAGCCCCAGATGGTGGGAGAAAAGAGGCGACGTCGGGTCCCGAAATCCCGAACCCCTAGAGCAAGATGATGGGCTTCGGGGCGTCCGCGTTAGAGTCCATTGACAGCGAAGAGGCCTTAGAGGCCCCGGGGCCACCCCCGGAGCCGCGAGCCCCGGAACCCCGAGCCCCAGAGCCCGAGCCGGGCTTGGACTTGAGCCTAAGCTCGAGCCCGCTGCCCGAGAGTCCGAAGCAGCGGAAGAGCAGCCCGGGTCAGCGAAAGGGGCGGCGGGGCGGTAGCCGGAGGAGGCGGCAGGTGAGCAGCGTCAAGGCCCGGCCCCCTGCCCGCCGAGCGCCCCGGAATCCGCCGCTCACCGTTCCGTCCTCTACTCCCAGGTTCGTTTTCAACTGGCGCCGCCCTCCCCGGTCCGGTCAGAGCCGCTGCTGGCGGCCGGTGCACCGGGCGACGATCATGAGCTGGAGGTACCGGCCCTGCAGAGCAGCCTGGCTTTGAGTCTGGAGCTGCAGAATGCGCGCGCCGCTGTCGCCAGCGGCCAGTTTGATGCCTCGAAGGCGGTGGAGGAGCTGCTGAGAAAGTCGTTCCAGACCCGCTGTGTCCTGGAGGAGACCGTGGCGGAGGGTGAGGGGGCAGGCGGCCGTCCCTGCGCGGTGGGCTGGGTGAAGGGCGTCCCTCACCTCCGCCTTCCCTGCGCTCGCAGGCTTGAACGTGCCGCGCTCTAAGCGGCTCTACCGAGACCTGGTGAGTCTGCAGGTGCCCGAGGAGCAGGTTCTGAACGCGGCGCTGAGGGAGAAGCTGGCGATGCTGCCACCGCAGCCCCGAGCCCCGCCTCCGAAGGTGAAGGAAGGGATCCAGGGACCTGGATATCCCTCCACCCCCTGGGCTCTCTTCCCCTCCTGGAGTGTAACCGGCCTTACCTCCCCACAGGAGGTGCTCGGGCCTGGACCTGACATGACCATGCTGTGCAACCCAGATTCTCTGTGGTACGAATCTCCGCACTTGACAGTGGATGGGCTGCCCCCCCTAAGGCTTCAAGCCCGGCCCCGCCCTTCAGAAGATACCTTTCTCATGCATCGGATGCTGAGGCGCTGGGAAGCGTAGCCGTCAAAACTCTGGAATTGCTAGTCTGTATTTTTTGTTAGAACTCTTTTTTTTCATAGAATAAAATGTTTTTTTCCCCCTAAATTACTGAACTGTTCTTGGGAGCTTAGATAGGATTAAATTGCCTCAGGGTCTTAGGTCCCGGTTGGAAGCTACCCCCCCCCCCCAGCCTATGGTGGCAAGTGGTGTCTCAAGTGTGGGGTCAGACCTTCCTTTCCACTTTAATTACCACCTGTTTTAATTAGAATTTGAGCCTTAGCCTGACACCGAGGCTCCACGCACGTCCCAGCACAAGGGAGGCCAGCCTGAGCTACACAAATTACTCATTTTGATACGGTTTCAGGCTGGGTAGGCTCAGATCAGCGGTAGTATCTGGTGAAGCATGTGCAAAAGCCCTGGGTTCAATCCCCATTATTGAGGGTGCAAGCCTATAGGCAAACAGTCAGTGCTTTAAAGTCTACTTTGGCTGGGTGTGAACACTTGAGGTACAGACAGAAGCAGGCATTCCAGGCCAACCTAAGTTATTTGATAATTGTCTCAAAACAACACTGCACACACACACTGCCCTGTTTGTACAAACTATATTTGTCTGTCTACATAGCTCTGCTTGTCTTGGAACTCATTATGTAGACTGAGCTGGTCTTAAATTCAAGAGACTTGCCTGCCTCTGCTTCCCAAGTGCTGGGACTAAAGGCATGCACCACTACACCTGGCTATTTAAATACTTCTGAGCAAAAAGCTCTTACCCAAATGTGGGTTTTAACATTACACGATTGCTTCAAAGGAGATTTTCCTGGCTTCCTTTTATCTGAGTGTTGCCCACCTTGTCTGGGACTAACTGGGGAGTGCTCAGTGTTTGCTCAAAGTTCCAGTTCTTGACAGACTCATCAAAACCTTCAGTTTGCAAACCACCCAAGCATCTCATTCTACCAAGGGTCCTGGAGCAGGTTTGTGGCTCTGGGCTATTATTAACCATTTCTGGTTCCATTTTACCTCCACGGCCAAGCACTCTAACGTTAGCCTTCGGCCTCAAGCTTCCACACACACTTATCTGGGGTTTCTTTTGAGGAAGGTAATTTAGATCCACTCCCATCTTAGTGTATAAGGATACTGTACTGCCTAGTTTCTATCAACCTTAATGTAAGCTAGTCATCAGAGAGGAGGGAGCCTCAACTGAGAAAATGCCTCTATCAAAGATGAGGCACTAGGCAAGCCTACAGGACATTTTCTTAATTAGTGGTTGACTGGCTCATTGTGGGTGGGGCCATCCCTGTGCTGGTGGTCTTGGGGTTTCTAAGAAAGGCTAAGCAAGCCACGAGGAGCAATTCAGTAAGCACCCCTCAATGGCTTTTACCTACCTTCTGGTCCTTGCCTTCCCCTGAGATGTGGAAGCATAAGCTGAATAAACCTCTTCCCCAACTTTCTTTGGTCACGGTGTTTTCATAGCAATAGTAACCCCAAGACAGTACCTAAGAGTCTTCCAAATTCCTGACCTCCCTAACCCCTCCCTACCTCTTTGAGACACTGAATCACTATGCAGTCAACCTAGGCTGGCTTCACACTCTGAGATCCTGCCTGTCTCTGCCTCCCAAGTGCTGGGATAAAAGGCCTATGTACTACCACACCCAATAAAAACCACCCTCAAGAGACTAGGATGGGCAAAGGGAGCACACATTCCTACTGGAAGGTACTTACTACCTTGATAGAAAGTGCCCGACACAGATGCGGGGGCCACTGCCCTAGTTATCAAGTTTATTGTGCTGTTCTCACATTCCAAACCCAGCTCCCTCCAGCCAGGTACAGCAGAAGACTTTGACAGTACCTGTGTATCTCCTTACCACAGTTCCCCTCTAACACCCTTAGTCCATCCACGGTCCATTAAGTGCAGCTAGGAACAAAGGCTGAGAAGAAGCGGGAAATCTTCTGAGAACAGGAGGGCCTAGAGAATTTGACATCCCCCCTTCCCATGTCCTAGGAGGACAGAATCAGCAAACAGTCCATGCCATCCAGCCCAGCAGGCTGGGAGAGGAAGCCGATGTAATTCCAGCACAGCTGGGCTTGCTCAAGTGCCAGAGGTGTCAGGGAGGAGACGTGGGGTAGCAACTTAGGAAAAGCTCTCTTTACAGATCCAAGAAAAGGAGAAACTTTTTGGAGTCAGACAGGAAAGACCTTGGGATAATTTCCTCTTCCCCCAGGTCCTCAGGAGCAGCAGGGGCAGCCTCTTCACAACTTCTAACTCAGAAGGCCACTTAGTGGCTGGGGGATCGAGCCTTGTGGAACAAGTACACCGGACGCTGGAATCCTGAAGGGAAGAAGAGCAGAGGCAGGTGGGTAGGACCTTGAGGTTCTCCACAGGGCCTGCACCCTTGCAGCCAGTACCAGCCCCTCCCAGCAGACAAAATGAGCCATTCTTACCTCTGGAGGTGTTACTCGGTGTGGCCACAAGCTCATAGCTGGAGAAACCCACCTCTGGGGATGTCAGGTAGGAACTGAACTGTTCTGGCTTCAGCTGGATTCGAAAGTAGTTCTTATAGATTGTTTCCTGTGGAAAAAGGGATGGGGTTACTTCTACTTACCACCTTTTCCCCAGGCCAATTATGACATCCTTTTTCCTTGCTCAGAAAGTCTGAGCTGGAGGATGAAGAGATCAAGATCAGCCTGCACTACAGAGCAGTTCAGGCCAGGAACTTAGCCAGTTGCAAAGGCCTGTCCAGTTGGCAGTGTTCCAGTCCTTAGAAGGCAGAGGCAGGCAGGTCTCTATGCGAGTCTATGAGTTTAAGGCCAGTGGTTCAAAGTAAGTTTCAGGACGGCCAAGGCTACACACAAAAACAGTCCCGGGGGGGGGGGGGGGGACACACGCCGGTAGGACTGGGGCTGGAGCTCCCTTGTAGGAGAACACCATCCCTGCCACGTGTGAGGTAAAGGCCAATTCCCAGGAAAAATAAAAAGATTATTATCCCCTCTTTCTACAGAAACCTAACTCACTGTGAGAGTCTTTCTCTTGCAGTAGGAGGACCATGGCTGGGGCTCCAGGATCAGAATGCCTCCAGGGCGCAGATGCCGGTAGATCCGGCGGAACATTCGCTTCAGCCCCTCATCACCCCAGTTCAGGTGCACCCACTTGGTGAGGCTGAAGCAGAGCACCACATCATACTCTGGTCTTTGGGCATCCACCAGCTCATCTCGGTCCAGGACATAGTTACCCTGTGGGCCAGAAAAGGGGAAGGATGTCAAAGAGGGACCAGAAGCACCACTGGCCCCACAACCACCTACAGACTGAGAAAGTCCACACACAACCTCACTTCAGCCCTTGGTGGCCTTCTTCTGAGGCTCTTCCCGAGAGTGCCTTCTTTCAGCCTCATGTTCTCTTTCCTGCTCCCGGTGCTAAACCAAACAAACTTAAAAGGGAGCCTGGGTAGATTTAAATTGAGCTAATTATCCAAGGGTTAACTGGAGAGTACTGGAGTGTTCCCAAGACCCCAGCCTGTGCTTATTTTTACACTCACCCAGGAGACCTCACATACAAAGGCCAAGGTTCTAAAGACGGAGACTCTTTCCATAAGACGTGTTTCAGGTCTATTCTTTCTCTAACGAAATAACCTTAGGGAACCTTTTTAAAAAAGGTAAACTCATCACTGCTCCTGGGAAGACATTTTTCCAGGCTAAGCCACTGGCAGAAGTTCCTCTGGATGGCCTAAGAATTGCTTAATGGAGGAAGCTAGCACTGACAGGGATGTATGCTGTCAGGCTGGGCACTCTCTCCATGTAGAGTCCTGTCTTCACTGACCCCCTCTCACTATTCAGTCAGCATGGGAAAGACAAGCCTATGGGTTCCTGACCAGTAATTTCAACAGTCTGTGCTATATCTAGGGAAACCAAAGCAGCTGAGGCAAGCAAAGTCCCTATCAAAGGCCCCAAACTACATACATCAGTGTTTCCCCTCCCCCAAAGACACCCAACTTCAGGCTCTCTCAGGAGATTTGAGGACAAGGTTCCATCTGGACTGACAGTAGAGGTTCCCCTCAAGGGAAGGTGGATTGTCTGGATTATAGTCCCAGGTGGAAGCAGGACAAGTCAGCCCCCTATGGTGGGGATGAGATGCTTGTTTGCAGTCATGAGAAAGGACCAGATGGTAGGAAGGTAGAGATCCCACTTTCCGCGTTATAGGAGCAGAGACACAACACCCAGCAGAGATTCTCTGGCCAATCCAGACTGTTCTCTCCAGGAGATGGTTCTTGTATGGATGGAGGAACAGATGCATGGATATATACACCTCTAGGTCATGACCATCCCCCCAACACATTCCTATTAACCTCATCTTCACATTTGGACTCTATTCCAAGAGCCTTTGGACTCTTACCGTGACGAAGACGACATTGTTGGGGAAGACAGATGTGTCCGCTCCATCCATGGGCACTTGGGGTGCAGCGATGGGACCCCGGCTGGCTGTCAGTGAGGCTGGGAAGCAGCTCCTTTTTCGGACAGTGATAGTCCCTTCCTCCCCCTCTGTCCCTGGGTCCCCCTCAGAAGTCTGAGCTTGGAGACGAAGCTCCTCGGACAGGTAGTGTCGAATATTTTGGCGGGCAGAGTGGATAAGCCGGGGATCAATGTCCAGCCCTACCATGCGGGCTGGGCCCCACTTGCAGGCAATACTTAGGGTCAGATGGCCAACGTTGCAGCCCAGATCTAGGACGTCCCGGCCTTGAAACCACTCGGGCTTCAACACCCTAAGGCGCACGTCCTCACAGGAAGGATTGCGATAGCCATAGTACTTGCAGTAATTCCCATACTGGAACTTCAGCTGCTGCTTTTTGAAGCTGGTTGCAGGTAATGGGTGGTGGTGCCGGCCTCCCCCACTCCCTCTGCCCTTTTCCTTGGAACCCTGGCTTCCACCCCTAGCCCCTGCCTCTGACTTGCTGGAAGTCCTGCGACGTTTGCGATGTCGGGAGGAGGAGGAGGAGGAAGTGGAGGGTGCAGAGGTAACTGAGGCAGCTGGGGGGGCGGAAAGGGAGCCTGAGGAACCCTGCAGGGCAGTTGGAACGGGAGACACAACTTCATCCCTGCAGTTGATGGCTGTGTTGAGTTCATAGGGTTGAGGGGCATCACGGTTCTGGCCTCGGTGCTGCTGCTGCTGCTGCTGCTGCGTAGCACCCTCCCCATGGAGTGAGGGCGTGAGAGGGTCAGTGGGCAGCACGGCGGCGTTGCTATCATTCCCTCCAGACGCCTGCTGCTGCTGGTGGTGCGGTCCCCGGTGTCTATGGCGCTTGCGACCAATCTTGAGTGGTGAGGCAAGCACTACATGGGCTTCATCAGTGCAAGTGTTGAGACTGAGCGGGTCAGTGATATCTTTGGGGATGAGGATCTCCACAGGGTCTCGCCCTTTG
Source organism: Rhynchomys soricoides (assembly GCA_019843965.1). Taxonomy (NCBI): domain Eukaryota; kingdom Metazoa; phylum Chordata; class Mammalia; order Rodentia; family Muridae; genus Rhynchomys; species Rhynchomys soricoides. Next base: position 54,995 of record JADRCH010000480.1, on the reverse strand, counting down.
GCCGGAAGTGGGGATGACTTTGGGGTCTCCGCATTGAGTGCGCGACTCACTTCCTCATCCAGGAGGCTATTTAGGTTCAGTGGATCAAATATATTACCCCCCAGAAGGAAATTGGACGGTAACACAGAGTCGCAGTCCGAATTCACTCGCCGGCGCCTCTTGAAGGCCGGATGTTTGAAGCTTCCACCGCTCCCTCCCCCCACGTTACAGCTATTTCTTCTTTTACCCCCACCACCCCCAGGGGGTCGGTGGGGCTGGTAGCCATTTCGAGGTCGAGGAGGGGCTGGGGGACCCAGGTCCGTCCCGCCCCCTGCCCGGCGCTCCTCCCCCACGTCCGCAGGAGCGGCGGCTCGCCCGTGGGGCTCCCCATGCGCCTGTGACTGGGGGCCGCCCCCTCCGCTGGCTGCGGCCCCGGCCGAGTGTGCGCGTGGGCCCGGCCCGCGTTCTGTCCCATCGCGGAGCTCCCCGGAGGCAGTCTCTTGGTGCGATCGCACCTCGAGGCCGCCCCCTCCGCCCGACTCATCTTTGAGCGGCGGCGGTGGGGCCGGCACCAGAAAGGGCTCCTTCTCCGCCGCCATCTCGATCATCTCTCCCTGTTTAATTTCCCCTTCCCAAGCGGGGATACTGAGAAGAGACCAAGGGGAAGCCCCCTGTAACCCTTCCTAAGACCACCTCACTCCCTCCTTCCCCGAGTGCGCGCGCAGCTCTGCCTCGCGCCCAAGCGCCTCCACCTCCCTCCCGCGACACACCAAGCGCGCTCCACTCGCCCGCGAGACCAAAACAAGATGCCCGCGAGACCCGGACAAGCGGAGGAAACAACTGCGCGTGCGCCGCCACCCTTTCCTCCGCCGCCACTACCACTCTGCCGCGAGCGCGCACGACGGGCGCGCGTTCCGCTCGCCCAGGACCCACGCATGCGCGCTCCGCCACCACCCAGGCTGCGCGCGCATCGGGAGTGCGACCCAACTTAACGGCTCCGAGAGTTTAAATGCAGCCCCCCCTCCCTAATAGCCTCACCCTCCCCCAGCCCGAGACGCCCACCGCCCCACACGGACACCCGACTTCCCTTCGCTGCTACGTCCAAGCCCTACAGATATCCTTTGTCTCTGCCGTGCGATCCCACCCACCGTAGGCGGGGAACGGGAGCTGGTGTGAAAAGGTCTCCTTGACACCCGACCCTTGCTCCTGAGGAATGAGGCTCCGCGGTCTCCGCCCGGCTCTAAACCCAACAACCTCCCTGACCCGCCTCCTTCCTCCCCCATTCCCGCCCCTTCGAGAGAGCGCCTGCGCACAGTCCTTTTGGGCTTGCGCGGGTTGAAGGGGCAACACGTGCTGGAGATGATGCTCCGCCTCCTCCGCCCTAGGGGCGGGGAGCGTGACGTCGTTTCCTTAGGTTAGATACACGCAGCGTGCGTCAGCACGTTTCCAAGGGGTGTGCCTTTCCAGCGAAAGAGGCGGGCTCATGAATTATTCATGAACGATCTGGTCTGTCCTTCCTGTCCATCTCATTAGAATGAGGACTTAGGAGCGCCTGAGGGGAGAATGATAAAATAGGCGAAGGAATCGAGCACATTGTCTCAAGAGCAATTATCAATAAAATGCAATATATTATTTAAAATATTCTCTGAATTGAAAACAAACAAGCACTAAAACATCGAGATTGTCCAAATTACTCTTCCCCTGAAATGGCCCAGTCGTCCTTCTGGCTCTCCTCCGTCCACCAGCGACGAACTCCTAGAGAACCACGCCTTTCTCTCCACCCTACGCTAGGTCCGGCCTCGGACGCCTCCGCTACTTTGCGGCGCCTGCGCATCAGTCCCTAGCCCGAGGGGTGGCGTTGTTGCTGTCAGCGTCGCCCGCTAGCGTTGCGGATTTTACAGCATTATCGCTGCAGCTTTGCTCCACTAGACACACACGCGAATGTGGGCGGGAAAGGGTATTGACCTGTTTTGGGCCCTCTGCTTCGGCCAGTGGGAAGCACTGATTCGATGCAGAGTCCCCAGACTGATGGCTGGCGGAGATTCCCTGTCAACAGACTATTTGTCAGAAAAGAGCATTGTGGAGGCAAGAGTGGGGCTCAAGATGGTCTCAAAATGTAAGGGCGTGACGGAAACTAAGAGATAGAGGTCATAGCACGAAAGCATGAAAGAGACGGCGACTTGAGGCAGAGAAAAGAACGAAGTGCCTCAAGGCGCTCCGCTGCATACGATGGGGGTGTGTGTGTGTATTGGGGGGAGGAATATAAAGGAGCCAGCGAGGATTATGGGACTTGTAGTTTCACTAGGCTTTCGTTCGGACGATGGCAGGCTACTCCAGCGGCGCAGACGCAGAAGCGGTTTCCAGCTGCGCATGCGCATCACCTCTGAGCGCACGCCGCTTGGGGGCGGAATTTGTCCGTGTCCTCGCGCCTTCTCCTGGTGGCGGGAAAAGTAGCTCGAGGTGGAAGGATGTGCGGAATGGCTGCGACAGCGTCAGCTGCGCCTCACCTTTAGGTCCTCGTCGCCCCGGAAGGTAGTTGGTTTTTTATGCGGCTTCAGAGGAAGGTGTTAGTTGTCGGAAATCTCGGTGCCTGTTGGCTGAGGAGAAATTTCTCTTCAGAGCCACCGCAGAGCCTAGCCCTCATCTCTTCAGAATCCTCGAAACAAAAAGTAACCCAGTGTCGTGGCGGGAAATCAAGAGTCGAGGGACAGCGAGGCTGAGCGGGAGCGAAGGGGAAGAGGCTTCCATGGCGGGATTCTTGGTCCGGGTGACGCTGTGAGGGGAGGTGAGGGTTGTTTGCCTGGGTGAGAACTCTGGTTTTAATGGCCGTCCCAGAGAGAAAGGCAGGAAAAGTAGAAGACCACTCAAGCCCGTCCCACTCCCCTATGGGGTTCGGTTAGTCATGGCCCCGCATCTTGATAGCTGTAGGCAGAAAGGAGGACGAGGGCACATGCTCCTTGAAGCAAGAACATCCCCAAGGGCCAGCCCGAGGCCGGGACATGGTGGTGGAGGGGCACGAGTGGAAGCGATCCAGACATTGAGGTCAAGAATAGAAATGACATTAGCTGTCGCGAAAGAAACTGTTTCGCTCACGAGTGACCACACATCTTTGGGGTTTCTTCCACCTATCCCCCAACTCTGCTTAGTTTGGGTAGTTACTTCTGAGAGTAAATTTGGTGAGGGTAGATGGCATCTCTTTGTTTCTTTGTTTCCTTTTTTTCCTTGTTAAACGTTTAAAAGATTTGCGGAACACTTGAGTGCTCAAAAAAACAGAACCAAACCCAGGTAAGCCATGAGAATAGGCAGGAGTTCTAGGCTATTGGACAATGTCAAAAAGCCATCAATTCCATCTTAAAGGAAATGAAATTTCCATGTATTCTATCATCGTTATTTTTGTTCTTTTTTTTTTTTTAACTTTTTGTTTGTTTGTTTGTTTGTTTTTTTGAGACAGGGTTTCTCTGTGTAGCCCTGCTGTCCTGGAACTCACTTTGTAGACCAGGCTGGCCTCGAACTCAGAAATCCGCCTGCCACTGCCCCCCCCCCCCCCCCCCCAGTGCTGGGATTAAAGGCGTTCCGCCCCCACGCCCGGCTTTTTTTTTTTTTTTAAATGTGTGAATGCTCAGTCTGCATGTACACCTTCTGGCCAGAAGAGGGCATCAGATCCCTTTAATAGATGGTCATAACCCACCATGTGGTTGCTAGGAATTGAACTCAGGACCTCTGGAAGAGCAGACAGTGCTCTTAACTCTTGAGCCATCTCTCCAGCTCCTCGACCCCCCCAATCCCCTGGAGGGGGGTTCTCTCCGTAGCCCTGGCTGACCTGGAACATAATCTGTAGACCAGGCTGGCCTTAAACTCAGAGATCTCCCTGCCTCTGCCTACAGAGTGCTGGCATGCACCACCACTGCCACGCTCCAGGACAGGAAATTTTTAAGTGAATTTTATTTTTAAAAGTTTTATTACCCTTATTTATTTGTTGTTTGTTGGATGTGTGTGTTTGTACACATGCCATAGAACATGGGGGGGGGGGTCAGAGGACAGCATGTTCATGTCATGTCATCCTGTCTGTCTGTCCACCCGCACCAGTCATGTGGGACCTGAGATCAGTCTCAGGTCATTAGGCTTGGTGGCAAGTACCCCTACCCACTGAGTCATCTGTAAGCATTTATTTGTTTGTTTATTTGCCTACCTATCTATCTAGTTTATTTATTTTCTGAGACAGGGTCTTGTCTCAGACCCTGGCTGTTTTCACGATCACTTTGTAGCCCAGACTGGACTCAAAGTTCAAGCATTTGACTTCCTTCAGTCCCTCAAGCGCTGTGATTATAGCCATGAACCCCTGATTGTCTTAAATGAGATTCTTAGATATAGGAAGGTGTGTGTGTGTGTATGGTTTTGTTTTGGAGGGGCTGCAGGGTCTTTCTGTACGTCTCAAACTAGAACATTCCTAGGACTGAAATTTAGACATGACTCACTGTCCTAGCTTAAAGGAGATTGACAAGTTTTGTTTGTTTTTGTTTTTTGTTTTTTAATGGCAGGGTCTAGCTGTGTAGCCATCAAATTTGAACTCCAAATCCTGCATCAGCCTCCTGAATGCTGGTATTAAATAAGTTTACCATTTAAATAATGGTTTTTACGATTTTTAGAAACTCTTAAACTCGATGATAATAGATAGTACTGAGGGGCTTACTTATCTTTAAGGAATGGAGAGTCAGTATAAAGAAGGAATAATTACCTAGTCATAAGGCGGATAATTAATGCCTTTTGACAAATATCCGCAGCACTGAATTAAATTACTTCACTACATCAGGTCTATTTAGAACTTTTATTTGGAAACATTTTTACGTCCATGAGTACCTGTTATATGTAATAATGGTTTCATGATGACAAATTTGCACATGCGTAGTGTGCATTTTGATCATATTCAGTCCAGCTACTCTCTCTTATTCCCATCTTGCTAGTGAAGAGCAGCATTAACCTCAGAGCTATCTTTCCAGCTGGGATTGTCTATCTTTTTTTCCTCTTTCCTTCCGTGCCTCCTTTTCATCTGAGAGAAAAGAGAAATTAAAACCTCAAATGGAAACTAGGGAGATAACTCAACAAGTCAGTACTTACGGCACAAGTAGAGGATCCCAATACCACATAAAAACTGGACAAGGTGCTGTGGGTATATGACCTCAGCTCTGGGAAATGGAGACAGTTGGATCCTGGGGGCTTGTTGACCAGCCAGTCTATCTGAAATGGCAAGGTCCAGATCACTGAGAGAACCTGCCTCAAAAAAAAGAGAAAAAGAAAAAGAAGACGGAGAAAATGATAGACTTCCTATCATCAAGGCCCTTCTTCATACTCTAGCATACAGACAAATGCAAGTTGGTATTTTGCATATTTATGAACTAGTATTTTCCCCTCTGAATCAGCTTTTTTTTTAAGATTTTTTTTTTTTTAGTTCTACATACAGCATTCTGCCTGCATGTACGCCTGCAGGCCAGAAGAGGGCATCATGTGGTTGCTGGGAATTGAACTCAGACCCTCTGGAAGAGCAGCCAGTGCTCGTAACCTCTGAGCCATGTCTCTAGCCTCCTGAATCAGCTTTTTAATATGTTGTAGAAGAAGCAAATGGAGCAGCAGCTTGGTTTATCAGAAAGTAATTTCCTAGCTTTCTCTTCCCTATAGATTTCTTATTCCTGTAACAGTGCAGTAATACATAACATTTTCTTTTTTTTACAAAAATTTAATCATATTATTTATTTTATTTTGTGAATGTATGATCTGAATGTTATGAATGTGTACCATTTGTGTACTTGGTGCCTGCCAGTGTCAGAGAAGGGAATCTGATCCCCTGAATTGGAGTTATAGATGGTTATGAACCACCATGTGGGTAGTAGGCACTGAATTGCAGTTCTCTGCAAGAACAATACCTGCTCTTAAGTGCTGAGCTATCTCTCTTTTTCTTTTCTTATCCTTTGTGTGTATGTGTGGGTGGGGTGAGAAGAGGGGAGAGGGAAGGGAGGGGGAGGGGGGAGGGGGAGAGGGAGCTTGGTTGTACTCTTGCAGCCCTGGCTAGCTTGGAACTCACCATGCTATTGTGGAACTTGCAGTGATATTCTCACTTCTGCCTTCCAAGTGCTAGGATTAAAGTGTGTGTCATCGTACCTGGCTTATCAGTAATTTTTTTGTTTCTTTTTCTTTTTCTTTTCTTTTTTTTTTTTGAGGCAGGATTTTTTCCATGTAGCCCTGGCTGTTGTAGAATTTTCTCTGTAGACCAGGCTGGCCTCTTAACTCAGAGATCCACCTGCCTCTGCCATTCGAGTGCTGGGATTAAAGGTGTGCGCCACTACTGCCCTGCTGTAATTCTTTATTTGTATTTTTATTTATGTATATGTGTACGCGTGTCTCTGTGTGGGTATGTGCATTTGGGTGCAGTGATTGCAGAGCCTAGAAGAGGGTCTAGTCTCCTGGAGCTGTAGCAGCAGGCAATTGTTAGCTATCTGATGTGGGTACTGGTTGGGTTCTCTGGAAGGGCCACAAGCATTCTTAACCATTGAGCCATCTCTCCAGCTCTGTGATCTATAATTCTCCCTAGTTAGTTGGAGCTCCAGAAACACATTAGCCTGGGAGATGTGTGTAGGTTTAAATAGATTTTGAAACTAAATATTCAAAGGTTTGCAGTTTGTGGAGACTATTCTTTTTTATGTATTTAAACAGTTTATAGTTTTTACATTTGTGTATGTGTATGTGTGTGAGTATGCAAGTACATCAGAGTTTGTGTGTGTGTGTGTGTGTGAGAGAGTGTGCAAATACATCAGGGTAGAGTACAGTGGCAAGCTTCATGCATACACCTGTATCTACCTAGATATGCTCCTCAGAGACATTTTGATCACTTCCTTGTATTTTCAGGACTAGTTTATGAATATATAATCTGTTATGTAAGCACACTTAGCAAAATGTCACATCAAACTCACAGATTTTTTCACTCTGCCTCTTCCCCTTTCCCAGGCACTTCTCATGATCTGCTTTGGAATTATGGAGTTGGGAGGAGAAATGTTTTACTTATGTGACCAAAGTTGTACTCATTTTGCAGTCTTTTATTCAATTTTTAGCTTCTATTCAGGACTATAAGAAAAAAAGAACCAGTTGTTTTTATGTTTTCCCACTTTTTTTAAAATCTTTCTTTTTTATTTTTTAGAGACAATGTTTCTCTGTGTAGCCTTGGTTGGCCTTGAACTCAGAGTTCCACCTGCCTCTGCCTTTCAGGTGCTGGGATTAAAGATGTGCACCAACACCGCCTAGCTTGTTGCCTTTTTTAATGGAACAAATATATGTGGGGACTAGCAGTAATGAATTAAGAGGTAAATGGTGTGAAAATATGCTCCTTACTACAGAGGAACAGTAATTGCTTCAGAACAGCAAGCCTCAATTACTCATATATGTGTGCACCCATACACATACATGAAAAGGAGTGGGAAAATGATGTGGCCAGTACATTTTAAACACATCTTGTGGTCTAATGGAAGATACCTTATGCTTTAGAATCTATCTATCTCATAGATTTGCTGTTGGACTTAGATGCCATGATACATAAATGGTAAAGAACATAGTCCGTGCTCAATATGTGTTAGCCATTGTTATCCACAAGTCAGAACAAACAATGAGAGTACATTCCTAAGGATGAACTGTGACAATCAAAGATGTTCTCATCTCTCATCTCATCTCTCATGAAGTAGAAGAGCAAGAGAGAAGATGCTAAGTTCTTTGGGCACCCTTTCTGGTTACCACTGGTAGAATCCAGTATTTTAGGATTTTTTTGGCCTGAACATTCAAATAATGGAAAAAAATTAAACATTCCTGTGCATAGGGACCTCTGAATTAGGTTGAAGAATTGCCAATTTATTTGTTTCCTAAGTATTTGGGGGAACTTTGTGAAATGAGGGAGGCTCTCCTTAACTCACAGCATTGACCATGGCCTGTTACCACTGCTCCAATACTACCTATGTGTCCATCACTGCTGCTAGTGTGTCCATCTAGTTAAGGTGCCTGCCATCATATGTCAGGTATAAGTCTAGGTATTCAAAGTACTGCAGCCAGTGTCTCAGACCTGAAATCCCAGATATTTGGGTGACTGAGGCAAGAGAATTACAAATTCAAAGCTTGCTCTGGGTTACAGAGTGAGTTCAAGGATAACAAAAAAATTAAAGGCAGGCCTGGACAACTTATGGAGACCTTGTCTTAAATGACAAAGGGCTGAAATATAGCTCAGTGGTAAAGTGTTTGCCTGGCTAGCAGGTACAAAGGCCAAGTTTAAACCCCAGTACTGCAAAAGCATAAAACCAAAGATGGCTGCTTTAAAAATAAGCATGGTCATTTGATTCCCTGTATGCCCAGCCATGTAATCAGTGCTGATAAGGTAGTAGAATTGAAGTGAAGAAGGCAGAAGTATTGTCCAGCGTCCCAGACAAATTTAAATCCAAGAAGACAGGGAGAAAGAAAAGTTTATATTTAACCAAAGTAATAACAATTTCTTTTCTTCTAACAGGCAAACAAAGTAAAGTTTCTGAACTGAATGATGGCAGCATTACAGAATCACAAAGGTGAGCCAAGGATGAGAGACGTTCACTTAACATATTTCTCTTCTCTTTCCCTTCTGTTCATCCTTTCCTTCAGAGGGGAATTCTGGTCACATGCTTCCTTTTCACTCTGTTCAAATCACCGTGGTGCCAGCTGCATTGAGCAAAATAAGTATGACTTAGAAAGAGCCCTGATGGGACTAAAGAGATGGCTCAGTGGTTAAGAGCACTTGCTGTTCTTCCCAGGGATGGTTCCCAGCACCCACATCAGGCAGTTCACAATTGCCTGTACTTTCAGCTCCAGGGGATTAAATGCCCCATGGCCTCCATGGGTCCCTGCATGCACAAAGTTCACACACATTCACATTAAAAAAAAAAAAGACTAAGTGATCCTTATAAATCGCAGCCACACACAGAGAATGTATAAATGAATTCACACGGAGAAAAAACACATTTAAGTATTTATAATGTAAAGTTAAATATGCTGGATGCCACTAGAGAAGTACAAAGTGTTAGAGTCACTCAGGAGAAATAAGCTATCATTCATACCTGGTGGGATCAGTATCATTTCCATAGAGGTGATGGCATCAGGCTTGGTCTTGGGTATTTTATTGTGGTTTCTTTAGTTTGGAGACATTTCTGTATGTGTTTTGATCAGTTAAAAATAGATTAAAACAAAAAAAGACTAAGCCTTGAGTCATTTCTAAGTGTTCAATAGGTGTTTTTTTTTTTTAAACTTATTTTCATGAAGTTAAAATGAGCCTATTTAAAAGAAAAACAATTCACACTTGAATAATTCACTTTCCTACATGCTTGTATAAATTGAATTAGTAGTACCAAACCTGGAGTATGTTAGAACCAACTAATCTTGTCAAATTACAAATTTATGCTCTCCAAACTGCTTTAAAGTAATCTCAGGGCTAGAGGAATGGAATATGAGGGGAGGGACAGAGAGAGAGAGAGAGAGAGAGAGAGAGAGAGAGATATTTGTAAAAAGCTCCTTCCATCTATTTCCAACTTGACTATGTCACAGTGTTCAGCAAACTCTGTTAGACACTGGGTTTCCTAAATTTCAATTGCAATTTCTTCAGAGTACAAAAAGGGAACAAAGAAAGCCTTTGCTCCACCCACACAAAAATCCCATAGTGAGAAACCTCAGCCCAACTCATGGAAGAAGGACACCCCAGGGACCAGTTCTCCAGAGGCAGAGACCAAGCCATGCCTGCTCAAAGCCAGCTTAAAGAAGGAACAGAAGGCAACCACAGAGCATGTTCCAAGCAGGGGCCAGGAGAAAAAGCAAAAGGCTCACGACCAGCCAGCAGAGGAGACAGGAAAGGTATGACTTATACTGATAGTAGGTCAGTGTCACTTCCTGTTTCCTGGGTAAGCCACATAAACAGAATCTTTTTGTGTTGGGGAGTGTGTGTGTGTGCGTGTGTGTGCGTGTGCGCGTGTGTGCGCGTGTGTGTGCGTGTGTGCGTGTGTGTGCGTGTGCGCGTGCGTGCGTGTGCGTGCGTGTGCGCGTGCGTGCGTGTGTGCGTGCGTGCGTGTGCGTGCGTGTGCGTGCGCGTGTGTGCGTGTGCGCGTGCGCGTGTGTGCGTGTGCGTGTGTGTGTGCGTGTGTGCGTGTGCGTGTGTGTGTGCGCGTGTGTGTGTGTGTGCGTGTGTGTGTGTGTGTGTGTGTGTGTGTGAAGTGTTATTGAGGAATGAACCCAAGGCCCCATGCATGGTAGGCAAGCATCCTATTACTGAGTTATACTTTTAGCCCTAGGATCTTATAGCCCTGGCTGGCCTAGAACTCCTTATGTAGATCAGGCTGGTGTGGAACTCACAGAGATCTGCCTGCCTTGGCCTCCCAACCGCTGGGATTAAAGGTCTGTTCCACCATACCCATTTTCTGTTTGTTTGTTTGTTGTTAATTTTGAGAGAGGTCTTTGTTGGTAACATGTCTGGTGCTGTGGAACGAAGCCCCATGTGTCTGTCCTGGGGCGCTGCAGCTCTGGGTGGGACAGGACACGTGGGAAGTGGCTACACATCTTCCCACACAGTCCAACGAGCAGGTGGGGGCTGTGGGAAGCCTCTGCAGGCCCTGCCCTTGGGTGGGGGAGGGAGCCATTCCCGGGGAATGTGAGGCAGCCGTCTCTGTGGGTTCTCTAGCCCGGAGCACCAAAGTTGCAGAAGAGTGCCGCAGATGGGTTAGCTGGAGTGCAGCTGGGGTTCCCGCCGGGACGGGTCTCTGCGGCTTTGGGCGCCAGACTAACTGCTTAGGCTGGGGTGAATGGGTACCATCTAGGAGCGCTGGGATTCCCATGGCGAGAGATTAACCGAGGCTCATTAATCGAGGGCCAGATTCCTCGATTCCCACTGTGGGTCCAGATGAAGAGACAGTCCATAAATGTGAGGCGTTTATTTTCATCACGTGGAAAGTGGCATGGATGGAACTATACCTCCCGCCTCTCCCAGAGAAGCGCAGCAGGTATAGCAACTGGGAAGGGGCGTGGCTAAGCCTCTAGGTGTCTCACTAACAAGGGGATAGCTTGGGGCTGTGTAGCCACGCCTCTACCGCTGCGTGATATGTGACCATGGCTGGAGCCAAAAAGCCTCCCAGGAGCCTTGGCATAACATTTCTTGTCCCTTGAGAATTACTTTGCGGAGTCTCCCAGAGTTTGCCTGTGCTCAACCAGTGTGCCAGACTGCCTGCCACATCACTGCCCCACAGGTCTTTCTCCATTTCCTGGTCTGGCTCTGGAATTGCAGTTATTTCACCGAAGCACCCTTCCTGAACAGCTGGGGTTTCAGGCATGTTCTGCCACTGTTCATCTTACTCTGAAAAAAAAAAAACAAAACCAAAAACCAAAAACCAAACCAAAATAACAAAAAAACCCCCAATTTTTGTTTTGAGACAGAATCTTATAGCAAAGGCAGGCTTGGATTTTGCTTTGTAGTCCCATGCTGGCCTAGAACTAATGATAATTCTCTTGTCTCAGCTTTACAAGTGTTGGAATTAATGTGTGTCTGTGCTACTGTATGAAGTATGCATTAATTCTTAAGAGGGAGTCCCATGTAGCTCAAGATGACCGTGAACTTGCTACGTAGTCAAGGCTGGCCTTGAATTCCTGATTCTTCTGCCTCTGTCTTCCTAGTTTTGAGATTACAGATGTGAGCCACTATGCCGCAACACCAAAATGTTTTGATGAAAGCATTTAGCTAGAAATAACGGGACAAGAGCGGGAGTGGACAGAGTTCACAGGGTCCCGTTTATGCCCCTTTATCCCTAGGAGTGTTGGGTAAAGTTTACGGACTTTAAGTTGACTTAAAACCTACAGTTTTGTTCATTTACTGCTTTGTGTATACAAGGCTCCCTGACTTGTCAGAAGTGAGAAACTATGAAAAGACACATAGTTCTCCTTTCTTATTTTTGTCTCTGCAGGAAAAAACTCTCACCAATGCAGAATTTGAGGAGATTTTCCAGATTGTACTACAGAAGTCCTTGCAGGAGTGCTTGGGTATGGCCTGGCATGAAGAGAAAGGGTTCACTGGACAGAATGCCTGCCAGTTAAGGGGTAGTATAAGCCTAATGATACTTGAAATATTTAATCTGTAGCTACACCATGTTAGAGAAGAGGGAAAGAAAGACTTTTAGAAAAGTAGATGATACTAACTTTAGAATCAATACAGCCTCACCTGAGGGTTTTTTGAGACAAGGTTTCTCTGTGTAGCCCTGGCTGTCCTGGAACTCACTCTGTAGACCAGGCTGGCTTCGAACTCAGAAATCCACCTGCCTCTGCCTCCCAAGTGCTGAGATTAAAGGTGTGCGCCACCACTGCCGGGCTTCACCTGAGTTTTTCAAATGAAATTTTTATTTACTCATCTATGTTTGCAATCTACTTGGAAAAGATAGTATTCCCCAGATTTGGAGAATGTATTTTATGTATATAGATATGTATGTGTGTTTAAATGACATTTTTAAAAGTGTGTGTGTGAGTGTGAGTGTGTGTGTGTGTGTGTGTGTGTGTGAGTGTGTGTGTGTGTACCATGCTATGGTTTATGTGTACAGTGAGAGGATAGCTTGCAGACCTTGCTACTTAGTAGTAGTATCCACTTCTACTAAGTGGATCGTGGGGATTGAACTCAGGTTTTCAGGCGCTGAGCTGTCTTTTTTTTTTTTTTTCCAAGTCAGGGTTTCTCTGTGTAGCCCTGGCTGTCCTGGAACTCACTCTGTAGACCAGGTTGGCCTCGAACTCAGAAATCCGCCTGCCTCTGCCTCCCAAGTGCTGGGATTAAAGGCATGTGCTACCATTGCCCGGCAATGCGCTGAGCTGTCTTCCTGGGCCAAGACTTATATATTTTTAATATTGCGTAGCTTCTTTTTATAGATTTGGTTTTTATTACTGTTCATTTAGTCTCTCTGCATTTAAATGTTTGCACAGGCTCGTATGTCTGTGTTAATGTGTGCAGGTATACATGTGTACACGTGCTGATGCATGTGCCTGCTCATGTGGATTGAAGCCAGAAGTCACCCTCAGTTGTCACTCCTCAGGCTCTGCCTTGTGTTTTGAGTGAGTGTCACTCTGTAGCCTGGATCCCAACCAGTTCCTCTAGTCTAGGCTGCTGGGAGTCGCAGGGATATGCCTGTCCCAGTGTCCTCAGTGCTGGGATTACAGTGAATGCCACCACACTTCATTTGTTTGGTTTTGATTTTATACAGGTTATAAGGATTGAACTGAGGTCCTCATACCTGTAAGGCAAACACTTTATTTATTGAACTATTTCCCCAACAATAGGTTTGATTTTTTGAATTAAAGGGGGCTGTTATGTAGGCTCAGAGGCCTTTTCTATAAGGTCATGTGACTAAGGAGAAGGGTCTCATAGCTATTTGTAGGTGTATTTCTTCTCTTAAAAGGAAAGAAAAATAAGATAAATTAGTACATGTACCCTAAGATTATCAGCCCTGGATTGAGGCTGATCAGTATAGAAAAGCTTGCAGAAAGATGAATTTTAATTTTTCCTGAATTTTAATGAGTTCTATCATATGACAAACTACCAGGGTTAGACTCTTCTAAGCACAGGGTAAGGTATCTGAATGGAATGCTGGGGTTGAGAAATACTAGAGCATTTGTTTTTCCATGTTGCTTTTCTGCCTGTAATACTTGATTTTGGAAGGGCTAGGGTCTGGCCTTAATTTTGCAGAGACTTCCTGTGTCCAACAAATAAGACCTACCAAATCTGACAAAGAACCAAGCATTGCTCCTTCTGCCACTGATAAGGAAAATGCTGATCCGTAAGTTTATTCCAGAGAGACAACTTGAACACGGGGTAGACATAACATTGGTAAATGGTGTCCTGTCTTCCTGTCTGTTTATGTAGCCATTCTTTATATTATATTGATTTCTCTTAGCTCAGGAAAGATGCCTCTTTGAGTTGGGATGGAAACAGGCAAGGAGTTGGGTAAAATGATCTCAGGAGACCTTAGGTGGCCTGGCATTTATGTGTGTCTTTTGGGGATTAAACAGTTTCTAGTGCACACGATACCACAGAGCTACAGCTCCTGACGAGTCAGGGTTCTTGTTTTACTTTTAACCCCTGTCCCTGGTTTCTTTTTCAAAAATTGGCATGGCAGGTGTCTCTCTGAAGACTTTTTATTTAAACAATATCATTTTCAGAGAGAAGGTAATAACTCCCGATACTCCAAAGATTACATCTTCTCTAGAAGAGGAAGTGAATTCTGAGATGGGGGCATCTAAGCTAGGCCAGCCAGTTACTCAACCCTCCAAGAAGAAATTTAATAGACTCTCTTTAAGCAAACAAAATAAGAAAGCTGGTAAGTATCATCATATGTTTTTTAAAAAAAGATTTATTTTCTGTTTCTGTATATGTACGTGTCTGTGTGCTCGTGTACCATGTGTATGTGGGTACTCGAGGGAGCCAGAAGAGGGTGTTGGACCCCTGTAGTTGCAGTTGCAGGTGGTTGTGTGTTGCCCCAAGTCGGCTCCTCTCTCTAGCTCCCAGATGTCCCTTAAACTTTTTAAAATGTTATTTATTATTAGTGTAGGGCATGCACATGCCATAGTTCATGTGTGGAGGTCAGAGGACAATTTTTGGGGGTCAGTTCTCTCTTTCTACTGTGGCTTCCATGTCAGCCCAAGTCACTCTTCCTTTGAAACCTGGATCAAATACATATTCAAGAAGTTAGAAAATGGGACAGTGAGCAGTCTACAACTTCCTGCCCCAGTCATGGGGCTTCCTGGTAACTCCTTCCCTGGTTTTTATAGCTTGCAGACAGTCTCATATCTCCCACCTCACAGTGTTTTGTTTTGTCTTCCCACAAGATGAGAAAATGGAGAAAATGCAAGATGGACATGAGTGCAGTCTGAGAGATAAACAGAAGATAATGATTCAGGATCAGCCTCAGATCAGAGGCCACCAGAAAGAAGAGGAAGGTGGTTTTGGTGAGCTCAGCTGAGTGTGGGGAAACAGGCTGAGAATTCAAGATGGGGGAGATATGCAGTGCATAGGACGTTAAAGGAAACCACAGAACTGTTACTTACCTTGCACAGTTGCCTCTTAGGAGATATGGAAAGAGGAAGGAGTAGAAAGACTTCATTGATTTGGTTATTTATTCACTGAACCCACATTATGACCTGGTGTTTTAGATGGTGTCCAGAAGGAAACTAAGGTTGGCCAGAAGCGAGTGAACAGTTAAGAGAGGGTGGAGTGGTGTGCGGAGGGGGATTCCATGAAAGAGAGAGCACAGGCATGGCAAACACACTCATAGACAAGTCAGAGGCTGAAGGTCTGAAAATGGTCAAGTACATTACAATCAATAGCTATCAGGCTGTTAGTGATGGGCCTGTATGTATGGGTCAGTCAAGGTGATTGGAAGGCTATCGTTGGTGAAGAGCTGGCATTAAGATCCCTGGAACTCACATAAACGTGGATGCAATAGCACACACATATGTAAATGAGAGGTTGCCATGGGGAGATAGGAGGTGGAGAATCTCCTTAAGCTTAGCAGCCACTTAGCTTGGCATATATAGGAAGGAAAAAATGAGAGACTATCTCAAAGAAGGTAGAGGGAATGACATCCACACACATGCTGTGGCATGCACATGCTTGCATTTTCATACATGCCACAGCATGCATGTACCCACATTCACATATACAATAATAAAATAACAACAACAAAGAAATGATAAACTGGGCTGGGTGTGGTGGCTTATACCTTAAATTTCAGCACTTGGGAGGCAGAGGCAGGTGAGTTTGTGTCCGTTCACAGCCAGCCTGGTCTACGCAGTAAGCCCCAGATCAGCCAAGATACATACTGAGATCATGTCACAGAAATATGTGTGTAGGCCAGAAGGCAACCTCAACTGTTGTCCTTAGGAACTGTCTTTTTTTTTTTTTTTTGAGATAGGGCCTCTCATTAGCCTAGAACCCACAAAATAGGGTTAGGTTGGCAGGCCAGGGAGCCCCAGAAATCTGCTTGTCTCCATCTCCCCAGTGCTGATTATAAATATTTGCCAGTGTGCCCAGAATTTTTAATGAATGAATGAATGAGTGAGTGTGTGTGTGTGTGTGTTCTTTACACATGTGGAGGTCACAGGACAACTTGCAAGAGTTGATTCTCTCCACCACATGGGTCTCAGGGATCAAACAGATAGGCTCAGTGCCAGGTTCCCTTTCCTGCCGAGCAGTCTCACTAGCTCAGTGACCATCTTCTTCCTTTTTTCCATCTTCTTTTACGGGTTTTGGACATTGAGCTCAGGGCTTGCAAAGGGAAGTACTTTACTGTCTGAGTCTTCTCCCCATCCAGGGATTTACATAATTATTATTTTATAAGCATAAATTGGCTTGCATGTTCTTGGAGAGGCACTCTAGAAAGACTGCATGGTGGGAAACCTGGACTTGATACGCGTAGAGAAGGAGCTGGGAGTGTGATGTCTTTAGGCAGTCAACTTGTGTAGTCACCCAAAGGGAAGATCTAAAGAGATTTTTCCTTTTTTATTAATTAACTTATTTTTTTCTTTACATCCCAATCGCAGCTTCCCCTCCTTCCTTCCCACCCAGTCCCTCCCTTTCAGCTTCTTCCCCACACCCTCTCTTTCCTTTCTCCTCAGAAAACGGGAGGCCTCCTATGGATATCAACCAGCCTTGGCATATCAGATTGCAATAAGACTAGGCACATCTATTGAGGCTAGACAAGGCAGCTCAGTTAGGGGAAAGGGATCCAAAGGCAGTCAGTGTAGTCAGAAACAGCCCCTGCTTCTGCTGTTAGGACTCCCACATGAAGTCCCAGCTGTACATCTGTTACATATGTTCATAGGCCCTGGTCCGTCTCCCATGCATGCAGTCTCTCTGAGCCTCTATGGGCCCAGGGTAGTTGACTCTGTGGGTTTCCTTGTGGTGTCCTTGGCCCCTCTGGCTCCTTCAATCCTTCCTCCCCCTTTCCACAGCATTTCCCAAGCCCCACTTAATGTTTGGCTGTGGGTCTCTGCATCAGTTGCAGGGTGAAGCCTCTCTGATGACAGTTATGCTAGGCTCCTCTCTGCAAGTATAGCAGAGTGTCATTAGTAGTGTCAGGGCTTGGCTCCTTCTCATGGCATGGGTCTCAAGATGGGTCAGTCATTGGTTGGCCGTTCTCTCAAATTCTCCATCTTTTACTCCTGTACATCTTGTAGGCAGGACAGATTGTGGGTCTCAGGTTTTCTGACTGGGTTACTGTCTCAATCCCTCCATTGGGAGTCTGCCTGGTAACAGGAGATGGCCAGTTCTGGATCCCCTCTGCTAGGAGTCTTAGCTAGGGTCACTTTCATAGATTCCTGGGAGCTTCCATTGTCCTCGATTTTGGAAATGGGAGGTGTAAGGTGGGGGAGGACACTGGGAGAGAGTAGATTATTTCTTAAAAGGAGAACTAAGAAGTTTGAAAATGAATGATTCTTTTTGTTTCTTAAAGTTGCCAAGAAAGGAGAGGTCTCCTGGTACAGGATGTGGAAAGGGACTGACTATCATAAATATAGTTTATAATAAATGTGGTGGTGAAGGAAACGAACCCTGTTATGAATGGAAACAATGGAGCCCTAAGTAACATTAGGCCAGCCAAAACCTGAGACCCTAAGGTAATTATGTTTCAGTTAAAACCTGAAAACTGAATACAAGTTACCTAGTGGAGGGCAGGAGAGACTTTTAGGTAAGGTAAGATTTGGTGTATTCTGGGTGTTGAAAGGAAGCCAATGTGATCCGAGTTCTGAGATCGGGGAGTAGGTATGGGGAGTGCTTTGGAAAACTGGGAAGACATAGGCAGTAGCTCAGTAAAGAAGATACTGTGGACTAGAGAGAGGTCTCATCTCACAGCCACCATGATGTCAGCTGTAGGGGAGCTGGTGCCCTTCTCTTGCCTCTGTGGGCACATGCACTCATGTGCAAGCACAGATACATATATATACAGAGATATGGAAATATAAACTGAATAAAATCTTTGAGGGCTGGGTGGTGGTGGTGTATGCCTTTAATCCTAGCATTCAAGAGGCAGAGGCAGAAGCAGGCAAATCTCTGTGAGTTCAAGGCCAGCCTGGTCTACAGAGCTAGTTTTAGGACAGTCAGGGCTACACAGAGAAACCCTGTCAGTGATGATGATGATGGTGATGGTGATGATAGATAGATATTTAAAATAAAATATGTGAAAGAAAAATACCTAATATTGAGAATTGTATCTTAAGGGTAAAGAGAAGCCACTGGCAGGTTGTATCCAGGTGAATAACATCTTCAAATTAATGTTTGAAAATGATCTTTCAGTGACTCGTCAGAGAATGGAGTGTGGAGGAGGGCAGACCCATTGATAACTGAGCACTAGCGCCAGAGTGCGCAGTGTGGCTTGGGTCAGATGATGACAGCAGAGAAGCAGTGTGTTGTTTTATAATATTGTAGAGACAAATCGTAAGAACTCAGCACTCACTGATAACTGGTGGGGTGTGAGAGAGGAAAGTATCAAACACGACACAGTGGGAGAAGAGTAGATGGTTTGGTTGGGGTGCATTAAGTTAGAGGTGAGTATGAGACATCTGAATCGAGAGTCAGGACTGGGAGAGGAGCTCAGTGGTGGAGCTTGTGCTGAGCATGTACATGGTTCTGGGATCAGTCTCAGCACCATAAACATTAACCAGAACAACATTACATAGTAAGATATGGCATAACATCATACGGCTGGCAAAGAGAAAAGCGGCATTTAATTCATAACAGAGGCTCACAGTATGCAACTGTGTATCGTTAGGTATGAAAAATAGATTTTACAACTATGGGAATGGATGAGCTCAGCTTAGAGGAAAGTGTGGTGTGAGGAGAGAAGACCTTTGATTGAGCTTTGGAACCCTGACTTTTGAGACTGGATGGAGAAAAACAGAACTGAGCAAAGGAGACTGAAAAGAAGCTGCCTGGAAGATGAGAGGAGGCAGGAGAGTGAGCTATTGTGGAGGACAGGAAGCCAGCCTTTCAGGAATGAGCAGGCAGCTGGAATGCTGTTTGTGTGCTGGCTACGTTGGTTTCTGTTGTCATACAGCCACACACAGGCTGAGCATCAAACATGGTTTTCCTCTCATTTTTTAATTACCTCTTTGGGAAGTTTTAATATATTTTATCATAGTCACTTTTCCCTCAACTCCTCCCAGATCCACGCCCTCTTCCCTACCCACACAATCTTTTGTTCTCTCTCTTTTAATTGCCAAGTACAAAATGCTGCCTGTTCTCTCTTGTACAAAATGCATTCCACAGGGGCTTCCATCTTAAAGAAAACTGGCTCTTTCCTCAGCAGCTATCAAGCTACAGAGAGTTCTTTGGGTAGGGGCAGCACTTGGTGCCCACCTCTCCTCTCCATGCTGGGATTTTGTCTGGCTTGATTTTGGAAAGGTCTTGTGCACGTTGTTGAAACTACTGTGAATTCATACATGAAGCTGCCCTCCAGTGTCTGGAAACCAGCCTCTCCCCAACTTTTTCTCCTTTCTTTTTTTAAGTCTTGCTAGGTCACCTCTATAAATACCAAACTATTAGGGGGCAATTGCATTGGTGATTTTTTTGTTGTTTGTTTGGTTTGTTAGTTTTTGCTTTGTTTTGTTTAAAAGACAGGATCTCATGTAGCCTAGGCTAGCCTCGAACTCACTGTACAGCTGAGGATGCCTTGGATTCTGGATTCTCCTGCCTTCTCAGTGCTGGGATGGCAGCCCTGAGCCAGTGCACCAAGTTAATGAGGTGCTAATGGTGGGACTCAGGGCTTCATGTGAGCTAGGCAAGCATTCTATCAACTGAGCTTCCTCTCAGGCCCAGCAACTGTCATTTCTAACTAATACGTCATGCCCAACTAAGTATTTTTGTTTTTACATTTTATTAATGTGTGTGGGTATTTTGCCTGCATGTATGTCCAAGCACTGTGTCCATGGTTGGTGCCTACAGAGACCAGAAGAGGTCAACTCCCTTGAACTGGAGCTACAGATGGTTGTGAGCTACCATGTGTGTGCTGGGAACTGAACCCAGATCCTCTGAAAAACAGCAAGTTCTCTTAACCACTAAGCAATCTTTCCAGCTCCCAGTATTTTGCTTTTAGATAAAGTACTTAAGAACTAATCCATTCATAGAGTATGACGTTTTGAAAGACCCGAATGTAAGTCACCTTTTCTGAGTTATTCCAGTGGGATGAGATTAGAAATGGGTGAGGCCTGTCCCTGCATTTGAACATGTTTTAAGGTAAAAATTGTCAGTGGGTAAAATTTTAACAGACAGACTTACAGGAGAACCGTTGCTTGATGATATTGTGTGTGTGTGTGTGTGTGTGTGTGTGTGTGTGTGTAGAGGCTAGAGATGAACCTTAGGTGTTTTCCTCAATCACACTCCATGTTATACTCTGAGGTAAGGTTTCTTACTTAACCTGAACATCACTGATTCAGCTAGCCTGGCTGGCAGTGAACTCCAGGGATCCTGTCTTTATCTTCCTAGCACTGGGATTAAAGGTGTACACTATTATACCTGGATTTTAACATGGATGCTGGAGATCCAAGCTCAGGTCCTCGTGCTCTCAGAGTGGATGGAGTGGATGGGCAGGCTTGTGGGCTGGAGATGGAGATACAAGGAGAGTTGCAGGACTCTTTCCGCAAGTGAGGTGGAGAGGACGGCATTGGTGTCAGAGGATGTTTGGACAAAGACTCGGGGTGTGTGTGCTTTCTGGCATGACAGGAGCAAGAGTAGGTTATGAGGTGTATGGAAAAGGGCCAAGAAACCAAGATGGGGTGCTTGTGAGGTATTCCTTGATGTGGTGATCATCTGAACTGAAGGCTGGAAGAGGAGCCGTAAAGACTGAGCAGGACCCCACCATCTTTACGAGGGAGACAAGAGGGCAAATAGCTTCTGCAGGAGAGAGAGGCGCAGTGGCAGTGGGAATACGTAAACGTTTGACCGGCTTTCTGCCTTGAGAGATGTGGGGATGTGAGAGGAACAGACTCCACTTAGGGGCAGAGTCATTGGTGGTCATCCAGGGGTCAAAACGACGATTGACGGCCATGGAGATGGCTGGGTCAGTAAAGTGCTTGACAAGCAAGCACGTGATAAAGGTAGGTGTAGTGGTGTGTGCCTGTAACCCCGGTGCTGGGGAAGCAGAAGCAGGAGCTCCAAATATAAGATGGAGGGGGCTAAAGAGGTGTTTAGTGGTTAAGAGGGTTTACTGCTCTTGCAGAGGCCCTGAATTCAACTTCAGCATCAAGCTTAGGTGTCTCACAACTGACTTTAACTTCAGTTCCAGTGGATCCAATGCCCACATCTTTCTCCATGAGCACTGCACTCCATGCACACATAGTCCTATATACACATAATTAAAAACAAAAATAAAATCTTACCAGGCATGGTGGCTCATGCTTTTAATCTGGGCACTTGGGAGGCAGGGGCAGGGGCAGGGGCAGGGGCAGGGGCAGGGGCAGACAGACAGATTCTGGTCAGTTTGAGGACAGGCAGTGAAAACTTGTCTCAAAAAAAAAAAATCAATCGATTGATGTTCTTTAAAAGTCCATGTGCACATATGTCCATGCACTCACACATGAGTGTGTGCACATATATACTCATAACCCAAATCCCACACCAAACAATCAAATGGACCATAGTACAGGAGAATGCTGCTTCTCAACCTCTGACCTGTATAGGCACAAATGTGAGCGCACACACAAAAGGAGGTGGAGTTTCCAGAAAAGGCTGATGCTGTGTGAATAGAGTGTCTCAAGCTTGCAGAGTTTCAAAGAACACGGTGGAAAAGTTTAGCAGAGAGTTAGAAGTGGAGGTTTGAAAAGTAATTGATGAAAGAAAGCTGTGTCCTCTGAGTGAGCCCAAAGCAAATGGTTAAGAGAGGAACGCTGGGCCCAGACCTGTGTCTTGTGGAGGAGGATCAGCTCAGGGCATTGGTCCTAAAGGATTCAACTTCGTCATTTTTTAAAGATTCATTTTATTTTTAAATGCGTATGCATGTAGATTGTATGTAGATTTGTGTACATGAATGCAGTGCCTCCTGAGGCCGGGTGAGAAAATAGGATCCTCTGGGGCTGCAGTTGTGAGATGACCAATGTGGGTGGGGGCTGGGAAGTGAACTCAGGTCGTCTTTAAGGGTAGTGTGTGCTCTGCTCTTAGTCACTGAGACATCTCTCAGCCCTGCAAACTTAAGCTTGTAATCTGATAGCAGAAAGATAAATCTGATGAGATTTGGATAAGAATAATGAATATTGTGCACAAAAGATCAGGGTAGTGTTTAGAGAACACTAGATGCCTGCCCAGCACCATCCACCTTTTTTTTTTGAAAGAGATTGAGACACACACACACACACACACAGACAGAGAGACAGAGACAGGCAGAGAGAGAGAGGAGAGAGAAGAGAGACTCCCATTGGCCTGGAACTCGCCAACCAAGGCTAGGCTAGTTAGCCACTGAGCTCCAAGGATTTCCCTCTCTCTCTTGGTTATCAGCACCCATCACCATGCCCAGCACTTTTTTTTTTTTAAAGGTGGGTAGTGTGTGGATCTAACTCAGCTCTCCTGCCTTCAAGGAAAGCAGTCTTCTGTTTCTTTGTGATAATGGGGATAGACCCATGGGGCTTTGCAAAAGTTAAAGTATTCTGCAGAACGCTGAGCTACACTTACAACTCTAAGGCAATCTTTAACACGTATTTTCTTTCCAATTTTTAATTTTGTGTATGTGTGTGCTGGAATGTGGGTTTGTGCACATGAGCAAAGTGCCTACAGAGGCCAGAAGGGAGAGCATCAGATCCCCTGAAGTAGAAGTTAAGGCATTAGTGAGCTGGGTGCTGGAACAAAACCCTGGAAAATGGCTGCATGCTCTGAACTGCTGAGCTAAGGCAACCTTTATGTTTGATGTCAGTACAGAAAGTGTCACTTGTATTTGATAGATAGAGGTTACAATGGAGGGCTTGTGTTCTGAGGTCAGCTCTGTTACCAAGTTCGGTTGGCCTTCACTAAATTGACCTCTCTGAGCCTTCACTCTGCCACTGATAATTCAGAGACTTGACTGGTTAGTATGCAAGCTCTGAGGTATGACTCAGGGGCTGGTGGGAAAGTGTATTGAATTTAGTTGGATGGAAGAAAGAAGGGCGTGTTTTCATCTCACCTCAGTTTCTCTCCTGTCACAGGCCACTGTGTCATCTGGGTCCAGTGTTCCTCTCCAAAGTGTGAGAAGTGGCGCCAGCTACGTGGAAACATTGATCCCTCAGTTCTCCCAGATGACTGGTCTTGTGACCAGAATCCAGGTAGAAAGGAGTGGAAATGGTTTTCCCTAGTTTTTATTGCTCCTCTGTTTCTTTCCCAACATGTCTCCTTTCAGCTAAGTGCATTGAGGGGTCTTTGTGGGCCCTGTTCTGTGGATGAATCTGGCATAAAGGATGGCAGGAAGACATGGGGTGGACTGGGCAGCTTTATGTGTACTCTGAGTGAATCCCACCTAGATCAGCATTGTTTGCTCTTGTCAGCACTGGCTAGAATATTACTGTTGTGTTGAGCTAGACAGAGAAAGGCAACTGAGAAAGAGACAATGAGCTTAGCATTCATTCTAGAACGTTTGAGATGGTTTGGGATAGATTATGACCATCTAGTCCAGAGCACTTCACTTCTTTTACAGGTGAGAAAGCCTCTCGGAGAAGTGACCCCCACACTTCCCCACCAAGGGAGTAGAGCCACACTGGGATGTGAGCAGGAGTTTGGAATCTCGGTTTTTGGAGGCAGCACTCCTTCTCTTGGCTCTAGCTGC
This sequence comes from Rhynchomys soricoides, assembly GCA_019843965.1. Lineage (NCBI taxonomy): Eukaryota > Metazoa > Chordata > Mammalia > Rodentia > Muridae > Rhynchomys > Rhynchomys soricoides. Next base: position 31,176 of record JADRCH010000480.1, on the reverse strand, counting down.
ATTTCCTGTCTGGGTTTTTGTTTCCCCACCTGCAGCTTGCACACGTCCCTTTGTCCTCTCTTCTCTGTGGCCTACATCCTAGTGTTGCCTGTTGAGCCTCCTGTTTCTGCATTTCTTCTCTTTTGGCAGACCTGAATTATAATCGCTGTGACATTCCTGAGGAGAGCTGGGTAGGGTGTGAGAGTGATGTGGCCTATGCCTCCTATGTTCCAGGATCCATCATCTGGGCCAAGCAATACGGTTACCCATGGTAGGGCACCGTGGTAGAGTCATGCAGGGAGGAAGGATATGGCAGTCCTTTGTTGTAGAGCTGGTGTTTGCATCAGTGAGGGAAAAGATGAGCTTGGGTGGAAGGCTTTGGAAGACCAGGTTCAGGGTGGAGGTGGGATGGGACGGAAAAATGGGTCTGCTGCTGCTGCTGTGGTGAGTGGAGATAAAAGAGGGAGAAGGACCTAGAGCAATTTCTTGTTTTTGTTTTTCATTGTTTTTGAGACAATGCTGCCCTTGAACTGGAAATCCTGCGTAAGTTTCCCTACTGCAAGATTGTAAGGCACATGCCACCAAGCCCTGCTCCAAGGCATTTTAACATGTTGAGATTTGAGGGCATGCAAAGGGAGGGGGAGGATGACAGGTCAGCCTCTTTCCTGACAGTGTCTCAGGTTTGCTAGGATGACTGAGACCTCTTTTATTCTGCTGGATGTCGTGTCAGTCATTTGGTAGCGAGCACCCTTGGGGACTAATATAGCTTTTGATCTTCTACAAAACATCTTGGTCTTTTCCATGTGTTCCTGATGGTGAGGTTGTGTTCTGATCGTAGCCCCTTCTCTTCCGCCCCTACCCCCTTGCCCAGGTGGCCAGGCATGATAGAATGTGATCCTGACCTGGGGGAGTACTTCCTGTTTGCTTCTCATCTTGATTCCCTGCCGGTGAGTTTCCTGGTTCTGGCCCAAGCAGGAACACATCCATCCTAACACATTTAGAGTTAGAAACAGATGTAGCCAGCAGCCACTTAACTGGGGTGACAGATATGGAGGTAAGATAAATACTCACCCGGAGAGATGAACTTGTAGTGAGATACACTTGCTTCCTAGCAAGGTGTTTTTGTCTTGCTCAGCACATTTTGCCTGGGGTTCCTGAGGTCAGAGTAGAGGAATAGTAGGGTGAGCTGGGTGGGTGAGCCAGGGTTCAGGGAGTATGGGAGCGCCAGCATTTCCCTATGAACCTCTGGTCTCTCTTTACAATTTCTAATAAGGGAGAGGCAGAGAGAAGGGCAGGAATCCAAACAATATGACCTTTTTACTACAGTCTAAGTACCATGTGACGTTTTTTGGAGAAACGGTTTCTCGTGCCTGGATCCCAGTCCGCATGCTGAAGAACTTCCAGGAGCTGTCTTTGGAGCTAGCTAGAGCCACGGTGAGCAAACTTGGGCATCTCTTGTGGTACAGGAAACGGGTTTCTTTTTGTGGTTGTTTGTTGTGTTTTTTTCTTTTTTGAGAGAGGGTCTCATATACCCCAGACTGACCTGGAAACTCACTGTGTACTTAAGGAGGATCTTGGACTTTGAATCCTTCTGTCCCCAGCCTCCTAAATCCTGGGATTACAGGTAGACACCACCAGACCATGTTCTGAATCAGTCTTCTCTAGTTGAGAACCCGAGTGGTTAGCTAACTCATACTCCTCCCTGTGTTCATTCAGCGTTTGACTAGCCTTAAAGTGAGCAGAGGTCCCACAGCCCAGCGGGGTGGTCTTTGGAATTCAGAGTTGGGAGAAGAAATGTTTGTTGTGAGCCTTCTGTTCAATTGAGTATTAACTGCTGGGCTTAGAGGAACCTGTGAGGGCCTGAAAAGGAGGCACCTGAACTTCCATCTTCTTTCCCTTCGAATCCCTGTGAATTCACTGGAAAGGGCAACAAAATGTCATTAGGAAGGAGAGCCCCAAAAGATTAAGAACAAAGTATTGTGTTAGTACCAGGAACTGAAACACCTGTAGCTAAGATAATGTCTCCGTCAGGTATGGTGATTCGGGTCTATAATTCAGCACTTAGGAAGCTGAAGCAGGAGGATTGCTGTGAGTTTGAGGCCAATAGTCTGTAAGTGAGTGCTAGGCTAGACTGAGCTACAGTGTACAATCCTGCTTCAAAAAACAAAAATGTCTGAGGGGGGTAGTGGTATGTTGGGATCATGTGTCTAATGTCTAATATTATAATTGATTATTTTTTCTTTAAAAAAGATTTATTTTATTTCTAATTGTGAGTATGAGTACATGTATGCAGGTACCTACAGAGACTCAAAACTTCAGATCCCCGAAGCTGGAGCTCATATGAGCTGTGTGATGTGGGTCCTCTGGAAGAGCAGTCCTTAACTGCTGAGCCATGCTCCATAGTGACTGATGCAAAAGCTATTAGTTATTTGAAGGTTTCTGTATTGAGTATTTTTAAAGGCATATTTGTCATCAAGCCTAACCTTCTATTTTAGAAAAAATGCAAGAACAAGGACTCCAACCAGAAACTGGAGGCAGCAATAGCGATGGCTCACAGGGCAGAACAGATCAGTATTCAGGTGGGACAGTGCTCAGCTCGCCCCAGGGCCCCCATTCAGTCCAAAGGCAACCCACACCTGCAGCCTCTCTGCAGGGAACTGGAGGCCTTTCCCATTGCAGCTTAGAGCTTACCCTTTCCTTCCTGGCCAGGTTTCCCTGATGCCTAAGGCATCCCCTCCTCTCCCTGCCCTTGGACACTTGGTGTCTTCTCTCAGCCCAAACACTGTTTTTACCCTAAAATTTCTCTGGAAGGAGAAGGGTAGGGTGGAGAATAACATGTGAATTTCTTTCCTAGTCACTTGTTCCATCATGAATAAACTAGAAAAGAAATTATAAATAATCTCTTTTAAAGGTTCAGATAAAGCTAATGTGATATTCCAAATGATAATGGTTTGTAAAATGAATGCAGACTTGTCATAACTAGAATCTAGAAGACAGAGCAAAGCTGTGCCTGACAGGGGGAGTGGGTGATGCTGCTGTTTCTTGGTTCCCTAGGAGCGGGTTAACTTGTTTGGTTTCTGGAGTCGATACAATGGAGCTGACATCAGTGGAGAAAGGAAAGGTAGGAAGAGAATAGGGGCTAGCCTGAGGGTGGAGGGCCCACCCAGGGCCCACGCCTGCACTCTGCACTGTTCCAGTTCTCTAGTGGGAGCTCTTGTGACTGTGACCCAGGCAGAGGGGGAGGGGAGGATAAGACAAGGTGTGTGTGAGTCATGATCAGTAGGACCATGGTGATGTGGGAACTCTCCTCAGGAGTCAGAAGACAGGGTTTGAAGATGGATTTCTTGAGCTCAGCTCAATTCAACAATGTATCTCCGACACACAGTCTTCCTTCTTTCCCCTCTTCTAGATTTGATGCTCTGTGAGTCCAACAGCCCTGAGTCTTGTCTGGAGCAAGAAGAGAAGGACTCAGAGGAGGAGAAGGAGGAGAAAGAAGAGAAGAAAGTAAAGCTTAGAAAGAGTTCTTGTGACTTCAGAATTCCTGTAGGGGTGTGGTTGGCCAGATTCCTGGTGCCCGTGAACCATCCAGCCTCAGGGCACTGACTGCTGGCTTAA
>JADRCH010000480.1:0-27572 GCA_019843965.1 Rhynchomys soricoides | reverse complement strand
TGGTGCCCGTGAACCATCCAGCCTCAGGGCACTGACTGCTGGCTTAACCCTTGGAGGCTTTCCTTCCTCCCGTGGGACCCTCTTAGCTCTTTAGGAACTTTCTTGATTGCAGTTTCAGTTTGTGCTGTGTTCCTTTGGGTCTTCGTGTAATTTTGGGAAACCCCCAGGTGCTTTCCCCACTCCTTTGTCCTATGTGGGAACCTCAGATGTCACCCGTTTTCTTGGTATCATCTTGAAACAATTCATTTTCACGTTCTCTTTTAGTTTACCTTTTTCTTTTTTTGTGAAAACATTTATTACTACATTTACTTACTTGGGCGTGGGTACACATGCCAGAGACCAAGTTGAGGGAGTTGGTTCTCTCTTTCCACCATGTTGGTCCCTCCAATTGAACTCAGACTGTCAGGCTTGGAGCCGCCGAGCCGTCTCATAGCCTTTACGTTACCTCCCCCTGCCTCAGCTTCTTTTTATGCGTCCAGTCCTTGCATTGACTGGTAATAAATAGGATGGGAGGGTGACCACATATTTTCTCTCTCCTGCTGAATCAGGTTGCAATCAAACCTAATTTAACTTTCTGAGGCCCACCCATCATTCTCTAGCACCCCCTCTTCTAGTGCACACGTGTACAGGTATGCATGCATGTGTGTGCAAATGCATGAGGAGGTCAAAAGTTGTTCTCAGGTGTTATTCTTCAGGTGCCATCCATCTTGGTTTTTTGAGATAGGTCAATAGCTTGACCATTCAGGTAGGCTGGTTAACAAGCCCCAAGAATGCACCTGTTTCCACAGATCCAGTGCTGGATCACAAGTGTGCTCCATCACACCCAGCCTTTTTGTTTTGTTTTGTTTTTTGTTTGTTTTTTTGGAGACAGGGCTTCTCTGTATAGCCCCGGCTGTCCTGGAACTCACTCTGTAGACCAGGCTGGCCTCGAACTCAGAAATCCACCTGCCTCTGCCTCCCAAGTGCTGGGATTAAAGGCGTGGGCCACCACTGCCTGGCCACACCCAGTCTTTTATGTAGGTTCTGAAGAGTGAGCTCATGCCCTCATGTTTGCATGGGAGTCACATGACTAAACTGCCTCTTGGTTTTTACAAAGAGTTTTGTAACTCACTTTGCCTTTTTTTCTTCTTTCCCTATTGAAGGACCCAACTTTGCCTAGACCCAAGCCAGTGAAAATACAGACAAAAAAACCCAAGTCAAGAGGTAAGGAAGACAGCTGGAAAGCCGCAAGTCTCACAGATAGGGTGGGCAGAAGCAGAGAGAGTGTTGGCAGGTGGTTGTGCCTGACTGAATCTTATTTCTAAGATCTGAGAGAATAGGCCTGGCTGATGCCAGGGCAGAAGTCACAGAGCCTTGTTCTTGTTCCCAAAGTCAAAGGTGTAGGGTTCAGCTTAGTCCCCAAGGCTAAGTTCTTGGAGAAGGCTGGTTCTAAGGAGAACCATAGGAAGGAGAAGACCCTGGGGCAGCAATGTCAAGATGGCTGGAACTGGAAGCCACTGAGGGGACCTGCCAGACTGAGACTGAGCCAGAGATGTGGAACAAGGCAGAAGCTAAAAAATGTGGCTACCATCTTCCTTGCCAACTGTCAACAAATTTTCTTCGTGCTTGGGGGTTGGGGTTTATACAGGCCCAGCAGGAGGACAAGATGGGACTCCAAAGAAGAAAACTGTGAAGAAATATCTGGTCAGTGAATCCACAGTCCCTCCTGTACCCACACTGAGAGGGAAGGAAGAACAGGGTAATTCAGACCTGGACCATCCAGGTAAGCCTCAGAGACTCGAAGGCCGTGGGAATGAGGTCTTTATCTGCATCTCTCCTCCTTGTGTCATTTCTGAAACACTGAGCAACTCCTCAAGCTTTTGTGTTGAGGTGGGAGTATAATGAAGTTGGGGCTGGCCTGTGTTGTATATGAGTTCTAGGCTAGCATGGACTCCATAGTGGAACCATTTTTCAAAAACATTGAAAAGAAGGAGACAGAGAGGAGAAGGAGGAGGATAAGTGAAATTCTGAATGAATGACAGTATCTCAGAATGAACCTAGAACATTCTTTATAAATTTAATTGTGGCCAGTGATAGCATGGAAGGCCTTTAATCCCAGCCCTTAAGAGGCAGAGGCTGGCAGCTCTCTGGGTTTCAGGCCAGCCCTAGTTATGTAGTGAGACCTTATCTCAAAAGAACTAAGTAAACGAACAAATGGATTGTTACTGATTTGATTAAATCCAACGATCAGCTAAATGGTAGAGAGGGTTTGTTGACACAGTCATGAGCTGGCTAAGTAAATGCTTGGTGCTTGCATGAGACTCCCTCTAGCCTTTCAGTGGCTCTTCGACTAGATCTTTGTAAGTGGGTGTGTGCATGCCATGGTGCAGCTGTGGAGGTCAGAAGACAACTTTGAGGAGTCAGTTCTCTCCTTTACCATCTGGGCTCCCCCACTGAGACGTCTTACTGACTTGTTTTTCTTTGTTTTTGAGACAAGAGTTTCACTATGTAGCCCTAGCTGATCCGGAACTCACTATGTAAAACCAGGCAGGCTTTGAGCTCACAGAGATTCACCTGCCTCTGACTCCTGAGTGCTGGGACTAAAGTTGTGCGCCACCACTGCCCGGCCTGAAAGTTTTATACAACGAATTTTCATCATACTCAATCCCTCAACTTCTCCTGTTTCTTCTTCTTCTCCTTCCCCTCCCTGATCACACAAACCTGAGTTTTCTTCTTCTCATCAGCCCATCAAGTCCAGTTTGTCTTGCCAGCTAGTCTTGGGTGTGGGGCCTGGTCTGGTGTGTAGTTGACCTACTAGGGGTTAATCATATCATTAAAGTAAACTGACTTGCCCTCTCCCAGAAGCTATCAAGCTAAATCCAGCACTGTCTGCTCTTTCACAGGACCCATGTTCAGTTTCTGGCACCCACATGATGGCTCACAACCATCCATACGTCTAGTTCCTGGGGTCCCAACCCTCTTCTGAACCCCATGGGCACTCCAAATATGGGATGTGTATGCATGCAGGCAAAACAACCATGTACATAAAGTGGAAATCTTTTTAAAAATGTCAGTAGTGACTCAGCTAGTAGTGAGACTTCATGTACACCTTCACCTTTCCATACTGGAATTTTATCTGGCTTGAGCTTGCACAGGTCTTATGTGTGCTCTCACAATCACTGTGAGTTCATATGTGCCCTTTTCTGGGCAGAAAATACTGTTTCTACTATCTCTGGCCCTTATGCAGTCGTTGGTCTCCCTCTTTCTCAAAGACCCTTGAGCCTTGGTAGAGGGCATGCCATGTTCCACTTAGGGCTGCGCATGCCGCAGTCTCTTAGTCTCAGAATGTTGAGAGACGACACCTTCTGCAAGAAGCATCTGACAAGGGTTGAGAGATGCGGCGCTCTGTGGGAGAAGCAGTAGGTTATTAGGAGTCGTTTGGATACTGTGTCCGTTAAGCAGGGTAATGGCATTGGATTTCCCCGGGGCCTGTCCACCCACAGTACCAGGTATGGGTTCCATCACTGGACTGAGCTTTGACATTTTGTTTACTGGTTTTACTGTATATGTCTGGGTATGTATGTTTGGTAGCCAGAAGAAGGTGTCATTTGTTCTGGAACTGGAGCTGCAGATGGTTGTGAGCACTGGCGATTGAAAACCAGTCCAGCAGCCAGTGCTTTTCACTGCAGAGCCAACTTTCCAGCCCTGCTGACATTTCAAATACAAACATACTGAGAGGCTCAAGTTTCAAATTTATTGACGACCCATGTTGAATACACAGCTGACACGCAGCTAGAATCCGAGTGTGGCCTGAAAGCTCATATTCCATCTTGTGATAAAGATTATCCTTTCGTATGTTTTAAACAAGAATTCAGAAATTTGGCTCGTAAAACGTCAGGATAAGTTGAGTCTTAACTTTGTCCCTTATTCCCTTTAGGCCCTAAGAAAAAATTTAAAGCTCCTGACAACAAGGCTTCAGCCACCAACTTATCTGAAGAGAAAGAAATTAATATTGTGTCCAAGTGCCCTACTCCACCAGCTCAGCATGGGGCTTGTCCACTGGGAAAGGAAGGGCTTGGGATCCAGGAGTCCCTGACACAGGAGGCAGCAAGTTTCCCTCCTGACGATGATGGTTCCAGTGACCTGGACTTGGAGCAACTCATGGAAGACATTGGAGAGCCAGAAGAGGGAGGGGAGATGCAGCAGAGGGGCAGCTCAGAGGAGTTCCTGGCAGCCCTCTTTGAGGAGTAGAGTACTCTGGTCTCCCTGCTGTTGTCTGCAGCAGGGAGAGCCTCTCAGCCTTCCTGAGCAGCTGTGAAATATTGGGGTTGTTGGCCTGCTCCATGGTTCAAGTCAGAGCCGTACAGCCTGTGTTAATAAATAAAGCAGGTCTCTGGGATTGCTGCTGAGCTGTGGTGTGTGTGTGTGTGTGTGTGTGTGTCTGTCAGTCACTATGGCATACTGCCTTCCCTGGAGAGTATAGGAAGCTGGGGGCAGCAGTGAGACCCAGAGCTGGGGGAACCTCCAGAAAAGCATGTCTGGGCTTGAGCTACTTCCTGAGGAGTTACATGGCCTATTTTAGTTCCATGTCTCACGCCATCTATCTAGGGTTTAGGTTGATGTCCAGTGCAGTGGTACATGGGAATCAGTCACACTGTGTGCTGGTTATTACACTCACAGATGTGGGTGCATGCCATGGAGTCTGGATGCCAGCAGTTAGGAACCCCCCCCCCACCTAGGGCTGCTAGACAAAAGTGATAGAGGAGTGTCCTGAGAGGGCCAGAAGTCAAGGGTTACATCAGTTCTCGCCTTAGATTCATTTAGGCAGAGTCTATGGATCTTTTTATTTTTCCAAGGAAGGCCTAGGAAATTAGAAAAGGGAACTGGGAGTTTCTTAGTTTCTCTGTGGTCAGACTGTCTGACAAATGAATTTCTGTGTCTGCCTGTGGTATCAGTGGAAGCTGGGAGTCTTCCTACCAGAAGCAAAGGTGACTCTAAGAGCGTCAACCAAGCCCCTTTCATTTGGCCTTTATGGTGGAGTACACAGTCTCTTCCTGGGGGTTCCCGTGGACAGGCAGGGTGGGCGCTGTTCTTGGTGAGGTTGGGCTTGAGAGGGAGATGGAGGCATACACGATGTTATTATCCTGAGGGAGAAACGAGAGGTCAGGCAGTAGTGGTGCAGTTGTGCTACCCATAAAGCAGCAGCTGCGGCCTGAGTGTTCTGCTCACGCCACAGGCCTCCACCCACCGCCTTCTTCAACACCCTTTTACTCTCTTCAGGCCTGAGTCTGAGTTGCTTACCTTGGGGTTCTCTTTGAGGTCCACACATTGCTCTAGAGAAAAAGGAACATGGAGTAATGAAGTCAGGCAACGTGGCAGGAGAGCAGGCCAATGGCTGGGAGTTCCCACAGTGAGGTGGGGACCTTGGTTACATGGAGGGACAGCCGGGAGGTGGGAAAGGAAGTACTGAGGGGAATGCTTGTGGAAGTGTGGGGTCTTGGGAGAAGAAGGCAGAACTAAGTGTGGAAACTAGAAGCTGACAGGGTTACCTTCATGGCCAACACTCTCATGTTTCTCACTGGTTTCCAGTGGCTCCCTGCATAGGAACAAGATGGGCAACATATTAAAGGCTGGACGAGAAAGAGTTAAGACATTCAGTGCTGGGATGGCTCGGTTAGTAAGGTACTTGTCATGTAAGCATGAAGACCTGAGTTCAGATCCCCATACCCGCATAGAGCTGGATGCTGGAGAAGCAGAGATAGGCAGATAAATCCCTGGAGCTCACTGGTCAACCAGCCTAGACCCTGTCTCAAAGATAAAGTGGAGGGCTGGAGAGATGGTTCAGTTGGCAAAAGTGGCTGCTTCCCAAACATGAAGACCCAAGTTGAGATCCCCAGGACACTCGTTAAAGATGCAGGGAATAGTGAGCCTTGAAGAGGGAATGGAGACAGGTAGGTCCCTGGAGCTCATTGTCTGGCCAGCCTGGTCAAATTGATGAGCTTGAGGTTAGTGAGAGACCCTGTCTTGAAATAAAGGAGGGGACTCACCACATAGACCTCTGGCCTCCACACACATGAACACACACACACAACATACATGCAGGAACACAAAACAGAATGGAGAATGACCAAGGAAGACATGACATTGGCCTCTGATCTCTACACACATGGGCACAGGTGCATATGCAAATCTGCACATGCATACACACAACAGGAACATGTAACAACACACACAGAACTGGGCATGATCGTATATGCATGTAATCTCTGTACTCAAGAGGTGGAGATAGGAGGACTCCTGATGCTCACTGGCCAACCATTCTAGTTTGTGAGTTCCAGACCAGTGGAAGACCCTGTCTCCAGCAACCACAACCACAACCACAACCACAACAAAACCAAGTGCAATGACTTGGTGGTTAAGGCCTTGCCCTGAGGACTGACAACCTGAGTTTCATCCCAAGGATCCATAAGGTAGAAGGAAAGAGCCAACTCTCAGAATTTGTCTTCAGTTGTCCACATGTGCTCCATGCCAAGCTCATACCCACACACATATATATGCATACACACAAAATGTAATAAAAATAATTATTTTAAAAAGTGGGTGGCACTTGAGAACACACACACACACACACACACACACACACAAATGTGCGCACCAAGAGCTGGTTCCCTTTGGTCTCAGCAATCTTTAATGACTCGAGATGAGCATGATGGTATTAGGCCCTCACAAGAAGGCTCTCTGAAAGAGGATGAGGGGCCTTGGTAAGGCAGGCTGGCCAGGGTCTCTTAGCACTAAAGGTGGGTCATTCTAGGAAATCTAGGAAGGAACAGAAACTAGAAATAGGAAGAACTGGCTGTATCTTCTCTCACTACATTGGTTATACCTAGAAGGCAAAAAAGCTTCATATCTTCTGGGCAGGTGCTTAGGCTACCCCTTCTTGGAAGAAAGTGTTGAGGTTTTGTCTTTTATTGTCTATTGTAAAGCTAAGTTCAGGCCCCCAAAACCTGGAGTCTGCCATCAAGCCAATTCTGATTGGTTGATAAAGGTGCCTAAAGGCAGTAGCTGGGGAGAAGAGGCGAAAATGCAGAGGAGATTTTCAGAGGCTTAGAGAGAGACCATGAGGAAGGGAGAGAGGAGAAGGAAGGAGCCGCCATGGAAGAAGAACTCGTAGGAAGCAGAGAGACCTGCCATGGGGGTCGGAGTAAAGAAAACATGGCCATGTGGGCTGGCCAATTAGAGCTAAGAGCAGCCCACATGAAAGATAGTAGATAGTAATAATTTGGTGTTATCTATAAGGAAATGAATTCCAACAGCATGGAGGGTAGATAGTTGCCTAGCTAATGTGCTACTTAAAGCATATTAAAATATAAAGTCCCTGTGTGTCTTTTATTCAGGAACATAAATCATCTAAGGCAGGTAGAAACCCCACGCTGGGATTTTTATTTTTTATTTTTTATTTTATTTTATTTTATTTTATTTTATTTTATTTTATTTTATTTTATTTTATTTTTTACTACAGAAGGGACCTGAGCTTGGATTGGAGGAGAGCATCTGGTCAAAGAAGGAGCAGGGAGAGGAAAGAAGGAGGAGGCTGGAGGTGTGCTATAGCTAGCCGAGTGCTCGCATCCCATGTACAAGCCTCTGGGTCCTATCCAAAGCATCTCCTAAACCAGGTGTGGTGCAAAGCCTGCCATTCCAACTCTTAGGAAGTGGAGGCAAAAGGATCAGAAGTTCAAGGTCATCCTTGGCTACATAGTGAGTTTGAGGCCAGCCTGGGCTATATGAGACCCTTTCTCAGTAAAAGTGGGGTTGGAGGAAGAAGGCTTAGAACAGGCAATGATAAGGAAAGGAAAAGGCCGGAGAAAAGGGCAGAGGGGTCCAAAGGCAAAGAGAAAAGGAGAGACGGGGCAGGTCCTAGAACAAAGGATTCTGGGGGAATGGGGCTCACCAACCAACCAGAGAGAAGAAAGGAAAAGATGGGAGAGCTAGATGAATCCAGGCAGATGTTCAAGGCTGAGAAGAAACCAGACTCAGAGATGGAAGCTTAGGAAACAGGAGAGAAGAAAGACCCCAGGAGGCATAGGAGCGGGGCAAAAGCTGTTCTGAGAAGGAAGCTCCCTGAGACTCTGCTGCACTCCTGTCAGTGTGTGAAGATGGTGATGAGTTTGGCGCCACAAGGACCAAGGAGAAAGCAGACAGGATGAGCTAGGGGTGGCGGGAGATGGTGTGAAGAGCCCCTGGGCATGGCTCTCCTTTTATTTTTAAATGCTATCTGAAGGGCCTGGAGAGGTGGCTCCACCCTTAAGAGCACTGGCTGCTCTTGCAGAGATGGCACTCACCTGGCTGGGTTTTCAGCTTCAGTCCTCTGGCCTGTCAGGGGAAGAAACAGTGTCAGTGTGACATTCATTGGGGCTATTGTCTTACTAGCAAGCCCTCCTCCCAAATCTCTGCCTGGTCCATGCCCCATCCTGTCTCCTTTGCACCCTCGTCCTTCACCGTGAGGTCCCTCTCATCCCATACCCGATTTACAGTCTACACCTACCCACCTTCCTTTTGGCACCCCTAGGAACTGCCTCTTTCTGGATTATTCTTTATTCTACTGGTCTATTTGTCCAGTGTATAGTGTGCTCTTTTAATTACTACAGATTTTAGGGGTGTTTGAAATCGCCACTTATTATTATCATTTATTATATGGCAGGAGGTATGCCACAGTTTGTGTGGAGGTCAGAGGGCAACTTGTAGGAGTGGCTCCCAGGGAAGTTAACTCAGGTGCTTAGGCATGGAGCTCCACTCCTTTACCCTTTGAACACAACTGTAGCTTAAAAATTTTTTTTTTTTAAAAAGGAATTTTAAATTATGTGTTTCTGTGTGGGGGCATATGCACGTGAGAGCAAATGCCAGCAGAATTCAGGAGAGGGCTTCAGATACCCCTAAAGCTTCAGTCAGTTACAGGTGATTGTAAGCTTTGATGTGGGGGGAAGGGGTTGCTGGAAACAGAACCCAGAAACTCTGCAAGGGCAGCCATTGCTCTTAACCACAGAGCCATCTCTCCAGCCCCTTAGCATACATCTTAACTATGTCTATGTTTTACTGTGTTTTACTTTGCGATTTTAGGTTTGAAGATTTAATTTTGTTTGTGTGTATGTATGTATGATTGTGTATATCATGTGGGTTCCCATGCCCAAGGAGGCCAGAAGAGAGCACTGAACCCCTGAAATTAGGCTTACAGGTGGTTGTGAGCTGCCCCATGTGGGTGCTGGGAACTGAATTGGGGCCTCTGCAAGAGCGGCAAGTGTTCCTAACCACTGAGCCATCCCTCCATGTTCTTTCTTTTGACTTAAAATTCAAGTGTTGTTGTTTGTCAGATCCATATAGCATTTCAAATATAATATATCCCAACTCTGGCAAGCTTGCCCCTGTGGGAGTTTGAATGAGAGCTCTTCTCCATAGACTCATCCATTTGAACACGTGGCCTAGTTGGGGAGGTTATGGACCATTTAGAGCAAGCCTTCTGGAAGAGGTGTGTGTCCGTGCGCGTGGGTTCTGAGAGCTTATTGCCCCGCCCTGCTTCCAGCTTTCTCTCTGTTTTCTGCATCTACTTGAAGATGTGACTGCCCAGTGTCCTGCTTCAGCTGCTCCACCATTATTAACTAACCTTCCTTCTGGAACTGCACGCCAAAACGAACTCTTTTCTCCACAAGTTACTTTTGGTCCTGATGCTTTACCACAGCAGTGGAAAAGTGACCATCTCTACACACCCTTAAACAGTCTTCCTCTTTGGGTCCCTATATGGCTGGGTGGTTTCTATCCCTATATGACTTGGTGTGAGGTCCCTATGTGACTTGGTGTGAGATCCCTGTGTGACTTGGTGTGAGGTCCCTAATGACTTGGTGTGAGGTCCCTAATGACTTGGTGTGAGGTCCCTAATGACTTGGTGTGAGGTCCTTATATGACTTGGTGTGAAGTCCCTAATGACTTGATGTGAGGTCACACATCACTATGTGACTTTAAAGCCCCTGTCATACTAGGGTCTGAATTCTCCCTAGAGACCCTTGGCACTCTGTTATCTTTCTGTCTGTCCATGGAATTGATAACTTTAAAATAAAGTCCTTCCTCTCCAGTAATCTGTCTCAGTGACCCTCTTGAACCTCCATCTGAGACCTTCCTCACTCATTGATGTCATCACAGCAGGAAGCTGAGGTGGCTATTTCATTTTGCCTCTGGTCTGGGAGTCTTTGGGACCTGACTTACAAGGTCCTCTTCTGCCATCTGCCCCCTCCACCAGCACCACACAGCACAGGGGTTCTTAAGATGGTTTCCCTTTTCTGGAAGGCCAGGAAGTGTCCTTTACATGGCTCCCAGCACTTTCCTGGATATTTTGTGGGAGGGAGGTGGAGTTGAGATAAATTCTCATCTTGTCCAGGCTGGCCTTGAACTCAAAATCCTCTTGCCTGTACCTCCCAAGTGCAGTGACTGCAGGTATGGACCATCACTGGCTATCACTGTTCTTATTTTATTATATTTATTTATTTACCGTGTGTGTGTGTGTGTGTGTGTGTGTGTGTGTGTGTGTGTGTGTGTGTGTCTGGTCATTGCCGGTGCCTTGACCTTCTGGGCCATCTCGATGCTTCTGACTGTCATTATTTATTCTTTGACTCTATATTATTTGTCTTTCTTTGAGAGTTTGTCTAACTACCCACTGCTCCTTTGATTGTGTCTATTAACACCACAGTTTCTTCCAAGGATGAACCCTCAGCCCTTGGGACACCTCCCCCATCACCACAGAGTTAGGGGACTTCATGCTTCATGTACTTGTGGTCCTACAGTTTCAAGGCAGATTTTGGGAAGTGAGCGGACACAGCTGAGCTTAGGCCACTTCCTGTCTGCTCTGCTCTCCCCTGGCTTTCTCCCAGTTAGGTCCTTTCTCCTCTGAAAACCAATGGAGTGGGTTGGCGATGACTAAGTCAACAGAGAAGAACGGAGATGTGACTAGAGTGGGTGGTTCAGAAAATTGACCCTGCAGAAACTTCACTTGAGGGGTTCACTTAAAGCAGATTCTGAGGGGGATTAGCAGTGCACACCCGCAGCCATCCAAACCAAAACAACACGGACAAAGAGACCCCAGTTACTCTAAGTACAAGCCTCCATGACTCTGGACTGAAGAGGAGGTCTTCATAGATCTGCACCAAGAAGAGAGGGAGGGAGGAGGCCAGAAGCCAACCTTTGCTATCATTTTATTTATTTTTTAGAGACCGGGTCTCTCACTGGGACCAGAGGCTTACTGATTAGACTAGTATGGCTAGCCATGAAGCTCCAGGGATCATCCTGTCTCTACATCCCCAGCACTGGGATTCCATGGATTATGGTGGCAGAACTCAGGTCCTCACACTTGCGTGGCAAGCACTTTTACTGACTGAGCATCTCCTGAGCCCTAGGATCTGCACTGTAAATAATCACCTTTGATGACTCTGCGTAGATTATTCTGTGGGAACACCCAGGAAGTGTGATTGGGGGTGCAGTCTTGGACCACTTACCTTGCCTTCTCTTCCACCTGAGGAACACTATCAATCCCAAAACCCCAGCCAGGAACACAGCAGCAGCCACTGCCAACCCAATTGTGGTTTGCAGATCCAGGCCACCACGGTTACCATTCTTGCCTTCTGTTATGTCATTTTGAGTGAGTGCAGAAGTTGTCTTTGTGGTGCTTGAAAGTGTCGTGGGGGTGCAGGTGGCTGGAAGAGAGAGAGGAAGTTAGCATGGAGCTTCCTGGCAGGAGTGAAGATATCCTAAAGATGCCTCTGCTGCCCTCTTTGTCCATCAGACTACTGAAGCAATGGACTCCAAGGAATTGGGATCACTCAAGGAATGTTGGGAGAAGGAAAAGGTTGGAGCCTAGAGCCAGCCAAAGAAAGAATTGGCCTCCCAGAAAAAGAGGTAGTTCACACAGTTCTGACAACTCTTCAGAGCAGTTTGTAGGAGAGACTGGAGACAGTGACAGCTCACTGGTGGGCAGGTCTACATGGGGGCCAACTGGGCCTGCTTAGCTATGCCTTCTATTTAAGACTAAACCTCAGATCAGGACCTGTCAAAACCCCAAATATGGACTTAGCACAGAGGCACTGGACATCCTTGTTCCTCTTCCCAATTTGGCCATGTTGAGCAAACCCTCTTTCCTGTGTTTGTCACTGTGACCTGTTCCTTTAATTGTCCTGTTGAGGACAGATGGCCAGGCCTGGCTTCTTAGAACTTCCAGGGCCCAGGCTCTGACTCTATACTCAAGTAACAAGTGAGTTCTTCTTGAATCAGGGAAGACATGGGTATCTTGGGGAATGTGGGATGGGGAACAGTTCTCAGAAGCTTACACAGGAAGAAGGGAACAAGGGTGGAGGCTGAGAATCTGGTGAGCAATGACGACTCGATATTTTCTGGTAGGATGTCCTTAGACCCTCATGTCCATCATCAGTTACAAAGAGCAATCTCTCTCTCTCTCTCTCTCTCTCTCTTTCTCTCTCTCTCTCTTTTGAGACAGGGTTTCTCTGTGTAGCCCTGGCTGTCCTGGAACTCACTCTGTAGGCCAGGCTGGCCTTGAATTCAGAAATCCACCTGTCTCTGCCTCCCAAGTGCTGGGATTAAAGGCATGTGCCACCACTGTTACACACATCAAAACCACTCTTTTTCTAAAAACAATTGTCATTAGAACAGAAGCAGCGGCAAGGATGGGCAACATTGTTCCTAAAGACATGGGTTATTACATGAAAATAGGCACAGTTCACTTGCTTATGAGTTATTGGTCAGGGAGGCCCCAGAGGCCCTCAATACAGTGTAGGTAATGGCTATTGCTCTCAATTATCCACCATAGCTTGTAAGAGCCTATTGCTGAAGACACTCCTCACTTTTGATGTAGATGTGATCAAAATACATTGTTTAAATGTATGGGATATTTAAATAATAAAATAGCACCAAAATCTTTTAGCCATTTATTTTATTTATGTGTGCAGTGTGTGTGACTATACATACACTTCCCTATTCACACACGCACACAAGCACACACAAGCATGCGTACACACAGGGTGGAGCTGTGCCCCTGAATATGCATGAATAGGTCTGAAGAGACTTATGATGTTCACATTCTCCATCTATTCCTCAGGGTGCAGTCTCTCCATGAATGGGAGGCTCAAGCGTCAGCCATGTTGGAAGCCAACAAGCACCAGCAACCTTCCCGCCTTCCACCTCCTTGGAACCAACGTTCCAATGTTACAAATTTACAAGCATGTGCAGGGCCACCCAGCTTCCTACGTGGGTATTAGGATTTTGACTGTTAGTCTTCACAATCACAAAACCTGTGCCCTTAATGACTCTTAACTTTTTCTTTTAAAAGACAAAGTTTCGTGTAGCCTAGCCTGGCCTTGAACTTGCCATGTAGCTAAAATGACCGTGTACTTCTAATATCTGCCTCTACCTCTGAAGTCCTGGGATTGCAGGTGTGTACCACCCCCCAAAAATCATGTGGTGGCGCACACCTTTAATCCCAGAGTTCAAGAGTCAGAGGCAGGCAGATCTCTGTGAGTTCAAGGCCAGGCTAGTCTACAAGGCAAGTTTTAAGCCAGCTAGGGCTACATACTGAGACCCTGTCTCAGAAAATTTATTGTTATTGGCATAGATGTATTAATATTAGACAAGCACTTGAACTATGCAATATACGGTTCAGTAGCTTAGACCATAGTCATTTTGTGGTGTTCCCACCATTTCTATTCCGTTTCAGACCTTTTTTCAATGAAATATTTCCTTTGTTGCCCTAGTGGATTATAACAGGGCATGTATTAAAAAATAACCAGCAGAAATGTTAAGTTAATGAATGAATTAAAAAATAATACCAATGAAAGAACCCGTAGTGGAGGGGAGGCGTAACTCATTGGTAGAGCCCTGGCCTAGTATGCGTGTGGGGACAAGCAGAAAAGACGTGGTGTGTCTGACTGGAGCAGAGAGAGACAGGCTGCCTTACAGTGATATACCAAGCACCTAACATATTACCTCAAAGGCCAGGAGAGAGCATCAAAGGAGGAAGAGGGAGGGCACTGGGAAGAAAGGAAATTGCAGAAAAGGCAATTTAGGGAACTGAGTAGGAGGCACAGGAAACACAGACTCATGGCTGCCTGGCCAGTTCTGGCTGTGGAGTTTATCCCGAACCAGCACAGGGGTCAAGATGATGTAATGGTTTGCCAGGGAAGGCGGGTAGGTCTAACCTAGAAGGGACAGTCCATTTATGACCGGCACTGCTGAGAATCGACAATGTAATTATTGATAATCAATTGTTATTTGACAATTAATTTTCCATAAATTTATGTTTTATTTAATTGTTCTTTTTTCTTGTTTTTCGAGGCAGGGTTTCTCTGTGTAGCCCTGGCTGTCCTGGAACTCACTCTGTAGACCAGGCTGGCCTCAAACTCAGAAATCCGCCTGCCTCTGCCTCCCAAGTGCTGGGATTAAAGGCGTGTGCCACCACTGCCTGGCTGTTTTATTCAATTTTTGCACACACATATTTGTGTCTGAGTTCATGTGGGTGTGTATATGTATGTGTGCCTGTGTGTGTGTGTATGAAGGTCAGAGGTCAACCTTGGGTGTTCTTTCCTCAGACGTCATACACCTTATTTTGTAAGTCAGGCCATGTGAACACTTGTGACCACAACACTGTGGGAAACGGAGAGAATGGATCAATGGGGCTTCATAGGCTAGTCTTAGCCCAAACCAGTGAGAGACCCTGCTTCAAGGGAATAAGGTTGGTCTTGCTAGAGGAGAGCCCCCCAATGTCCATCTCTGGTCTCCACAAGCACAAAGTGGTGCATATGCGCACACACACACACACACACACACACACACACACACACACACACTGACACCATACATACATGCTCCTCAAAATTAAGACAGAAGGGAAACAAGCAACAGAGTGAACTCAGAGGCCTTGCATCTACTGGTTGAGAGAAGCTTGGAGGTAAAAGGTTCCTTTCAAGGCCTGTGCATCACCAGCGTGACACCAACTCCTTGGGCAGGAGTTGAGCTCTGTTGGCCCCTGGGTCTCCTTCTGCACATAGACCATGATTGTGCTCAGCAGTGGTGACTAACAGAGGCTGGGGTAATGCCCACACTGACTAGGCTGGGCCTGTGTGCACTCTGTGTGGATGCAGTTAGAGCTTCAATGGAGGAGGTGAAGTAAACAGAAATCCTGATCATGGTAAGTCCATGAGGGTCCATGTGGGAAAGATGGGGGTTGAGGAGGAAGGAAGGAGAAGAGAGACATGAGGGAGAAGAAACAAGAAACTGAGGGAGAGGTGGGGGAGCTAGAGGTACACAGAGACCAGAAGCTACCTACTGTGGAAGCCTTGAGATATGGTATAAACCCTTGATCTAATCAATACCTGACCCAGGACTAAGGAATGGCTGCTCCTTCATAGAGAAGCCAGATACACATGGATTTCTAGCAGCAAGGGGAGGGGTGGGCAGGGTGGATGGTAGTGCACGTTTGGAGAAAGGAAACGGGGCCATCTGGAAAGAGCTGAGGCCCAGGAGTACGATGGTGGGATCTGTAGATACAATGAGGGGCAGACTAGGAGAATGCTGTTAAGGTTTTCAGATGCTTATGGGGAAGAGAAAAGGCAAAACTGGCTGAGCTCTGGGAAGGGAGAGAGCACATGAAAAAATCTACAGCAAGGATCAGAAGTCTTGGCTCTCTACTGACATCTATGCTATAAGGAAGCTGGGGCCAACATAGCCAGGGCTGGGATGTACTCACCATTGGTCACGTTGAGTTGGGTCCCAGGAACCGACTGCCAAACCTGTATGCCTTCTGTTGTAAGTAGACGAACTCGGAAGAAGTATGTGGCCTGGTCGGTCTCACTCAAGTTCAGGATTCTGAGGACTCCGCATGTCTGACCCTGTGTCCAGTTCAGGATGAACCGGTCCTTGAAGTGCTTATGTATGAAAGGCAAGCTGGAGTTGTAGATAAATTCCCCATGGAAGTGCTTCCATCTCCAGGCTATGCTCATATTCGGATACTCGGCCAACTTCCAGGGGAAGAAGAAGGAGAAGGGGATCTCGATGGAGCCGCCCTGGACTGCAGAGAGATTTGCTGGTTGGTTGACCCCAAAGTTATTTTCTCTGTTGTGTCTTGTTGAGTTCCCTGGGAAGGAGGGAGAGAATTTGAAGCCACTGCAGTGATGCAAGGAACAACCCAGAGCATCCTGAGCCTTCATCCAGAGGCAGAGGTGGGACACAAGGCAGGACTG
Organism: Rhynchomys soricoides; assembly: GCA_019843965.1. Classification (NCBI taxonomy): domain Eukaryota; kingdom Metazoa; phylum Chordata; class Mammalia; order Rodentia; family Muridae; genus Rhynchomys; species Rhynchomys soricoides. The sequence goes on along the minus strand of JADRCH010000480.1, from coordinate 11,310 downwards.
TCCCTATGGTTAGTGAGACAGGAAAGCAAGGGAAGGGTTAGTTTGGGCTCCCTCTGAGGAATGAGCTCTCTTGGGGCAGAGAGACCTGGCTGGCTCCTCTAGCACACACCTGCACACTTGACAGCCATTCTTTTGAGCTCCACTGGGCCCTCCTGTGGATAAGTCCCTGCTAGTGAGGTTCCCCACCACTCACCAACATGCAGACATGCTGCTGACAGAAGAAGAAGAAGGAGAGGAAGAAGCAGCAGCATCCGAGCCATGGCCAGAGTCCCTCCAGGAAATGAGACCAGCAGGGCCATGAGGAAGGGAACTATCTTCTGTCCAGGGACACTTGAGTGCTCAGGATCCAGAGAGAATCAGGGTAAAGTGACACACATCCTCAGACGTTCTCATGTGGAGGACTAAGTCGGGACAGGACCTCTCCATATCCACCTCCTTGTGGCCAGCAACTTCCTTTATTGATCTGGCTTCTTCTTTTCCCCTGTTGCAGAGATCCGCCCTTGTGGTCACTGACAACATAACTGGGTCCTTGTGCCCAGCCCCAATTGTTGGCTGGGAGACATGGCCTAGACCTTGGCATGGCTGGTTCTCCTCTCTCCCACCTTGACCGTCTGCAGTGTCTATCCTTTTCCATTTCCTAAGTGGCGTGTATTCTCTCTGTTATTATGACTCCCACCGTGCTGGCTCTTGAGTCTCTCTCTAATAATCTCACATAATGACGTTGTCAGTCTCTAACCATTTCAGACACAACGAGGAAGGTGGTGATGAGGAAACACATTCAGTCTCTGGCCCTAGCAGAGTGACCCCCTTACCCTGCTGCCCCCCTCCCTGACCCCCATCTGCTCTTTGACATTTTCTTGTCTCATGGGGATCCTTCCCAGTAACCAGGCAGAACCAAGGCCTGGTGGACTCTCTCTGCCTTGGCTTGCTCCCTGTGGCCCAGTCTCCAACTTCCCTTGGCAAGAGGACAGTGACTCTAAATGTAATCAAGTCTTTAAAGGAGCCTTTCTACCTGCATCCCACCCCTCTCCGTCTCCACCAACATAACACTCACTCAAAAGAGGATAGCAAGGATCAGAGAAGCCCTGGCACATGTCACATGACAGTCACATGGCTGATGGATTGGACGTTAGTCACATTGATTTTTTGGAGTTTTCCTTTCCACACAGAGACTTCAGTCAGCCTCTGAGGAGGCTCTTTCTACAAATCTCTTGAGTGACTCCCTCTAGTTATGGTCACACCGGAACTTTCTTTGGACTACGTGGACAAAGACTGCAGAGCAGCCATGTGTCACTCACGACACAAGACCTGGGACATGTCTGACAGTGGACACATCTCACCTGTGACTTGGGTGAAGACATGAGAGGTTGGGGCAGAGGCTGTGGAGGCCTCAGTGTTGATTGTAAGGAGGTTCATCCTACCCTTCTCCATGACACAGTGTTATTAGCTCCCTGAAAGGCAGGAAGTCATGATTGCATAATAGGAAGTGGCATCATTCTCCCTGAGTGACAAGTGCAGAGGCATCTTCCCATTTCCTTAGCTTTCCTGGCATTGACTGCCTTGTCTAAGCTTCCCTGCAGCTGGTTATGCAGCCTGCTGTCTCCCATATCTGGTTTTCTGCCTTCCTCACAGACCTCATGGTTCTCAGATCCCTTGAGCTGAGCCAGACACAATCTCTCATGGCTTCACTGCCAGCCACACATGGACCGCCTTCTGCATCCATAGTATCCTTGGAGACACTGAGGCACAGGTCCTTTGGAATGCATTGGCCCCACATGGATGGTATAGGGCTATGGTCTTTGTCAAACGAGCTGTGTGTGTGTGTGTGTGTGTGTGTGTGTGTGTGTCTGGGTTTAAATTTGATCTCAAGTAGCCCAAGCTGGTTCTTGAATTTGCTATGTAGCCAAGGATGACCATGAATGACTCCAGATCCTCCTACCTGGTCCTACCATGAACTGTCATTTACAGGTGTGCACCATCGTGTCTCTTTATCCTCTATTGGACTTAAACCTTTGGTTCTGTGCATGTCAGGAAAGTAAGCACTCCACCAGATGAACCACTTCCAAAGCAGCAGTGAGGTCTGTGAGGACGCCCTCCTGGTCATGAGTCCTCTCCTCCAGATTTCATCTGCCTTTCCCTTACTCTCGGTGGTCTCTGTATAAATGGTGACTCAATTGCTAACTCACCCAGGGAGGGGCTGCAGCTGATAAGACTGCCATATGCCAGCTGTTGGACAGCAGGTGTTTTACACAACAGGCTCTGGTGAGTTCTCCAGGAGCCCAGCTGTCCCTGTGCCCTGTTGCACTGCTGCCACCTGATGGCTCCTTAATCCTAGGTCATGGGCTGTTTTCTAGTTTGTAGTCCTGGACTGAGTTGAATCCCCATGGGGACCCTGATTTTGGAAGAGACAAGTGCATCTCTTTGAGTTTGAGCTAGTCTGGTCTACATATCCAGTTTCAGGGCAGCATGCACTACACACTAAAAATTTGTCTGAAAAACTCCAACCAAAACAAACATACAAAAAACAAGAAACCAAAACCAAATCAAAACCAAAACCAAAACCAAAGAAAACCAAACCAGACCAAACCAAACCTAACAAAAAACAAAACAAAAAAATCAAAAACAAAAGGCCCCCCCACACCAAAATACCAAGAAACCAAGCAAAGAAACCTAAGGTTGATTGTAATGTAGGATCATGTCTGTAATCATAATGCCTGAGGGTGTCTTCTGGTTTCGATATATCTGAGCACAATTAATTATATATGGATGCACCTGAGTGTGCACATGGGAACACACACAAACACACTCACACAAACACACACACACAAACACACTCTGTCTGTCTGTCTGTCTGTTTGTGTGTCTGTTTGTCTGTCTATAACACCCATACAGAGAGACACAGAGAGAGGAACCATATAAGGTACCGTTAACACTTGATCAGCTCCCAGGACTTCACCCAGTCTTCATCCTGAGTAAACATGGCCTCCCTCAGAGCAGACTCAGTCACTCTACAAACTCCTATTCCTGAGAGTGTCCCCAGCATTCAGATTCTCTGATTTCATGCTCAAATTGTTTATCCCATGGCAGTGGTGAGAGAGAACAAGCTCAAGGCTTCCTAATTCCCTCTGAACCATCCCATTCCAGAAACATCCCTCAGATACGACAAACTGCAGGCTCTGTGGGGACCTGACCCAGCAGATAACCTCATGATGAAAAGTATCCCTCTCTTCTCCATCGCTGTCAAACTACCTACCTGTACGTTCCTTGATTTCTCTTCCCTAGTGATAACACACAGACCCCAATGGATCCTCAAAGTAACCCACCCAGACTGTGGCCTGGGGAGAGTGGAGGAGATGCTAGAGTGTGTGGTGGAAGGCTGGCAGCTGGTGGTGCAGACAGGATGCTCAGGCTGCAGCTGCACCTTTACAACAGCACAGTTGCCCTGCTGCCATCTGACCTCATGTTTCTCCCTAGGATGACATTGTCATCACCATCTCCCTCATCTGCTTCCTACCTGAGGAAGAACATGCCCTGTCCACCTGCCCAGGGCACCCCCTGGGGAAGACTCTATACTGTGTTCTAAAGGCCCAGTGAGTGGTACTGGGGGACCAGCTCAGTCTCCTCTTGTATCAAGTCTGCCAACTTCTGCTTATAGCCAAGGATAGAGATACTTACATGAAGTTTGTGGTCACAGAAAGTAAGAAACTTCCCCCTCCCTCCTCAGTATTAGGTATGTAGCTCAAGACAAAACAAAACAAAACCAAAAACCCCAAAACTATTAGTAAGCCAGGAACGATGGTCAGGACTTCATCTTATTTTGTATAATGCAGCAGCAGGGCTACCGCTGAATTTGAGGCCAGACTTGGTCTACAGAACAAGTTTCAGAACTGCCATATCTAGAGAGTGACAGACCCCTTTCTCAAAGCCAGAAATAGAGAACAAACAATGATCAGCCAAACAACAAAAAACTAAAGTTTTAAATATTCACATTTTTAAAATGTAAATCTGAAGAGGAAACTGGTATCATCTTCAAGTTCTCCATTCCCAATAGAAGGGAACCAACAGGTGAACTTTCTCCGTGACCTCTCTGTACCATATGGAGTTTTGGTTAGCTTGGTTGTTGGTTTCAAGACAAAATCTCATGTAACCTAGGTCGGCCTCAAACTCATGAGGTACTAAGAATAGCTTCCGTTTCAGTGGTTCTCAAGCTTTGTACAGGTGGGTCAGTATTTCCTCATGTTGGGGTGACTTCAACTGGAACATTATTTCATTGCTATTTCATGAGTGTGATTTTGCTATTTTTAGGACTGCAATATAAAGGTCTGATATGCAGGATATCTGACATGCTGCTCCTGGGAAAATGGTGTTCTCACTCCAAAGAGGTGGTAACCCACAGGTTGAGCACCAGTGCTCCAACTGATAATCTTCCCATCACTCCCTGTCCATAGTTGGGACGACAGTCATCTTATCATGCCCAATTTCCTCTGACACTTTTTCTTACTGACCAGCTCAGTCCAGGGAACACACATCCCAAACACTGGTAGCCAGGGCAGAAGCCAATGTCTGTTCCCAACTTAGATCATAAAGGTCCTTTTTGGCAGATCAGACACACAGTCTGCCTAAGTGTATCTAACCAAGGCTTATGCACCTATGTGATGTTGAGAATGTTGGCTCTGTGTGAGTTGTGGCTGTGGGCCTGTCTCTGGTTTTTCCATTTTGAGCACTAGAATAGAACCTGGGAAGTCACATGACCATGTGGGCAACTGCATTAGTGCCCCTTCTCTGTGTGTAGCTGCTTGTGTCATGGACCTGACAAATAGACTCCTTTAGATGACTGGACAGATCACCATCACAGCATCCTGCTATGTGAACACTTCAGGGATGCTCAGAGAAAATGTCATACCAGCTTCTTGGGTCACTGTGCACCTGAGAGGTGCTGAGTTCAGCCTCAGGAGTCTTGGATGCAGTCACAACCACAGCGGACAACTCCCAGTTGTTCTAGGACACTTCACTTTAGCCATAGGAGCTTGGTGAGTTCTCCATGATAGCACTTATGTCTGGCTGGTCTCATAGGATTGGAGAAAGTTTCCCCAGTGCCTCAGCAAAGGCCCATGAATGACACTCATTTGAGACTTGGGATTGGTAGACTGGAGCTGCATCTGTGCCACACTGCAGCTATGGCTCACTGTGGTTGGTAGGCCTCTGTCAAGCACAACAATGCACCTCTTTTGGCTATAAGAGAAGTCTGGTTTCACTCCTAATTTGTCAGTCTGGATGGTTCCCTGTGTTCAGAGAGGATTTTTGTTAGAAGCTGACCCCAATGACTATCACATGTGAAGACAGACTGGACTTGGGGCAGGATCTAGGAGAGAATCCAGAGGCCAGCACATCATCATGGCAGGAAATGAGAAAGTGAGTGCATACAGTCGGACCTGTGAGCAAAGGAAGACCAACCTGGTTTCCCAGGAAGCCATGATCTGTCCCTGGATGTGAAGTGTGGAGAAGTTGGGGCTGTAAGTGAGGTGGCAGTGTCCTGGGAGTAAGGGAGAGGGGAGCCCTAATTCTCAGCAGTGGTCCTCAATGTTGGCAATGGTCCTTGCCTCTCTCCCAGTGACTTGTATCCTGGACACAATCTCCAACACTCTTAGAGGTCTCACATGGGGGCAAGAGGCTCAAGAGAAAGTCTGAGAGAGATTGTTTGGAGTAAGACTTTGATTTGCTGGCAAGGTTCTTCTTCTGCCCTTGGGGTATGGAGGCAGGGTGAGCTCCAGCCTGGAAAGAAAGGAATGAAGGTTATCCAGGTTGGTGGGTTCCCAGAATTTCTTCTAGATTGAGTCCTGTGGAGAAACAGGCTTCTCTGAGAGATTTACAGTGAAACAGCTGTGTTTTATTGGGAGTAAGAAGGGCTATATGACCCTTCCTCAGTTGTTATTGATTATAGGGACGACTATGCATTATTGCCTGGTGCTGAGGTTCTGGGAAATCTTCAATTGCACGAAGCAGATATGATTGCTGGACATGTCCTTATGGGGAGAGAGGAAGTTTGCCCTGCAATTCTGCCATCTTGTTCTTTGACTACCTCAAGGGTGGCAGCGGTGGGGGTGAAACCAACTACCTGCTCTTGAGCCTGCAGACCCCGAGCAAGGAAGGAACTCTCCCAACTCAGCTGGTCTCAGGATGGGATTTTCAGGATTTGGACACATCTTGACCTCAGGCTAACTTTGACCTTGCTCCCTGAGTTGCTCAACTTTCTCATCCCTCATTTACTAAAAAGTATCATTAACCCTATGAGCAACAGGAACCAGGAGTCTGGCTTCAGCACCAGAGACAGACAGGACGACCTGTGTTCTGAGGACAGGATATCAGAGCCCACATGGCAGAATTGGGGGTTATCTTCCTATCCCTGCCAGAGAACAGGGATGTTTGACAGAACAATCCTGCAGCCATGCAGATTGAGATTCCCAGGAAGAAGAATCTGAAGGGGTGGGATGCTGATGTGTGGTCCCCAATCACTACTCTGATGTAAATCCTCTTCCCTGGTGAGAGAACCAGGCACCTGGAGGTCTGTTAGCTGGGAACAAACAGATAATGTCTCACCAGGAGCCTGGGTGGTGACCCTGAGATGGAGAGGACAATTGTCCAGAATCAGGTTTTTCTGTGTACCATTTGGGTCCTCAGGAAACACAGCCATGTGCTGCTACCTAGCCATTCTGCTAGGTAGCAGGCTCCATTTCCCACTGTGCTATTTCCCTGGTACCCATTATGGCTTGTCCATTAACATGTCATGTGAAACACTTCACTTCAAATAAATTTAGAAAATGTTTTCACTATGATTAATCACCTTGAGAATTTTTCCTCTGTTTAAAGACATGACCTTTCCCTGGCCTGGAACACACCAATTAGGCTAGGCTAGCTGGACAGCCAACCCATGACACTGCCTGTCTCTTGTTCATGCAGGCCTGGGATTACAAATTTCTGTCATATCTTTGGGTCATAATGTGGGGGCTTGGGATCAAACGCAGGTCCTGGTACCGGGGCCATGCTTCTGACTGAATCTTCTTTCTGGTTCCCTTTCCCACTTCTCATAATAAACTTCCCAGCAGCCCCTCAGTTGCCACTTGGGATGACAGGCACTCACCTGGCTAGGGTTTAGGCTTTACTCTGCTGGTCTGTAGGAGAAGAAACTGTGTCAGGGTGTCAGCTATGCTGCCTCTCAGCTGTTCTCTGTGTTCAGACAACATGAGGGCATCAGGGCAGCAAACTGCTCTGTTGCAGCCAGTCAGGAAGAAGTCTGAGAATCAGCAGGTCCTGACACCAGTAGTCATCTGACCAACACAGGCAGTCAAAGGAATGAGTACTGGTGTACTGACCCATGTCCTGTATTCCTTTCCTTCCTTCCCCTGCTCTGACCTCTTGAGACATGTCTGTATTCTCTGCTCTGTACTCACCATGTCTTCCTTTCTACTCCCTGGGAACTGGCTCTCTCTCTGTCTCAGTGCAGGCTGCTGCACCCTGCAGATTTAGCCTCTGAATGGTTTGCATCCCAGTCAGACTTCTGCTGTCTCTCAGGCCGAACACTCTTCCTCCTCTCAGTTTTTCTACTCACCAAAATGGAGGGCTGAGTGTGTCTGAAACCTGAGATGCACATTTAAATGTTTATTTGTCAATTTCCATTACATTCCGCCGTCTATGCATCTCTGTCCTTATCCCATACTCTTCTAGTGTCGATGGCTCTGAATCTGCCCTGCCGTCAGTCCACACTTGGCTCTTGTGTTGAGTGTACAAGGTCTTTGGGGCCCAGTGGCCTTCAGCTTGCTGTACCTGCTGATGGCCTTGAACTCCTGATGCTTCTCTCTACCCTTCCTATGTGCTGGGATTATGGAGTCCCCCACTGTGTTCCCATTACTCTTCCTTAAAATACTCCAGAATATCAGGAGGCAGGCAGATCATTTAATTTTAATATTTCCCTAAGGTTTTCTTTCTTTCCTTTTTTTTTTTTGCTATTAGAAAAGTTTTATTTAAAACTCTTAAAAACAGAATACCTTTAGTAAAACTTCCACACCCACCCATCCACCACACCCATAAAGATTAGAAGCAGAATTTTTCAATATTTGATCTGGGGCTATTGGATGTTCGAAACTCCTGAGTTCTTTTCAACTTCTGGGTGTGCTCACAATTCACTGAACTGGAATCCATGAAGAAGGAGTGTAGGGGCTGATTTTTGTTGTTGTCAGTTTTATGTGTGTGAGTGTTCTGCTTGCATGTTTGTCTGTGCACCATGTGCTTAGCTGGTGCCTGAGGAGACCTGAAGAGTGTGTTGAATTCCCTGGAACTGGAGTTACAGACCGTAGTGAGCAGCCACTTGGGAGCTGGAAATTGGATCCAGGTCCTCTGGAAAAGCAGCCAAGGCTTTACCTGGTGAGCCATCTCTACAGCCTCAGGTCTGAGTTCTTAGTTATGGTAAAGTTCCATTTGTTCTTTCAGATAAAATTTTGCTGACCTACAATTTCCAAGCCTCTTCCTTCAGCTTTCTGAGTGGTTGGATAAAAGACATGTGCCGCCATGTCTGGACCCAGCGATTGCTGTTGCACTGATGTCAAAAGCCATAGACTTAAAAGAAATACGAGGATGTAACCTCATATGGTTCCATGTAGGTAAAAAGTACATCCTACGATGACTTAGAAAGTTGAATCAGCACCGTACTGGTCTGTCAGGTGATGCAGGACTGCAGATGTGCTCGACAAAGCATTAAACACTCTCTTTTCCTGCCTTGAAGTTATCTTTCCCATCATGTACATTAGATGCTGATGGAAACCCATGAAAGGAGTTCCAAGTTCAAGAGCGAAGTCAGCCCAGTCCCAGACACATTTCAGTGGGGTTTCTTCATACCCAGCAAAAATAGCTGGGTTTGCTAAAAGTCCTCTTGCAACCATCACACCATCTGTTCCAGTCATCTGCCACACATTTTCTGCTTCTTTCAAGCTTCTTATGCCTCCATTAGCAACTATGGGTATAGATACATTTTCCTATATCATTTTAATGGCATCATAGTGGACTGGATGATGTCTTTCTTCAACTTTCCTGCTATGGACTGTAATCCAGGACACTCCTGTTGCTTCAGCTTTCCGGCAAAGATCTATGGTTCTTGCCAGGTCATCATGGATCCTTATCTTAATGGAAACTGAAAACCTTGGGCTTTCCACTCATTTCTCACTTGTCTCACCATATCTTGAACGAGCTCTGGCTTGTTGATCAAGCAAGCTCCATAACCGTCTGCCATCCCCCACCTCTGAAGGCAACCACAGTTAATATCTATTCCATTTGCATAGGGGCAGACTATCAGAGCAGCATCAGATAAAAGTCTTGCATCATTAGCAGCAAACTGAACAATCAATGGGCAATCACCTTGGTTTGTGGTAAAATCACTGTCTCTGGCTTTTACAGATCTGACAAAATCAGCAGCAACTATCATTGGTGTGTAACACAAGTCACAAGAGTGTTTTCTTACTAATGTTCTAAAAGCCAACTTTGAATATCGGACCATCGGGGCACAGACTTTTACCAGCTATCCTGAATGAAACATTTCCACTGGGTCTTTGTTTCTTTCTTGACATATTGTGGCTGGTATGACGTCAGCCCTCATGTATACACGTTGGTTTCAAATCCTGGGTGGGCCAGGTGGGGCCTAAGGTTTTCAATAATGTGTTTGAGCAGTATGTTTCCACATGTGTATATTTGCATATGTGCACACACAAGTGTTTGCTAGAGGACAGCCTAGGGCTTTGTCCTTTGGGAGGTGTCCTCTCTAGATTGTGAGACAGGTCAGTTATTGGTCTCACCCACTGAGGTAGGCTGGCAGCACAGAGACCCAAGTGTCTCTGCCTGTCCAAGCATCTGACAACTCTTTATGTGGCTCCTGGGATGATGCTCATGTCCCTGTTTGTGGGGCAATGATTTTAACTGAGATACCTCAGTGGGTGTTTGGTAATTTTGCTCAGGAGTGTTAGGTTTCTAGTGTCCAAATCTTATGCCTCTTGTAATTTTTAGGTTGTCTGTACACATTTTTTTTTAATGTTTGTAGGTCTATTACACAATATGCTCTTTTTAAAATCTTTTTATTATTAGTTTTGTTTTTTTGTTGGATATTTTCTTCATTTACAATTCAAATGTTATCCCTTTTCCTTGTTTCCCCCCAGGAAACTCCCTATCCCATCTCCCCCCACCCCCTGCTTCTATGAGACTGTTTCCCCCCACCTACCCACTCCTGCCTCTCTGCTCTGGAGCATCAAACCTTCACAGGACTATGCTGTTACTTTTCCTTTTGATCCCGCATTCTATATCAGACTTGTGTCTCTTTTTACAGATATCACTTCCTGTGACATGTTGTCCCTGAATGCTGGTCTACCTCAGACCACCATTAGCCCCCAGAGCTCCTTCCAGATGAGCAGTCAGCCCCTGAGGCTCCTGCCTGCCTCCTTGAATTCCTGAGGAGCAGGCTCTGTGTTTATCTGCATTTGCTCTTCTAATTTCCAGGGGATCTGACAGGACAGCAGGCTCCAGGGATGCAGTCCTTGTGGAGTTCAGCCACAGTTCTCTCTGTTCTCTTTTCTGTTCCCTGCAGAGGCCTGCCCTTCTCCATCTCCCACAGCTGAGAACACTTTCACGGGGAAGCTCGGGCTAGGCCTGTCCTGGATCATTTACCTCTGCTTCCACCTCAGGAAGATCATCCATCCGGAGATGGAGATTAAGACCACAACTTTGACCAGGACTATCGGGACAATGGCTCCCAGGATCAGCAGTGAAGGATTCCTCTGGCTCTCTGTCTCCTCTAGGCCATCTGTGATCACTGCAAAGGTGAAAATGGAGGGGTTTTCAGGGTGGTGTTGGGTACTGTGGAGAGATGAGAAGTGAGCAGACCCTCTGTGGATGAGGGAGGGACAGGTGAGTGTCACATCTTGTTTCTTTTTGCAGGATGTAGGATGGGGAACAGCTCTTAGAAGTTCACTCAGGGAAGGGAGCAGATGCTTAAGGCTCAGACTCTAGGAGAGTAAGCTCAAATGTACAGTCCCAAACTGTCCTGGTTGTGTGTCCACAGATTTTCATTTGGTAACAAGTATGTAAGGCAGGAAAAACAGTGATTTTTTTCAATTAAATGTATGTAACATATATTTGATTAGTCCATAGAAGGCTTACTGTTTGGTCCCTAGAACCCGAGTTTGCTCTCTAGTATGCATATGAAGAACCTGGTGAAGTGGGCATGACCTTTAATCTTAGCCCAAGAGACAGAGGCAGGCAGGTCTCTTTGAGCTG
>JADRCH010000479.1:0-16671 GCA_019843965.1 Rhynchomys soricoides | reverse complement strand
TGTGTGTGTGTGTGAGAGAGAGTCTGTGTGTGTGTGTGTTGTCTTCAGCAATAGAGCCTTGCTATCATACTGTGTAGAGCAACCTATTGTCTTGGTAACAGCCTGGGTTGTTTGGGGATTTTAGTGGGAACTCTTTGGCTAACAACTCAATTGGATATAACCAAGACACAGTACTGGAAACTTCATTTGGTAACAAGAGATGGCCAGTTGGGATTCCATCTCTCTCCATATTTGGAACCTTCATTAGGATCACCTTCATATATTTTAGGAAGTTTCCATTGCACTAAGTTTCCACACCACCCCTCGAATGCCCCTCAATTCTAGCTGTCCCTTTTTGCATCTCTTCCATCACCCTATCTCTCTTCTCCTCCCCACCTGATTCTCCCATTCCCACCCCCTTGCCTCCGGTACATAAATAGAATCTATTCTATTTCTCCCTCCCTGGTAGATCCATGTGCCCCCCTTCAGTCCCTTCCACTATATCTGACCTCTCTGGGACTATGATTTATAGCGTGATGTCTTAGGGTTTTATTGTTGTGAAGAGATACTATGACTATGGTAACTCTTATAAAGGACAACATTTAATTGAAGCTAGCATACAGTTCAGAGGTTTAGTCCATCATCACCTTGGCAGGGAGCACGGTGGCAACTTTGCAGAGCAGATATGGTACTGGAGAAGGAGCTGGGAGTTCTACATCCCAAGAACCTCAAATTGGCTTTACCCCACCATGCCATGGTGCTGGTCTCAGAGATTAGTAAAATATTGGATTCATCCTATTTTCTTTAATGAATTAATTTAATTGATATGGTTTTGAGTGATTGTGGGTGTATCATGGAATACATATGAAGGTCAGAGGACAACTTTTGTGTGTCAGTTATTTCCTTCCACTTTGTTGAGGCAGAGAGTCTCTCTTGTTTCTGCCACTGTGATGCGGAAACAGCACTTCCAGCCTAGCAGGCCTAGAGTTTTTGTGTATTTTTCCCTCTGCCCCTCTTCATTCTGCAGAACTGCTGAGATTACAGGTGCAAGCCCCAGAATTTGGCTTCCTGCGTGAATCATGGGGACCGAACTCAAATCATCAGTCATTGGTTTATCTGTTCATCTACTAAGCCATCTTCCAGGTTCCAAGTTTTATCTTTTGTAGCTTTCTAAAACATTTTTTGAGATCATAATGTAATTATATCACTTTCTCCTTCCGGTTCCTTCTTTCAAACCCTCTGTATTAGTCAGGGCTCTCTAGAGTCACAGAATTTATGGGTATTCTCTATATACTAAGGGAATTTGTTGGTGTTTTACAGTCTGTTGTCCAACTCCCCAACAATGGTCAGCAGCGCCTGTGAAGGAAAGTCTGAGCATCTAGCAGTTGCTCAGTCCCACAAGGCAAGCAGGCTGAGAAGAGAGCCACTCTTCCTTCTTCCAACATCCTTATATAGGTCTCCAGCAGGAGGTGTGGCCAAGATTAAAGGTGTGTACCACCACCCCTAGATCTGGGACTTGCTTTGTCCCAGATGACCTTGAACTCCGAGATCTAATTGCCTTAGTCTCCTGGGATTCATAGCCACTATGTCTCAAGGTCTTCATGCCAAGATCCAGGTCCAGAACTCCCAGCTTCAAGATCAGGATCACAGGTGAGCCTTCCAATTCTAGATTGTAGTTCATTCCAGATATAGTCAAGTTGACAACCTGGGATAGCCACTACACCCTCCCATATGCCTCTCCTTGCTGTCTTTCAAATTCATGGCTTCTTTTTTCATTAAGTGTTGTTATATACATTTATATTATTTACGTAAATACATAAATGCAACCTCAGTTGTAAAAACTACTCTCTTGATTTCACTTGTATGTATGTGTTTTCAGGGCTGACTATTCACTGAGATATTGTTCATATTTATATGTCATACAATAACAAGGTTATAGTTTAGTGGCTTTTAATGTATTTGCAGTTATATGAACCACTATAATCTATATTATACTTTTAATTTTAAAAGAAGAGATTTTAATTAGACTTATTGATATGATTATACACCTAGTGTCCTTATGAACCCACAATGTTTACTAGAATTTTCCAGTTTCTTTGTAAGGAAATCTTTAGCTTTTTGGAGCATAAGCATATCTAAAAGCAGCAAGGCTTTCTGAAGAATGCTGATCATCAGTACAATGGAATACTGTTAAGTACTAAAAGGTAACAAATTACTTATACATGCTATCACAAAAGAGATCAACCTTGAAAATAATGTGCAAAGTCAAAGTGCATTATAAAAGATAAGTATGGGCTGGAGAGATGACTCAGTGGTTAAGAACACTGACAGCTCTTCTAGAGGTCCTAAATTCAATTTCCAGCAACCAGATAATGGCTCACAACCATCTGTGATGGGATCTGATGCCCTTTTCTGATGTGTCTAAAGACAGTGACAGCATACTCTTATAAATAGAATAAATACATCATTTAAAAAAAAAAAAGTACGTACACATGATGGCTTGAATAGGCTTGGCCTAGGGAGTGGCACTATTTGGGGTATGGCCTAATCAGAGAATGTGTGTCACTGTGGATGTAGGCTTTAAGACCCATCTGGAAGTCAGTTTTCCCCTAAGGTCCTTTAGACCAAGAGGTAGACCTTTCAGCTCCTCCTGCTTCCACCTTGATGATAATGGACTAAACCTTCCAACCTGTAAGCCAGCCCCAATACATTGTTGTCCTTTTAAGAGTCCCCTTGGTCATGGTGTCTGTTCACAGCAGTAAAACCCTAACTAACATGGTATATGTTTCATTTTGTTCATGTATGTGAAATACCCAGAAAATGTAAGTCTACAAGGTGAGCAAACATTAGTGTTTTCTAGAAACAGAAAAATGCAGGGTTACTGGGAAATGATGGTTAATAGGCACAGAAGCTTCGTGGGGACCAGTGAAAATGCTTCAGAATCACTTCAGGATGATGACTGTACAGCTCTGCAAATAGTAAAAACACTTTCTTATAAATTTGAAATAGATTGATTTTGTGCTATATAAAATACATCTCCATACAGCTATTGAGAATGTACATGGACGAGGAAGAATTTTATTCTGCCTAATTGATCACAGTGAAAATTAATGACCCTTAAGGAAAGATATTAGAAACGTTATACCTGCTTGTAAACATCCATTCAAATCACAGAAGGTTTAGTTTATGGGTTTTTTTAAAAAATTATATAAAACATAATTACTAGTGAATTAAAACCAAACATTTTGGGAAGAAGTAATATTAGTTTTACATAAAGTCTTTGAAAAAGTGTGAAGAAGACTTTCTCTGAATGAATTTTACGAAGCTGGCATTGTTTTTATATAAAAACAAAGATATTTTAAACATACAACAAACAGACCTATCTAGTACCTTTCTCCCTTTCATGTAGCTTTGATTCTCACAGGTTCAGTTATCCATTGTCTATAAATTTACAATAGAAATTAGTTCTTCTTTCTCTCTTTCTCCCCCCCACCCTTTCTGTTTTGTGACAGGGTAAGCCAGACTAGCCTCAACTCAGACTCCCGAGTCTCCTACGTCACCTCATAAGTGCCAGGATTACAAGTGTGTACCACAACAGAAATAAATAATTCATAATTTGAACTGCACATTGTTTTAAATAATGTGATGAAACTTTATGCCTTCCTACTTTGTCTTGCCTCGGGCATAAACACTTCTCTGTCCAGAGTATCTATATTGTATACAGCTGTTAGTCACATACTATTCATTTTGGTTAGCTGTCTATCATAGTGTTTGTGTTCAAATACCCTTTATTTTAGTTAAAATGACCCCATGACATAAAAGTAATGGCACTGTCAGTTCAGGTATGCCAAAGAAAAGTCATAGTGCTTCTTGTATGTGAATTAGAGAAAGTTCTTGACATATATAAAGAAGAAAGGACTGTGCATGGTGACACTTACCTATAATCCTAAATCTAGCATACTTTAGAACCCTAAGACAAGACAATTATGAATTCAGATCCAGTCTAGATTATTAAGGAAGATTAAGGCCATTTTAAGATGGATAGTGAGACCCTCTCTAAAAGAAAGTTATATGATAGGGTTGCTCAGATGTATGGCAAGTTATTGCTCATCTCTTACTCAGCTGGATCTATGAAATTAACTTTACCATAGGAAACAAATATAGCATATATAGTGCTTGGTTCTGTCTCCCATATCTTGGAATCTATCAGGAAGCTAGCTCCTATGAATAAAGTCTTATGGCTATACTGACTAATATTCATTATGAGTCTAAAAACATAAAGGTGCTGGAGATTGAATGTAGTAGGGCTTCACACATTCCAGACATATACTCTGTCACTATTGCAAGGTCACACAGCAGATCAGATCCAACAATATAAAAGAAAATCACACCACCCTATAGTAGGGCTTATCCCAGGAAGTGCTGATGTACCATTCAAAACCAGCCATTATAACTCAGCCCAACATTCATTGTCTTAACTTTATGATCTCAGTCAATGAAAACGATGTGACAAAAATCTATACATAAAAACTTTCTACTACCTAGCAGGTCATGAGACTGTGGCCGGAGAATGACACTGAGTGGTTATAAATTCAAGGTCTACTTGGTCAATTTAGCAAGACATTGTTTTAAAATTGAATAAAAAGAAGGCTGGGGGCATATCTCAGTGTAAGTGCAGAGAGGTGGTAAGAGAACACAGCATGTCATCAGATGCAGGAGTCTACCATGTGGGAGACTGGAGGTTCAAACCGAAGTGTCTCTAAATAATAAACAAACAAACAAATAAATAAAATAATTAATAAAAATAACCAAAGAAAATTATTTTTCTTTTCTTTCCTTCCTCCTCTGATCCCAGAAGAGGTTACTCTGTGTTTCGTTGGCTTATCTGGAACTTGCTTTGTAGATCAGAATCATTTCTACATTCCTCTGCCTCCTGAGTGTTGGGATTAAAGGCATGTGCCCCCACCAGCCATCTTGAATCCTGTTTTTCAATAAAGACCAGCTATGAAATATGTATAGATAATATCATATTTAATGGTGATTATTTTTCCTTTACTATGGTTTGAATGTGTCGTCCCAAACCATGTGATGGTAACTTAATCCCAAACGCAAAATTGTCGGGAGGTAAAGCCTGATTTTCTAATTCATGATGACTCCAGCCTGTTGAATAAATAAACGACAATAAAAAGGCTTTAAGGTGGCAAATTTGGTTTCTTCTTTTCATAATTTATTTATTTTTTTCACATTACATCCGAATCACAGTAGCCCACCCTCCTCTCCTTCTAGTCCAGCCCTTACAACTACCTCCCCCAATACCCCCACTCCCTCCTCCCTTCACACACACCTTGGGTACCAGCCAAGCCTGGCTTCTTCTCCCAGCAGGACTAAGCACTTCCTTTTCCACTGAGACCTAACCATGCAATCTAGTTAGGGGAAGGGGATCCAGTGGTTTGCATAGACAGCTCCTGCTCCAATTGTTAGGGGACCCATATGAAGACCAAGCTGCACATCTCCTACCAATGTGTGCGGGGCCTAGGCCCAACCTCTGAATGCTCTTTGGTTGGTGGTCCAGTTCCTGTGAGGCCCTATGGGCCAGGTTAATTGACTTTGTAGGTCTTCTTGTGGTGTACTTGACCCCACTGGCTTGCTCAATCCTGTTGTCCACTCTTCCACAAGACTTCTGAAACTCTAGCTGAAGTTTCGCTGTGGGTCTCTGCATCTGTTTACATTAGTTGCTGGATGATACCTCTCAGGAGACAGTTATGCTAGATTCCTGTCATATATGTCTTTCTGGGTCTGTGTCACCTCACTTAGGATGATATTCTCAAGTTTCATCCATTTGCCTGAAAAATTCATTATGTCTTTGTTTTTAATAGCCCAGTAGTATTCCAGTGTGTAGATGTACTGCATTTTCTTTACCCATTTTGCAGTTGAGGGACATCTAGGTCCTTTTCAGTTTCTGGCTATTAAGGATAAAGCTGCTGCTATGAACATAGTAGAGCAAGTGTCCCTGTGGTAAAGTAGGGTGTCTTTTAGGTACATGCCCAGAAGTCGTATAGCTGGGTCTTAAGGTAGAACTATTCCCAATTTTCTGAGTAACCACCGAATTGATTTCCAAAGTGGTTGTACAGGTTTGTGATCCCACCAGCAATGGAGGAGTGTTCCTCTTTCTCAACATCCTCACCAACATCTGCTGCCACCTGAGTTTTTGATCTTAGCCATTCTGACTGGTGTGAGGTGAAATCTCACGGTTGTTTTGATTTGCGTTTCCATTATGACTAAGGATGTTGAACATTTCTTTATGTGCTTCCTAGCCATTCAAGATTCCTCTGTTGAGAATTCTCTGCTTAGCTCTGTACTCCATTTTTGATTGGATTATTCGGTTTGTTGATGTCAAATTTCTTGAGTCCTTTATATGTTTTGGATATTAGTCCTCTGTTGGAGGTGGCGATGGTGAAGATCTTTTCCCAATCTAGAGACTGCTGTTTTGATCCATTGCTGGTGTCCTTAACCTTGCAAAAGCTTTCCAGTTTCTTGTGTTCTCATACATTAATTGTTGGTCTTAGTATCTGAGCTATTAGTGTTCTGTTTACCATTTTATCTCCTGTACCAGGGAGCTCAAGGCTATTCCCCACTTTTTCATCTGTTAGATTTATATTGAGGCCTTTGATCCACTTGGACTTGAGTTTTGTACAGGATGATAAATAAGATCCTATTTGTATTCTTCGACATGCAGGCATCCAGTTAGACCAGCACCATTTGTTGAAGATGCTTTCTTTTATCCATTGTATGGATTTTGCCTTCTTTGTCAAAGATCAAGTGTTCATAAGTGTGAGGGTTTATTTCTGGGTCTTCAATGGTGACTCCACCCTGTTGAATAGATTAATGTCAGTAAAATTTCTTTCAGGTGGCAAATTTGATTTCTTATGCTCCCTAACTTCCTTTACATTTTCACTATGGGATAATGTAGGCCTTTGTCAAACACCAATCCCTTTCCCTTCCAATTTCCAGTCTCCAAAACCATGGGGAAATATGTTTTTGTTCATTATAAGTTATCAGGACTGCAGTTTTCTATTGTAACTGTGCAACATGGACTAAAACAGCCTCTAAGATCTGGAGTAAAGTTGATCTGTCCAGACTTAAGCACTTCCGTTTAACATTATAATAAGTGCTCTGGCTGATGAAATGGAGTGGGATAGGGAAATAGCACACATTTGAAATTGGTAAGTGGAATGACAGTGCAGAAGAACTTGAATATCTGATTGAGTTCATTAAGAAGCTACTAGAACTAATATGTGACTTTATTAACGTTTGTGAGTTATACAATCAATGCACAAATACCAGTTATACTTGAATATATTTACAACGAACTGATAAGAATTTAACTTTAAGAATCAATGTCATTTCTAATATCACTTAGGATTCAAAACCACCTAAAGGCACTTAGGGTTAAATAGAGATAAAACTGACAAAATATTTGCAACATAAGGCTGATCCTGGAAACCATGTAAAGGTAGGAGAAATCCAACTCTACACAATCGTTCTTTAACCTACACATGCATGCCAGGGCATGTATGTCCACCTTGCATCATAAACACACAAGCACACACACACACACACACACACACACACACACAATTATGTCAATCTTTTAATTAATAAAGAGGTGCAACACCTGCATAGTAAAAAAATCAGAATAAAAATGTAATAAACTATGAAAAAATGCATAATCTCTTGGAGTAAAATACCTAGTTCATGTGCCAAAAGAGTTTATATTGCTAAAATGTTAATTCTCCTGAAATAGGTCTGTAATTCAGTTTCAGTACAAATATTGGTTTGTTGTTCTTTTTGTTGTTTGTCTTGCTTTTTAAAAGACGTTGTTTGTCTGACTATCGTATGCATGGGGAAAGGCAAAGGATTTAGACTAGACCTAAGCATTCTGAAAAATACATGTTCGGGGGATATTATTACCTGATTCTACATCTTGTCATAAATCTACAGTAGTCAAGATGGCATTGGTATCAAGGTAGACACATAGATCAGTGCAACAGAGTAGAGACCAATTACACACTTATACAGATGAATCATTGATTTTAACAAATATTTAAACCAATTTGTTTGTTTTTTCAAGACAGAGTTTCTCTGTGTAGTCCTGACTGTCCTGAAATTCACTCTGTAGACCAGAATGGCCTCAAATTTGGAAATCCGCCTGCCTCTGCTTCCCACGTGCTGGGATTAAAGACATGTGCCACCACTATCCGGCTTTTAAAAAGATTTTTAAATTACACTTTCTTTGTGTGTGTGTGACGCTGTGAAGTTTTTTATGGTTTCTTACAAGATCACAGGTGAGAGGTTATTTATCGGAGCATGTGCAACTTACTAGTAGCTACATAACTGATGAAAATGTCTTTCGTCAGTAACCATTCAGTTCCTATAGGTCCCTAGAGAGTTGTGGGTCAGGGTAAGACCTTATACCTTCCATTATACAATGTTGGCAAGGGGAAGGGGTCATGGTGAGAGGTGCCATGTGAGGGGGGACTGAGAGGAGAGGCTCTAAAATGAAGAATATATATATACATATTCTGCACTTTTGTGCAGATAATCACAGTTGTTCAGAGGCCCTGTGTGTTCCTGAAGACAGCTTTTCTCTACCTTCTACCCAGGATGCCGTAGTTTTACAAAGGTGCAAATGCAATTCAACAAAAAAATAGTCTTTTTGCCAAAGCTGCTGAATCGAGTGGCTATCCACATGCAAACAAACAAGCTTAATCAAAAACATCTACCCTACATCATACTCAAGAAAAACTATGTACAAGAATCATATTTATGTGTAAATATGTTTAAATTAAAACTGCTTTTTGCAGAAAATGTTATGGTGAAAATTTGTGACATTTCTTTAGAGATTTGTGTTTTACGTGTGTTGCATTTCTGTCTGTGCACCATGTGCAAATACAGCCTGTTCAGGTCAGAAGATGGCACCAAATCCCCTGTAACAGGATTTCCAGACCATGAGCCTCCATGTGGGTTCTGAAAATCAAATCTGGGTCCTCTGAAGAGCATTCAGTATTTTTAACCGCTGAGCCTAATGCCACAAACAAAACCTATAAAACATGAAAGAAGGGGCTGGTGAGATGGCTCATTGTGTGCTGTCAAGCTTAATATTTTGAATTCCATTCCCAATATCCCCTTGGCAAGAGGATCGAGTCTGGCAATTTGTCCTTTGATCTATATACGTGTTCTGTAACAGTAAGAAAGCACACATGTGTATGCATGCATGCATACACATGCACACATGCAAATAAAATCTAATAAAATTTTAATTCACACACACACACACAAACACACACTCCGTCATTCATACACACACAGAGCCTGAGCTACACAGTGAGACCATCTCTCAAAAATAGAGTAAAATAGTAAAAATTAAAAATATGCTCTTTAAAATATATTCTATTTTAAAGGTTTCTTTTCACATATATTTTTAAAGATTTATTTATTTATTTTACGTGTATGAGTATGCTTTCACTGACACAACTGAAGAGGACATTTGATCCCATTACAGATGGTTGTAAGTCATCATGTGGTTGCTGGGAATTGAACTCAGGACCTCTGAAAGCGCAGCCAGTGCTTTAAACCACTGAGCCATCCTTCTAGCCTCTAAAATATATTCTTAATAGGCTGAAAGAAGTATAGATTAGAAGAAAATATTTGGTACCTATAAAAAAACATATATGCGATACATAAAAAATATTCAAAACTTAATCAGAAGCTCTTCACTAGTAGAGTAGGAACGTGAACTGAGGACAAGAGCTCTGCACAAACTGATGCAATGGTGGTTCATTGTGGGGGGCAGACTATATCTAGAGTTGGCAGTATAACTTGCCAGCATCATCCATGTGGGGCTGCTTTTGAAGACATAGGGGATACCAATTGAGGAGATCATGGAGTCTTGCTCTATGATCTCAGAAGAATCTGGAACTAGATAATGCATGGCAGAGCTGGGGGTTCTTGCATTGAATCCTTGAGAGGCGACTATGTACACTGTGAGGATAAGTCCTAGATTTCAGTGGACAGGACAGGATGTTGGCAGTGTGAAGACAATGGGATATGTGTGGTGGAGAGCTGTGGGGATGGAATGGAAAGGAAAGAAACTGTGTGCTGAGGTCAGAAGAGCCGGAGTCTTGAGGCTCCCAAAGTTTTGGAGTCCAGTTGATTTCATTCTGAGTTGCAGATGCTGACATGCAGCTGCACGGTCTTATGTTTTCCAGACTGGATTTTGGTGTGATTATTTCTTGCTATTTGCTATTCTTCCATTTTGGAATAGGAACGTTTACTCCTGTTATATGTTGGAGGTATATATAATTTATAAAAATTATTTTATAGGAGCTTATAGTTAAGACACTTTAGATTCTTAAAGTGTAAGAATTTTTAAAAGACTATGGGACCATTTGAAGTTGGGTTGTATTATGCATTATGGAATAAACATAAGACATTGGACAAAATATGGAAAGAGTTTATTTAAAGTGATATGTTTGGATATCAAATTGACAAAGAATGGAGTTGTTAAGGTTAATCTCAATTGTCAACCTGACGAGAATTAGACTCACCTAAGAGACAGGCCTCGGGCATGCCTATGTGTGGTTCTCCTGATTAATAGGTGTGACACGATCCACTCACTTTGTGTGGCATAGCTTCCTGGACTTGAATCTTAGACTGTATAAAAAGGAAAAACTGACTTGAACATGTATGCATGCATTCATTGTTCTTTCTGTCTCTGTGTCTCTGTTTCTCTGTCTCTGTCTATCTCTGCTTCTCTGTCTCTGTCCGTCTCTCTCTCTCTGTCGATGTCTCTGTCTCTTTCATTCTCTCTCTCTCTCTCACTCTCTCTCTCACTCTCTCTCTCTCTGCTAAAGCAATGTATTTAAGTAACTGTTGCTTTCTTTTACTCATCATGGTATACTGTACCCCTGGAATGTGAGCTGGAATAATTTTTTTCTCCCTTTAATTGCTTTTGTGAAGATATTTTTGTCACAGTTATAAGAAAAGTCACGAAGAAAGTCAAATTTTAAAATCAGTTTAGCAATTTCTCAAAAAGTTAAAAGTACTGTTACTATGTCATTAAGCCATTTCATTTCTGTGTTAACCCAAGGTGTCTGGGAAGAATAAATGAAAATGCCCTACAAAACTTGTTCATGGAGATAGGTGCAGTGTATTACACTTTCTGAAAACAACAGGTGCCAGTGCTCCTGCCCTACTCCAGTTATAAATCTGAAAGCCAGTAGATCTTTGCATGGCAGAGCTTAAGACATTCAACAAGGAACATTTAGAGTTAGGGATTATGATGCTTCCTTTTCTCTTTGGACTCATGGTACTATTACCCATAATGCTTTCTATAGGGATAGCCCCAATGGCTCTCCATTTAGGACTCTGACACAAAAGCTTACTAGCTGTGCTGTATATAAAAGTAGTGAGTTTATTTAAAATTATCTGACTAATAGGTTATGGTTAACTATGCATCCAAGTAACAGTCGGCTCTTATAAATAAATGAAAAGGCCAATTATCTCTTATCCCACAGCTAGTTTGATTTGAATCTATGGCTTACTACCTTAATCCAGGCCCCATGGGTTCCCTTGTCCTTCTCCGAGAATGACACTGCCTAATTAGCTAATTGTTACCCAATGTCTGTTCCTTTACAAAAATCAAGAATTTGAAAGTAACTAAAAGAAATGGGAGAGTGAAGTGACAATGTAACATGTTCATGGTTGCTTAGATACTTCGTAGCCCTGTACATCCCAACAGCCATGTTTGTCTTAGCAACGTATTTGGAATTTCAATGACCCTGACCACTGTGTAAATGTATTAATGCAAATAATTAATATCTATACAGATTAAATATAAACTAAAACAACTGAAAATGATATAAATTAAAATGGCCATACTGTGTCTGAAATAACGACTGTGTTCTGCCTAAACATGAATGGCATGGTTATTCTGATTTGTCTAACACTGATGTCATTGTAGGATTTCGCTTTTAAAAATGATGTAACCTTGAGCTTTGTTAACAAAAGACTCCAAGGCATTCACCTGCTCTTGGTCACAGGCCAAAATTAAAGGACTCATACTCTTTTTAAAAATTAATTTTTTCCCTCATATATTATATCCCAACCAGTTCCCCTCCTTTCTTCTGCCCCCCTCCATCTTCTCCACTTCCTCCCTGCCCATCCACTCCTCCTCTGTTTCCCTTCAGAAAAGGGCAGGCTTCCCAGGGATATCAACCAAAAATGTCATATTAAGTTGCAATAAGATTTGGCACCACCTCTCCTATTAAGGCTGGACGAGGCATCCCAGCAGGAGGGCAAGGGTCCCACAGCAGGTAAAAGCAAGATTCATACTCCTTTTTTCTTGGACTCACGCCCTTAATTGGCTTAATTAATGTCGTGGTCTAGATCTTTCTCTAATGGATCATTTCAGTATTATTTCATGGGCAGACTGCAAACAGAAATAAGAAGAGCATCAGAGTTTTTCTTTGCTTTCTGATTGAAGACGTGACCAGCTGCCTAAGGCCTCATGACTAATCCAGCCTGGTGGGTAGAAGAATCAGCTATTTCCTGTTTCTATGTAGTTTTCCTCAGCTTTGGGTGGTGGCTGCTGCTGTGCTTTGCTTTCCAGTCCACTAAAGGCCACGCGGCATGGACAGTGGACCCAGCACTCGGCACCCCACCACCCTCAGCCCGAAATGCAGGCCCCTCAGTGTGTGGTGGTGGGAGCCAGAGCTGTTGGTAAAACCTGACTGCTCATCAGTTACATGACCAATGCATTTCCTGGAGAGTATATCCCCACCGTCTTTGACAATTATTCTGCCAATGTTATGGTAGATGGAAAACTAGTGATCTCGTCCTATGGGACACAGCTGGGCAAGAAGATTATGACAAATTGCATCTCCTCCCCTACACACAAGCAGATGTGTTCTTAATTTGCCTTTCCCGTGTGAGTCCCTCATTATTTGAAAATGTCTGTGCAAAGTGGTATCTGAAAGTGTGACACCACTGTTCCAATACGCCCATCATCCTAGTGGGGATGAAGTTTGGCCTTAGGGATGATAAGGACATGATTGAAGGAGAAGAAGTTGACTCCCATCACTTACCTGCAGGGTTTTGCCATGGTGAAAGAGATCAGTGCTGTCAAATATCCTGGAGTGCTCAGCACTCACACAGCAAGGACTGAAGGCAGGGTTTGATAAAGCTATCCTAGCGATTTCTGTCTACCTCCTGTAAAGATGAAGGAGGAGGAGGAGGAGGAGAGGAGGAGGAGGAGGAGGAGGAGGAGGAGAAGAAGGAGAAGAAGAAGAAGAAGAAGAAGAAGAAGAAGAAGAAGAAGAAGAAGAAGAAGAAGAAGTGCCTGTTATTGTAAATGTCTGAGCCACTCGATCTTGATCCTGTCCCTGGAATCTTTATAAGCTTTGCAAAAAACAAACAAACAAACAAACAACAAACAAAAATGGTGGAGCCTTTACATTTGATGCCACTTTTTTGTTACAGATTAATTTTTCCATAGAACCATTTTGAACCAATGAACCAGTCAATAATTTTAAGGTTTTGTTTTAAATGTAGGAATCCCAACTCCAGTCTATTAAAATTCAGCCCTAAAATGACAAAGCCTTCTTAAAGCCTTATTTTTCAAAATTCCCTATTCTTGCTCAGATTAAGAATTGCCAAAAAACCTTCTGAACTAAGTTTCATTGTGCTGAGAACACTTATGCACTGAACCGTTGAGAGACTTCTGTTAAGATGACTGCAGCTTCTGGAGTCAGGAGTGCAGACCTTTCTATAGTTCCCAGACCATGTGACCCAGCACGGCCTCCTTAATGACAGGTTGCTATGTAAAGCATAGGTAACTTACCAGCCCATGTTCATTACATTACTTTGTACTGTAAGTCACAGTGATGAGTGTAACAGCTCAGCTCTTTGATTTCGTAGTGAGTTTTCTAAAATACCAGTTGACTAGCTTAGCTTTTGCAGCCTTTGAACAGAACTCTGGTTCCTGTGTTGCCTCTAATGAAGTATTCTGTTCCTAGTCGTGGATGTGCTGGGTGGTGTGTGTGAAACACAACATGATCAAAGGAGACAGACAATATTTTGACTAATAGGAAGGAGAGATTACTTTACCCCACACAGTACATGGAGTAATTCAGTTGAATAAAAGTGTCACATGTAAAGCTTTTTAACAGTTAATTTCTGTCAAACAGTAGATTCCAAATGGCTAGTGTCTCTCTTGAACTCCCCCCACCCTATGCTGTCCTTCCTCAGATGGGGCATTAAGTCCATATTTAAATTGATCATCCTCACAGTTGCTAACTTAGCAAGTGCTTTTCTTTAAGACCCCTTCTTAATGAAAAATATGTCTGAACTGAGCTATAAGATCTTTCTGATAATGCATTTGTAGAATTTTCTTTTTTGGTAGCTTAGTAGAAGTGCATTCTTGTTTTCATCTTACTTAACTTAAAGCTAATTAGTGCTTTCGTTACTTTTCTAGTGATTAGGTGTAAAAATCATGTGTGGCAGCTCTGCAGCTTTTAAACAATTTTAGATATTCTTAAACTATGAACCTTCTAAACATCACTGTCTTGCCAGAGTGCCAAAACTGTCATGTGACTGATGCTGCCCCTCTAGACCTCACCCTTGGACATACACTTCCTATCATGGCTTTGCCTAGAGATGTTACTTCTGGTCTGTGAGGTTCTGTCAATTGCTAATGCTAACGCTGTTCTGAACAACCTAACTCACTGGCAAGAATACAGTGTTGGGCTTTTCAACCACCAGAACAAACTTTATTCAAATGACAGTTGCAGAATTGTGGAGTGTTTTTACATTGATCTTTTCCTAATGCAGTTAGCAGTATGTTTTGCATTTATGACTTAATAAACCCTTGAATCATAAAAAAAGAAAAGAAAAAGGGTAGGAAACCCCCTTCTTCTTAGACAGAAAGAAGTAGATCTGACAGAACTGTAGATTGTTTCTTTTTAAATACCCAACCAAAATCATTTCTGCTAAGTTCTTTATTTTTCTTCCTTGGACTAAGCCTCTGCTGGTGTGAGACTTTGAAAGAGGAAGTGAGCAATGTCTGGCAGTGGCCATTTGTAGTGTGACTCACAGATACACCAGCAAAGTTGTTTCCAATTATGAAGGCAGCTAAATCAAAATTAGAGAAACAGCAGCCTCATTCGGGCAGCCTGCTTCAAAAGCAGTTTCTTAAACCAGCTAGATACTTAGGCTTAGAGGCTTCTTTCTATTAATTTAGTTTGCAGTTTCTTCCTTCACGTCAGCGTCCAGTGATGTCTGAGCATTACCTAATACTCCTCATTAAACTACGTTTGATTTCCAAATGACCTAGAATGGGTTGTTTTGCCTGTTTGTCTGTCTACCTGCCTGCCTACCTGTCTTGTCTGTTTGAGACAGGTCTACAGTCTAGGATATATTTTTAAAAAGCAGAAGAATAGAAAATTCCTAACACATAGCAACATGTACACAGACATGCATGCGCACAATGTGAAGGCCAGAGATCAAATTTAGCTATCTTCTTGCCCACCACCTAATTTTTTGACACATTTTTTTTTTCTTTTGCTATTTTTGGTTTTTCAAGAGAGGGTTTTTCTGTGTAGTGCTGGCTGTCCTGGAACTCATTTTGTAGACCAGGCTGGTCTCAAACTCACAGAAAAGCCATGTGCCTTTGCTTCCTGAAGGTTGGGATTAAAGGTTTGTCTCACCATTGCCTGTTAAGACAGTTTTTCATATTAAACCCAGAACTCACTGATTTATCTAGATGGGTTGGCCACAAAGTCTCTGGGAGTCCTTCTGCCTCTACCTCCTCATGGCTAGGATGACTACCATGCTCAGTTTTTAAAATGTGGTTACTGGAGATTCGAACTCAGGTTCTCACACTTGTGCAGCAAGTACTTTACACACTGAGTCATCTTCCCAGACTTCTCTTTTGAAACTCTTGAGAAGCTTACAGAAGCAGAAAGGAAAGTCATTGAACTTGTGGTAGTTTAACATCCCTTTAGTCAGCTCAGTGTGTTTTGCACCTGATCATGAATTATACAGAAACATAAGTGTTGATCTCCCATATCGCTGGGAGTTTCTTGAGAATACCAGACATTTCAAAAAACTACATCAGCGGGAATGCAATTCTTCTCTTGCCAGGTGTCCTCATCAGAGTGACAGCAACTTTAAACCCTGTGTGGCAATCCTTGATGCATTGCTCTGATGCTCAGGGAAGACAGGGCAACCTGGAAGTCCACCTAAGTCCTTAAGATCATCCAACCTTTGCATGATTACCCAAAGTGCTTCGTTGTGGGAGCAGACAATGTGGGTTCCAGGCAGATGAAGCAGATCTGCATGTTCCTTCAAGGGAAGGCTGTGGTGCTTGTGCACAAGAACATCATGATTAGTAAGGTCATTGGGGAAAACAACTCAGCTCTGGGGAAACTTCTGCCTCACTTCCAGGGGAACATGGGTTTCATGTTCATCAAGGAGGACCTCACTGAGATTAGGGTCATGCTGCTGGCTAATAAGGTGCCAGCTGCTGCACGAGCTGGGGCCATAGCGTCATGTGAGGTCACTGTGCCAGTTCAGAACACTGGTCTGGGGCCTGAGAAGACCTCTTTCTTCCAGGCTTTAGGCATCACACCTGAT
>JADRCH010000478.1:407612-440762 GCA_019843965.1 Rhynchomys soricoides | reverse complement strand
CCTTTCCACCACTTTGTTTGAGAAGATACCACTCTGAAGGGCGAAGGACCCTCAGACCCAAGCCTGGCTGTAACTGGATAGGAAACAGTGTACCAATATTGGTTTATGCTGTGACTGCCTGGAAGGCGTGAGACTGTTTACCCTATAAAGGATGCCACCATCCAGGTTCTAGGTCATTCCTTCTGTCCCCAGAACATCCTGACTGCCATATTGCTGCTGCTGCAGGAGCTAGATATGGAGGGGCTGGAGGCTGTCCAGCAGACTGTGGGCAGCCGGCTACAGGCACTGCACAGGCCGGAGCCCCAGGAGGACATGGAGTGACTTCATATGCCCCGGTATCTGGACCCTGTTACATCCTGAGGAAATACAGCTCTGCCCGGAAAGCCTCCCTCTGGGATCCCAACACCAAGCCAGCAGGCCCAGTGGCTGCTCCTGGGCTTAGGGCTGGCAGAGATGCTGCCCACCAGCATGGTCCCTGGGACTTACCTGCTGAGGCCTTGACCCTCTGGGCAGTGTCTGACCCTTCTCAAGGGAGGACTGAAGGAGCCATACCCTCCAATAAAGCACTTTCTGTTTGGGCTGGAAGGTCTGGGACAGGAAGCACCTCAGGGCCTTGATGTCGAGGTTCATGTTGATTCTCAGCCACTAGGGGGAGCCCTGGTATCCCTGTATCAAGCCTACCCTCAGAGATGCCTGGAATATCTTACAGGGAGGGCACTGTGTCCTAGGTGTCCTTAGACATAGCCTGGGAGAATGACAAGGCTGGGCAGGACACTGTCCTTTCTCTTTCTTCTTCAGGAAAGGGATGTCACCTAGGTAGAATGACTGTTGGGGACATCCAGGGTCGCTCATCATCCTGAGGTGCCAGATGCCATCAATAAAGTTGTCTTTGTTAGATCAACTGGGGGAGGCCCTAGAGCTTACCCAGGCAGAGAGAATGAGCCAAGAAAGGTATCAAGATTAGCATTTGTAAAACCCGAGCAAATAGTCTAGAAGGGCCAAGGGACAGGTAGGGCATGTCCAGGAAGCTTGCTGCATACACTAGCTGGCTCTGTAGGTGACCTGTAAGGGTCTTAGTGCTGAAGGTTCAGGACAGCTGGCCCGCTTCCAACCTTGGGAGTCCTTTCTCTCTTAATAAACTGTTTGTACCAGTGTCTGTGTCCCAGATCCAATTCCTCGTTCCAGGACATAAGATTCTGGAAATGCCCGCAGCTTCCCTGAGGGCCACACTTGCAACATCCCAGCTTTCCATGTTCCTGTGGCACACACACGTATACCTCAGGGATGGGCAAACTACCAGCTGTGCTGAGCCCCCAGTCCCTGGTCCCCAGCCTCTGCCCAGACTTTGGACAATCTAAAGTACAGCATGTACCCCCACCTGGAGCTGAGCATGGGATAGTCAGCCCTAGCCTCTTGAGCAGGACAGGAATTGGCATCACAGGGTGGGGTACCCTTCCATCCAACTCACAGCAAGGAGAGCTAAGGCTGGAGGTGTCACCTCCTGTCAGGGTGGATGTGGTACAAGAAAGAGATGGCTGCTCTGTACCTGAAGCCATTGCTATCACGAGGGCCTTGCAGCCAAGTAGGTAAACACTGAATCTAGCAGGGGTTCCATACTGAGAACTGAGACCATTCTGATGGACCGGGCCACAGGACGATGACCTGACCCCACCTGGCCATGAACAAAATGAGCCACACAAGTCCTGTGTCTGGACCTCCTGCCTTTCGTGTCTCCCCATTGCAGAGTTCCCGGTGTAGCAGACTGAGCAAGGGGCCAGGTGACTCTGAAACAAGCACAGGTGTCCCCGGAAGTCCTGAGCCTGTCAATTAAGAACCTGGAGAATTAGTAAGAGCCTTACAATGACCTATGAGGCTATTTCCAGGAAGTCTTAGTGAGGGGGAAGGCCCTCTCCAGGGTGGCAGCACCTCCTAGCAGGAAGCCCAGATATTAGGTGGTCCAAGTAAAGGCAATGCTGCCTGCCAGCCCTTCTTGCCACTGTCAGCTGTGGTCACCCTCTGCTGATGTCAGAAGCCAACTCTGACTTTCCAGTGTGAACTGAAGATCCTCCAGGCCCTCAGCACTAGAATGAAACTGCTATGGATTTAGCAGCTCCCAGGTGCTCAGCCTTCCCAGCAAGCAGATGGCCATTACTGGTATGGTTTGGATAAAATTGGCCCCCACAGGCCCGTAGGGAGTGGCACTACTGGGAGGTGTGGCCTTATTGGAGGAAGAGTGCGACTGTGGGCTGGGCTTTGAGGTGTCAGGAGCTCAAGCCAGGCCTAGTGGCTCTAGTGGCTTGCCATCTCGTCCTGCTGCCTACAGACTCAGATGAAGAACTCTACATCACGGGAGTATTCAGCCCTAGTCTCTTGAGCTACATCTCTAGCACCATGTCTGCCTGTGTGCAGCCATGCCTCCCGCCATGATGGTCATGGGATAAACCTCTGAACTGTAACCCAGCCCCAATGAAATGTTTCCCCTTATAAGAGCTGCTGTGGCCACAGTGTCTATTCACAGCAGTAAATGCCTAGCTAAGACAATTAAGCTACCAAGCCCATTTGTGTAAGTCAGTCTGATGAACTCACCCACCTCTACAGTGTATGTATACATTCTACTAGTTCTGTTTCTACAGAGCCCTAATATACAGGTGGTGGTGTCATGTTCTCAAGACCAAACCCTCCAGGATTGATGTGATGACACCTATCACTCCAGGACTCCTCTACCAGCAGCCAGATGAAGCAGCTGGGTACATTGCCTGGGATACCCCCCACAGCAGCCTTACAGTGACCCATTGGGAGACTCCTACCCAGGGAAACTACTGCCCCAATGTGGCCTGCAGGCCCACAAAGCCAAAATCACAACCCTTGACCTCCATAGAGAAAGACTGGAAACAACCTCCGCCTAGTGTAAATATTATAAAAATCCAGGCACCGTGGAGGATGGACCAGCAGCGGCTCATGCAAGAAACCCTGATGAGTGGGTTAGACAGGGATCTGAAGTAGGGTTGGCCAGGGCTCAGCCCTTTACAGACTTCTCTGAGGAGCCAGCCTCCCCGCCTTGAGAACCTCCTCAGGGTCAGCAACCAGCCAAGACCACTATACTGACAATGGCAGTCTTTCCTCCAGACCTGGGTCCATCGCCCACCGGCTGGTACCCCAGCCATTCGGGGGCCCACATGAGGCTCAGTAATTCTCCTCAGCCCTTCAGGCAGAGCTAAGGACTCGGGTCTTCCTAGTCCCTTTCCAGGAGGGTTCCCTAAAATCCGGTCTTGTAGAATAGCAGTGGGTAAGGTTTGCATCAAGTCCTGACGACCCTCTCCCTGGACTCCTCTGGTCATGCTGCCCCGTGGCCATGCTCTAGACAGGTGACTTTATTTCTAAAAAAAGGTGAGGCTCTTTTCAGCTGTGAGGTGAGGCAGCCAGCTGGCCAGTGAGGGAGAGGCAATGTGGGTCTGATTAGAAGGTAAGGGGCCCCACAGGTGCTCTGCCCTGGGGGTGGGGGGTTGGCTAAGGGAGGAGCCTCAGAGCAGCCCAGTAGACTCCCACATCCCTCAGCCAGCCATGGGCTCCGAGTTCATGTGCATTTCTCTCCGTGCGGGGATCTGTGGCTAGCACTAGGAGGGATGAGTCCAGGAAAGCAGGACCAGTGGTGATGGTAAGCTCAGAAACCCTTGTCTATGCTCAAGGTGCGACGTGTGACATGTTCCAGCTCCCCAGACACATAGTCTGCCATGCTAATGCGGTAGTGTGCCAGCATCTTCAGCATCAGCCGCAGATTCAGCCACCACTGCTCCCGTGGCATACGGTGCCTGTGTAGGTCAAGGTTGGATAGTTACAGAACTGAATCCTGCAATCTCTTAAACCCTGAATACCTAGTCATCATCGTAACCAGGGTTTATCGGGTACATCTGGGTACCCCATTCCTCTGGCTGGAGGTGAGGGGAAATGCTTCTGAGGCAGACTCAGATGCAGGAGTCGGAAACCCTCCCCAGACTGCCCTGTGCTGGCCATTGAACACATGGACAAGACTCCTGCCCTTCAAAGCCTGGTCCAGGAAAGTTCTGGGCCTCAGGGTCCTCCTTTCTTCACTCAGCTCCCAAAGGACTTACTCGAAATCAGTCTCTTTCTTGAGTTCTGTGACTGGACTGAAGGCTACCACCTTCTTTCGCAGGCCGATCACACAGGCTGAGTCCGGAGCATTGGCAAACACCCGCCCTATGGGAACAGACACATGGTACGCAAGTCCAAGCCTCCAGAGACCCTGAGAGAGCCAGGTCGGGCCAGTCTCCCCCACCTACCTTTACGGTAGACATCACGTAGCTTCTCTGACATCCACAATATGGCCTTCACCCCCAGTTTGGTTCCATAGTTCCGGTCGAAGGGGGTTGGAGCACCACCCTGGAAACAGACAAAACCATGTCCCTGGAGCTGACCAAGGCCTAGAGGAGGAGACTAGACACAAAGGGGGTCCTAGACCGCATGAGCCATGTCTCCATGTGTCCTTGCAATGAGCATGACCACCTGAGGACCTCAAAGCACCGCCTAGAAGCCATCCCAGAGGTCAGAAATGACACCCGGGCCACAGGATCCATAGGGAATGGCCCCACCGCAGGCCTCCTGAGGGCCAACATGAGAAAACACTAGGCAGGGAGGAGATAGTCACAGGATGACAGGGGCTTGGGACACCTCCCAGAAGAGGAGGTCTCAGTCCAGAGTTCAAATGCCAGGTTTGGGTCTCAGCCCACCCTCCTGAAATGAGAACTCAAAAGATGGGCTTCAGCCCTCTCTCCATGAAAGAGAAATGGGAACAGTCAGTTACCCCAGAGTGATGGAAAATTCAAACAAACGAATAAAAAACCAGCTTGGCAAATACCTTCTTGGGACCATGCATGAAGCCTCTCCCTCAAGATCCCCAGAGAAGAAAATGGGGGTGGAGACAGGAACCCCGGCAGATGAGTGCTACAGGAGCCAGGGGACCGCCCTCAGAGCTGTACCTGTTGCAGGTGGCCCAGCACATTGGTCCTGCAGTCAAACACACCCCTGCCTTCCGAGGAATAGAGGTTGTATAGAAACTCTGTGGTGTAGTGTTCATGACACTTCTCGTTCCTGTGGACACACACAAGGCTGTCAGGGCTGTCCCAAGTCTGGCCCCACCCCCAGGCCAGACACAGGTAGAGTGGGATAGGTGACGGGCAGCAACCCCCAGTCCTTGTGCCTGCTCTGCTCATCACCCACAGCAGCCTCACCGGAGCACCAGGCCCCTCTGGATATCTGTCTTCATCTTCTCTGTCATATGCTCCACATTGGCCTGGGAAGAAGAGGTGGTAAGCTAAGAGGTGGGCAGACAGGACCCAGCAGCCTCAGGGTGAGAGTGAGGCCAAGACACTAAAAACACACTACTTAAAAATGGAACTTGCTGACACCCATTAAGTGATGCGGAGGGCTAGTCAGATTTATGGGTGGCTGCAGAGCACAGGAGAGAGGCTGGGCTCACCTTTAAGTCATGGATGTTGAAAGGATCCTCAAAGACATAGGCAGCATCGGCACCCACGGCAATGCCGGTCACAGTGGCCAGGTAGCCACAGTAACCCCCCATAGTCTCTACAATGAACACGCGCCGCTTTGTCCCTGAAGCCGACTGCTTGATTCGGTCACAACTCTGGAGGGATCAAGGGGGGGGTCAGAGCCCAGCATGGCAGCTCACTACAATAATCCCAGTTAAGTCAGGATGTCGAGGCAAGGTCAAGGCCAGCCTGAGCTATATGGTGAGTTCTAATCTAGCCTGGGCTACAGAATGCAGAGAGGACAGTTAGAACCCTCTGTGCCCATCCTTCCCAGTCCCCATGGGCCATAGGGCACTGCTACAAAGGTCCTCATGACAGGATCTAAAGGCAACAGCAATTGCATTCAGTACCAAGGGCTCCCACAATATGCATGACAACTAAATAGGACAGAGTGTGGGCCACCTCCGCTGGGTCTGCACAGACCCAGGGGCTAGGAGACCCACTAAGCAACCCGCAAGTTGCCTGACTACACTCTCCAGGACACCTCACCTCCATTGCAGCGTTGACAGCCGTGTCTGAGCCCAGGCTGAAGTCAGTGCCAGGCACATTGTTGCTGATGGTGGCCGGGATGACACACATGACAATACAGAGTTCTTCATAGTACCCCCGCGCCTCCACCAGCTGCAGCACACCCTCATAGGCCTGCAGGGCAGGAAGGGAAGGGAGGCGGGGGTGGGGGACGGTGAGGTTGGGTTCCACCAGGGCTAGGGAGCCATCTTTACCTGCCTTGTTGACAACTATGTCTGGTACTATGTTAACACAATCTACTCTCACCCAGGGGCCGGATAACATGCCCGGATGGAGCTGTCTGTCTAAAGACACTGGTCCTTCCAGAAAAGCAGGGTCCTAATGAGGACCAGAGGGTTGCAGCCAAGCTCCTGCATTCAGACCCACCCATGTTCATGTGTATCATGTGGCAAAGACTCACCAAGCACTAGGGCATGCCATCAGCAAACCCTCTAGACCTTGCTCCCCCTCCTTTTTGGGGCCTTTTCTTTCTCCTGATCTCCTAGAGCTAGCCTGAGTGTACTCTGTAAGGCTTTCAGAAGGTAAAAATCCTAGCCCCGACCCTACACTCACAGCTTTGACCCTTTGGCTGCCCTAGCCCAAGGTCCATGTTCGAGACCACACCTGTGGCCCCGGGGCACAGCAACAAGTGACCCAGGATGAGAAAGCCTCACCTCAAAGCCACCAACAACCAGTAGGGCTTGGATGTTGTAGGTGCGGAGATTCTCCACAATGGCCTCCAGGTGGGGCTTGGGCAGTGTCCTGTGGTTAGAGATACATCAGCCAGGCGAGGAGGCATACAACTCACAAAACCAGAGTGCATCTCATCTCAGAAAAATGTGTGGCTTAGCCTTTCCCAGAGCCAGAGAGATGAGTCTCCAAAGGGCCTCTCAGTGGCTTCATGTGGAATAGAGACAGGGATGCTGGCATGTGAGAGGCTTGGACACATACTCAACAACCTCACTGGGCACTGTCTAGCAATGGCCAAGCCTATGTAGCCTGTCAGTCTACTCTGGGTGTCCCTTCTGGATGAAGTGGTGACAGGAAGGGACACTCTTCAGCCTTTACAGCACCACAGACTTGGACAAGACAACTTCCCACTATCACACAAAGTGATCATCCATAACCACCTCAGGCCAACTCTGTGGAGGATCTTGACCCTAAAACCACCAGGCCTTGGGATAAAAACCACAGCCCACAAGCAGAAGGAACAGCCCGTCTCTCCTGAGGGACAGCTCTGCTCCAGCTGCCCTCCCACTGGGCATCCCCACACTGCAGGGCAGGCATGGGACACTGGCAGCTCATGAGACCTATGCCCAGCTGAGCCAGGAGGTCCAGGGCTATAAGCCTAACAAGCCAGCCTGGACCTCAGGACTAGAGTCTCCACCTGTCCCATCAGCTATGCTTTGCACTGTCCAGTAGCTACTCACCTCTTGGTCCCTAGCATTGAGCCACCACGTCCTAGCCAGCCTGCCACATCATGCCAGCTCACTTCTTGCACCTGGCAGGAAGACCATTGCTTCAGGAAAGTGGCCCAAGGAGGTCTGTCTCACCAGTGACTCCTCAGGCAGTAACAGAGACCATGTCAGTGCTGGTCACCACCTCAAAGGAGGGACCTGGGTCTCAGGGCTGATTAAGAGAACAGAGCCCCACAGTTTCCACACCGAGAGCAGCCAGGCCTCCCCATGGGCTATCATGTTTCTTCATGTGCCTGAACTGGACTGCTCTGTTTATGCATCCCACACCCCTCAGATCTTCAAACTTGAGTGACTAAGCCCGAAGCCCCAGATACCACATATCACCACAACACTTACCTGACCCTTGGCCAGGCCCTCAAAGCCATCATGCACAACGTACACTGTGTGTCCCTCAGAGATGCCAGTGCGCACTGCGGAGCGGACAGCTGCATTCATGCCGGCAGCTGGAGCCCCCACATTAAGGATGGCCAGGGAGAAGTTGGACTTCAGAAAGAGAAAGAATGGAAATGTAAGCCATGGGACCAGATGGATCCCCGGCTAGCCCAAATGCTATCCACCATGTCAACTCCCTTATATACAGAGTAATATAGCTGTCCTGCTCATTCCAGAAAGTTCTGGGAAAGACTAAATGAGAGTACAAGTCCTGCATACATCGCCAGGTCTCCTGGCATAAGTGGACACCACGTGACAGCCAGGCTCACAGGCACAGCCTAATGGGCTAGGTCAACAGCTGCTTCCGAGTCCTCAGGCATCAGCCATCCTCAGACAGGAGTGGTACAGCCACTGTGGGGGAGGGGTGGCCGCATTGTTCCAAGAACAGGAGCACTGGCTTTGGTGTTATAGTGACATAAAGTGATATGTTCGTAAGCTGTATTAGCCAGTGTGCCAGCTCAGAGTATCTGAGTGGAACCCTGTGCTAGACCCTGGAGTAGCAGAAGCCAGCCCTTCCTCTGGAGAGACCTTTCCCCAGGGTCTCAGCTCAACCCACCACATATATGATATACGACATATATCAGGAGCGATACATCCAACAGTCCATGAGAAGCACTAGATTATGTCGTAGCTGGGCCCTGTCGACGCATGCAAAGCTGAGTGCAGGCCTCAGTACATGGCTAAGGCAGGAGAATGGAGCTCTTGCTGTGCCCTCCCCAGCTCCAAAACTGGAACTCTGCATCCCATGAGGCAGATGGCGAGGTGGTAGCAGTGAGGCAGGAGGAAGCAGAAAATGGCGGAACCACTGTATTACACCCACGGGCTCTGCCCTCTTCCTTACCTTCTCCTTAGACACCTTCTGGTGGGCGAGGAGCTTGTAAATTTTCCAGTTGTTCTCGAAACTCCTAGAAAGGAAGAAGACCAGTTTCCAGCCCTTCGTCATCCCTCCAGCCACACACAGCCACAAACTCAGTGAGACACAAAGCCCGGCTGCTCAACAGTCAGAATAGCACATGGGCATCACGCATATGACTCTGGGAGCTCAGTGACTTCTCAACACAGGGCCAGAACTCAGATCACAACTAGCCAGATCCTGTGCAGTCAGCTGCTCTTATTGTTACATCCCACCTGGGCATCTTTAATAGACAAGTGAGATCCAACAGGACACAAGGGTGTGTTTTCCCAGGTGACAAAGCCCCATGGCCTGAGCATCCAGACAGAAAATACACTTGAGCCTCAGGGCGAGGTAGGTATTAGCAGGAGGTGGCACCCATGCCACCAAGGACTGGAGTCCACACACCTGGTGCTCCCTCTCAACCCCCATCCTCCAGTAAGGCACAACCACAGCACCCAAAGCTGGTCATGACTTCTGTCTGTCCTGCAGTACTACACCCCCCCCAACACACACACTCCCTGTAGGTCCCTCCCTGGCACAGCAGTCCCTCCTACACCTGACAGCATTGTCAGCTCGGAAGTTCACTCCCCTAGCTCCTACGACTGTGGGTACTAGTACAGAGCGCAGAGGGGAGTGTCGCCCAGTGCCTCCAGAGCACTGTCCGTGACCCATACTCACCCCCACCTCCCACTGCCAGGAACGAAAGCTACCCTCCTCACCTGCCACGGAGCTGGATGGCCTCGTCAAACCTCTCCTCGTCCATGGCCTTCTGCACATCCTTTGTCTTAAAGAGAAAAGAAAGCCAGGTTGTCAAGGAGGCCAGACTGCACACACGGGCACAGCCTGCTGGGCTCGAGGAGGGACTCTTAGCTGACACCTTCATGCCATAAACCCAGTTTTCAGGAGGCCCAAGAGGCCCACCAGGTCCCAAGCCCCTCAGAGTCTTAGGAATGAGAGGACCCCCTCCCCCCCAAACCCACCTCCCAGGCTCACAACCAATACCCAGCATGGCCTGAAGCAGGGCTGGGCATAGTAGATGTCCTAAGAGGGTCAGGACCAAGCCTCTCTCCTGCCCCACAACTCAGCATTCTGGGTACCCTTATTTATCTCCAGCCACAGAGCCTCCAAACCTGAGCCAAAGCCAGCAACTCCCTGCTGGGCCTCACCTGTGTATGCCATCCTCAAGTCCCTGCTGTGGCTACCCTCCCTGCCAGAGCCTTACCCAATATTACCACCCCTTTTTCCTCCCATCCTAATTCCAAGTACCTAGTCCCCTACCCAATGCCACTGCCCCCAGGAAGCTGAGATCTCGCTCCCCCCAGCCCCCTGATAATACTTGTCCACCCCTCTGGCCAGCTTCTCCCGGTTTTCTGAAGTCCGGAAACCCCTTCCTCTCCTACTGCAATCCTTGACCCCCACCCTATCCTATACACATAAGCAGTGGGACTTGGGGCAGCGGGGGTCCTGAAAGGGCAGGGGCTCTGTTGGAAGGAGACTGCACTCACCACTTGCACACACTCCATGAGAGGCAGCCGCACAGATTGATTCCCGGAGAGGCTGACCACACAGGCCGGTGTGTCGGGCGTGGCCTCCAGCAGGGCCATCACGGCCTCCATGCCCATCTTACTACTCTGTTCAGGAGAGATGGCAGCGGGGCTTAGGGCTGGCACAGTCCGCCTCACTGCACATGGGTGCACCAAGTCGTCCACTTGCTCTGCAAGCCAACACAGGCTCCCTACCGATGCACACACTCCCAGCTGGCCCAGATCATGATAACAGTCACAACAGCCAACCAGGCTCCATGTCCCACCAGAGTCCCCACAGCCTAGCTAAATGGGCCTGGTAAGAGGACTTGCCCAAGGTCTCTCAGACTGAAAGTGTCAGCTAGGGCTCCAGGGTTCTTTCTACAACATCCCTCACTGGGAGTGTCATATGTCACACTCCTGATGAACATAGGCTCACAGGCTGGGACAACTTGTCCATGGCTGCAGGCTATGGCACAGCAGAGAGATCAGGCAGGGAGACAGAGATGAAGGACTTGTTCAAGATCTACTCCTTGAGCGGGTGTCCCCTGGCTCACCCTGTAGACACACACACACACAGAGTCCCAGCAGAGGCTTATAAACATACCAGGACTCGGTCGAAGGCTGAAGGCGTCCCTCCTCGCTGTACATGGCCTAGTACGGTCACTCGTGTATCGAAGCCCAGCCTCTGAACCACCAGCTATTTGTCAAAAGAACAGAGGGTCTGTAGGTCCCTGCAGTCCAGTTGTCCATGGGCCCAGCCAGTCCCCATGGTCCACCCATGTAGCCTTAGGCTTACAAATAGCACAGAGGTTCCCCCGAAACAGCCTGAGAAATATGCCACATTATCCGAGTGGGGGTGGGGGGTTTCATGTGATTGTGTGTGAATATGTGCAGATCATGTGATCATGTGAGTGTACACGGAAGGTCCATGTGTTTATGCATAGAGAGGTGTATCTGTGCATACAGGACTGGCTGTGTTTCATGGCCTGTAGCCCTGGCTATTCAAAGCTGAATGTAGTCTCTGGCCCCTTTGCTCAGTGACCACTGGACCTCTGTGGTGCTGGGGGCCTAGTTACAGAGAGAACAGGAAATAAGGTAGAGACCTAGCAGAGAATCAGAAGATATGGGAACACAATCATTGGCTGAGAGAAGATATGGGAACACAATCACCGGCTGAGGGGGCAGGGTGGGGGAAAGGTACAGGTACAAGGCAGGGGCTGTGTTTCCCTGAGGGATGCCCACTGCCACCACTACCATCACCAGAGGCTAGAGAAAAGCTCTCACAGTCCTAACCACTACTTATGCTTCAGTCCCTTTTGTTTTGTTTTGAGATAAAATTTCATTATGTAGCCAGGGCTGGCCTAGAATCTGTACTGATGCCAGGCTGGCATAGAACTCACATTCTGCCTCAGCCTCCCTAGAATGGGATTACAGGTGTGCAACCCATCTGGCAGCTCCATGCTGTTGAGTGCTGAGTCTGGAGTGAAGGGGGGGTTGGGGGGGGAGAGGACACTCTATCACTTGGAGAGCTGTCAGAGCTATGACCTAACACTGGGGTGCTAAGGGGCCCCACCAGACACACAGACTGAATAAAGTCAGGACCCAATGGGTTGGTTGGGCTCACAATACGGAGGGACAGTGCCTTGGACCAGACCTGAACTCTCAACTTCTCTGGAGATCCCAGCCAGCCACCACACAACTGGCGATGTCCCAGTGCCTGATTTTTGCCCAGGGAAGGGTCAACCCAGGACCGGCACCTATCTTTAGATGATGCTGGAGTCAGGGGACCCGACCTGCCCCAGGAAGCTGTCACACTCACATCTTTCACGTAGCTGGATGAGATAGGCTTTCCATGCCGGTCGATAGCACCCTCTGCAATGATGATGATGTTCAGTCGAGATCCTCGGCTCCGAGTCTATCAGAGAAGAGACGCTGGCCTCACTCTCCAGCCATGGACCACTCACTGTGCATAGCCACCAGGGACAGAAAGCATCACTGGGGTCTAGGACACTGTATCTACAACCCACTTGAGCAAGGTCAACTTTCCCCTTCCTCTGAAAGAGGAAGAGAGATCTGGAGTGCATGGTAGAGTTGAGGCCAGCCAGCTAGGATCCTACTGTCCCAGGGGGGTGAGGGTCGGGGGGGGGGGACAAGCAATAGGCTAGGTAGTGGGGGTGGGGGATGAGCAGGTACTGGACAGGGTGTCTGCAGGGGGCACACTAGAAATAGCTATTCCTATAGTTAGCTAAACAAGGACCCTTAGGTCCCATCTCAAGTTATTTCTGCATCCTTCAATGGGGGACCCCCGCCAATGGCAACCATCAGCCAGGGGTTCCAGGACACACTCTACCCAGGAACTAGTGGGAGGCTAACAAGTAGCATAGAGGACCCATAAGACCCAACACCTCTGTAAGTATGACAGTACCACATGCTAATCCAACCATCATGGAGCACTCACACACCTACGCTACCTCCCTCAGAGATCTGACAGAAGACTTTCATGAGAATTGCCGTGCAGCACAAGCCTACAAGGCAGCAATGACCCCCAGAGCCTCTGTAGGGACAGAGTGGAAGCAGCTCCTGAGAGTCTCATTACACAGCCAAGGCTGGCCTAGAATTTGCATGGCGCCCAGGCTGGCCTAGAACTCATCTTCCTCCTGTCTCAGGAAGCTGGAAGCAGCTTTTGGTTTTTTTTTTCGAGACAGGGTTTCTCTGTATAGCCCTGGCTATCCTGGAACTCACTCTGTAGACCAGGCTGGCCTCTGCCTTCCAAGTGCTGGGATTAAAGGAGTGCGCCACCACGGCCCACCCGGCTGGAAGCAGCTTAGGAAAGACCCAGGTGTAGTAGAGGGAAAGAGAGGGCTTCGTGGAAAGGGAGGGGGATGCTGGCAAGGAGCCCGACCTCCAGGCCAAGGTTGCAGGTGGAGTATAAGAGCCAGGGCTCCTCCCCTCCCTGGATGGTGCTTGAGCAATGGACAAGGCTGGAAACACCTGTGCCTTCAGGAAAAAAACTGAAGCTCACAGAGGCCAAACGCCTTAGACAGACAGAACAGACTAGGTATGCAGACCCCAAGTGCTCAGGCACTGCAGCCTCTATCCAGAGGCAACTAAGCCTTGCCCACCTCCATCCTGCCTGTAGCTTCACTCGTGAAGGTTCTAGAAACAGGTCACGACCCCAGGAAGCTCTCTGCCTGGAAAGAATGCACAGCCACAAGGAGGAGGTACTATCATCCTGGGGACGGGGACCTCTGGTGTGCCCTGGGGCTGGTCACATGGTTCTATCTCTCCTTCAGAACATAGGCTTCCCAGAATATGAAACAAAAGAGCCAGAGTCACTGGGCAGACAGGTTGAGTGGTTCAGTCTCTGGGACCTCTGCAGGGCAGGGTATACCTACTTTTGTCAGAATCACCTCAGTTTCATCCCAAGAGCTTTGTCCCAAATAGCTTGCTGCAGACCAAGGGACCAGCTACTTCCCCCAGCTGGCTTAGAGGCACCTCTCCTACCAAATATACCATTTCTCTTGCTTCTAGGGTTCCCCTAGTTAGGGCCTGGTATCCACCACCGGCAGACACTTCTAGATACTTATATTCTGAATTAGAACCCACCCTCACAGGAGCACAGACCCAGTAGACAAGTAGTTAGCCCCCAGACCCTTCACCTACCCTTTGGGCCTTTACATGGTTACCTCTCTTACAGAGTCCTTGCTCTGGGCCCCAGCTTATGAGGCCACCTCTCAGGGGCTAAGACCTAAAGCCAGCACTCCAAGAAACACATTCGCCATGCTCCCTGCATTGGCCACAGAGATGAACCCAGATGGTGGCCTGAACATCTCCACTGGCTCTGCCCACAGTGGGTAGGACTACAGGAATGTCTAAGTCACCAGCCCTATGAACCTCACCTAGATACATGCAGCAGTGAGCACCATGACCCTCACACAGGCAAGAGCAGCCAATAGCCAGCACTGTGACCCTTCCAGTTCCCCAGAGGGAGTGGATGGATGCTGGGAAGGACTGGTCCCAGGGACACCTGCCTCAGAGATTCTCGAGTGGCTGAAATCCCTGGTGGCCACTCACCTCGCCCAGTCTCTCACACATAAAGTTCTCCCAGCCATCCTCAGGGGGCGCTTCAGGGATGAACAGCCAATCAGCCCCGGAGGCCAGCGCAGACACCAGTGCCAGGTACCTGGAGGAGCAGAGGAGTCAGCCTGCTCGGGACCTCCTCCTTGTCTCTCTCCCTGCTGCCCGCCAGGGCTCCCTCATATTCATAACATTAAATGATCAACTAGTACATGCCGGACACTATGTGCTCCCCCTCCCCACTGTCCCCAACAGCCCAAGTGCCCCAACTCTCCCTGCTGACTAAGATAGACCTCCTCACCCGCAGTGCCGTCCCATCACCTCCAACACAAAGGTCCTCTGGTGGCTGCAGAGAAAAACGTGTGGATATCAAAGCCAGGACTTGGGAGCCACACATTTTAACCCAGCGCACTAGTCCAAGAAGATAGAGGTGCTGAAAAAGGACAATGCCCACCTCCTCATGCTCAGGGCTGCTGCTCTCTGAGCTAAGAAACACCTATCAGTTTTCCAGATAGCTCTCAACCATCTTAAGAGCCTGGTACTGATCCAGACTTGGTGATCCCTGGCTGCAGCCCAAGAACCCCCTTCAGACGCACCACCACCGTGGAACATGGTAGTCTCTGACAGCTGGGGTGCACTGATTTCCCACTGACACCTGGAGGGATGGGAGCTGACCCCCAGTATCCCTTCTAGCAGGAGGCTCAGACCTAGCTGAGGATATGGTCGTAGAGCCCGTTGGCTACCAGCACCCAGTGGCAGCCCCTCAGGAAGCCAACTTCACGACCATGACTCCAAGTTAACCTAGTGTGCCTGGGTCCTCACTGACCTTTGAGCAGTGGTGGTGATGGCATCAATGACCTCCATAATGCGGTGCAGGGCTGAGTCTGTGCCGATGGTCATGTCGGTGCCACAGAAGTCATTATCAATGGAGCCCACCAGACCAGCAATGCTCAAGTGTGCATAGTTCTGAGCTGTGGACTCTGAGATCTTGCCTGTGTCAGAGAAGCAAAGTTGAGGACCATGACCTGGCTAGCCACTTCGACCTCCACATCTTTTTCTGCCCCATCCACCATCTATAAGAAGGGGCACAGAGTCTCCGAAGGACTGTGGGGGGCGGGGGGGTACTGTGCTCCAGGTTCCCCCAAAGAAGGCACAGAATGTCTGAGATGTCACCTTGTCCACACAGCAACCTTGGGACTTTGAATCTAGTGTCACCCGAGCCATAGCTACACCTCTGCGAATAGATGTCTATGCCCCACATCAGACTCTCTCTGGAATCAGTTACAAGCATGACCATCACGAAGCTGGGAGCATGCTGTGCTGGAACACAGGAGCCTTAACCTCATGCTGACCTCACCACCTGCAGACTATACCACATCAGGAGCTGTTCTGGAGCCGACTTTAACTTCCAGCCACCTGCAGAGCCAGGTAAGAGCCAGCTCTGCACAGACCCACCTTCCTTCACCAGCTCCTCCAGCAAGCTGCCCCACTCATTGCGGAAGATGTTGGCTCCAGTGAGGCTGCCATCCCCACCGATGACACACAGGTTGGTGATGCCGTGTTGGAGCAGATTGTAGGCTGCTGCCAGGCGCCCTTCCCTCGTAGTGAAGGCCTTACAGCGGGCACTGCCAATAATGGTACCACCCTGCATAGAAGGAACAAGAGCCTTCAGGTAGGGTGACAAAAGGTCCCTGAAGGCATCAGAGAGATGTCATTGCTGGATGAGGTGGACCCCAAAGAATTAGATGGAGAAGAAGTCTCTAAAACCTTGTATAGCTCCTCCCACACCCTGGCTTTTCTCCTTGAGTACAAGCCCTTGGG
The DNA here is from genome assembly GCA_019843965.1 of Rhynchomys soricoides. Taxonomy (NCBI): domain Eukaryota; kingdom Metazoa; phylum Chordata; class Mammalia; order Rodentia; family Muridae; genus Rhynchomys; species Rhynchomys soricoides. Next base: position 424,462 of record JADRCH010000478.1, on the reverse strand, counting down.
GAGTTTCCACAAGTCTTAGAACTAGAAAGCACACCCACACCCACACCCACACCCATACAACACAGACCCCAACATACACCCACACCCACCACCCACCAGGCAGAACAGAACCTTTCCTGTCTTCACCTACAGCCTCCCTGGTCTAGACTACTGTGTCTTGGTGTGTGTGTGTGTGTGTGTCTGTCTGTCTGTCTGTCTTTTTACATGTCTATGTGTCTGTGTGCCCATGAGATCTCTGCACCAGAATGCCTCTGTGCACAAGGGCAGGCCCACGTATGCTCACGCACTCTTAGGGTGGGAAGGAGCCACCTGGCTCCGAGCCTCACCAGCTGGATGATATTGGAAACACTGAGCCAGTTGGCTGGCTTGATGTTCTCGCCTCCTTCCACAAGGCCCTCGTAGCCCTGCAAGCAAAGAAGGACATTTGAAATCGCAGCCCCACTGTGGCCAGAAACACTGTGCTCATCTGCAGTGAACAGGCTCAAGGGGCCCAAAGGCAAGCCCTGCCACTTGCAGGTCCAGCATCCTACGTGGGACTTCAAGCATGTTCTACATGCCCAAGAGTCTGTTTATTACAGAGGAAAATGCACAATATGTCCCCAAGTTGAGTTCAAATCATTGTTCCCAAGTCAGAGAGTCAAGGCCAGGACACAGAAGCCCCTAGGGAAGGCTGATGTCCTCCAAAGGAGATCTGCCCAGTGTGAGTGGTGGAAATGACCTGGCTGTGGTCTGAGGGGACTATGAGTGTCCCTTGCCCATCTCCTCATGGGAACATGCACATGCTTTGGACAAAAAGGCCCATACCCAAGGGCGAACTCACAAGCCCCATGGATTCATGGCCAACCACAGAAAACCATGTCTTGTGCCCCAGGTGCTTGTGGCCAAGACTTCACCTCAGAGCAAAGCAGTGGAAATTCTGGTCCCCCCCAGGACCAGAGAGCACCTATCTCTCATCCTGAAGGTTTTGGACTAGATCCTAATGGGGATCCATCTTGGCTTCTTTGCAAACCTCTGCTGTTGCTCATCAGACAGCAAGGTGCCAGCCAAGTACCTCTACCACACTGTCTGCCTGTGGGTTTTATACAAGATGGACATGGGATATGGGTATTTGCAAAGGCTTTGACAAGATGGATGGTCTCCACCACAAAGCTCCAAAACCCTCGGGGGACACCAGGGAGAAAGGACATTCATGCTTAGTCTGGGCTGTCCAACTCAGCTCTTCTCCGTGTTCCTCCCTAGCTAAGTGGCAGAGCCCCAGAGGGTGGGCAGTGAAGGGTCATCTCAGGCCACAGCAGACACACAAGCAGCCCTGGAATCTAACCAGAAGGTTCTAAGGAACCCCAGATGGACAAGGCACCCCAGCCTGGGGACTAGCTAGCTCTCCTAGTTCGGGCCAGGTCAAGGTAGCTCCTCTGGCCACTCAAGACCTCTAACCACGGCAGGGAAAAGTAAGACCACTAATGTGCAAGTCAGAAGACTTCAGACTCCACTGCTAAAACACAAAATCACTCAAGAGTCAAAAGTAATTCCTCTACCGGGCAGTGATGGCGCATGCCTTTGATCCTAGCACTCAGGAGGCAGAGGCAGGAGGATTTCTGAGTTTGAGGCCAGCCTGGTCTACAGAGTGAGTTCCAGGACAGCCAGGGCTACACAGAGAAACCCTGTCTCGAAAAACCAAAAAAAAAGTAATTCCTCAAATAAGCCGGATCTGCAGAGATGTGGAAAGGTTGGACAGACTGTCTAGAGGCTAATCGCTGTATCTGGCCTAGCTTTAGCTCCTGGAGCAGCCATTCCTTGCCCATCCCAGAGTCAGAACTAACATCCTGTGTCTAATAGGTAACAGACCTTTTAGAATCTATTAACTTAGCAGACCACTAGTTTCCACTGACCCAGAAGCTAAGGTATCATCAAATTGCATCTGGGCCCTATAGAAAAGCATCCTGGTGTACTGTAACCACCTCTCTGATATACCCAGCAACATAATTTAAACTTGCCTTGGTTTATGACTTTGTTCTGTTAAACAATAAAACTTCATAAAACTGCTTCCACAATGCAACATGGAATTTGGGGTAACTTAATTCTGTGTTTCGGGGCCATGGCCCCTCAAACTTGGCTCCAGAATAAGTCTTTTTTTTTTTTTTTTTTTTTTTTTGGTTTTTCGAGACAGGGTTTCTCTGTGTAGCCCTGGCTGTCCTGGAACTCACTCTGTAGACCAGGCTGGCCTTGAGCTCAGAAATCCGCCTGTCTCTGCCTCCCGAGTGCTGGGATTAAAGGCGTGCGCCACCACTGCCCGGCCAGAATAAGTCTTAAAGTGAAAACCTGTTTGTTTGTTGCATTGACATGACTCAAAACACCCCTGTCACCTATCAGTGTCTCAAAAACATCAAGGAAAGCCGATCAGCTGTGCTCACTTCCGGCCGGGATGTTCTCTAGCCTTTCACTTCCAACTCTCCTCACTCATGCTCAATTCTAAACAATACCCCTCATAAATCTCACTATTCCACCTTTAAACCTGTGTATCTCACTCTCAGCAAGCCGCAAAGCCCCACATGGCCACTGGTTTAAAAAAAAAAAAAAATCCCTTGAGAAGCCCCTGTCTATGCTCTCCCAAGCTTCAGAGTACTCTGTCCTGTTTTAAATGTCTTTACAACCCCACCTGCTTCTCACTGGGCTCTCTCTGGAATCCCTCTCAACTCGGAAGTAAGGAAATCTTGGTGTGTGGAGGTCCTGCGGCACAGGAAGAGGGGCGATCTCTCTCCTTCCCTCACCATATTTGCTGACACCCTCAGAGCCCAGGCAACTCTCCTCCTGTGGGTCTCTGAGCTCAAAGGTGCAGCCCCCATTTACTTACACAGCCATTAAAAGACCACCTACTAGGAGATAAGAGAGGACTCATTTCCCATTTAATGTTTAATTAATTAATTTGATTAATTCCTAAGAGATTTTATTTTTTATTTTTTATTTGAGACAGAGTTCCAGGCTAGTCTTTTTTTTTTTTTTTTTTTTTTGGTTTTTTCAAGACAGGGTTTCTCTGTATAGCCCTGGCTGTCCTGGAACTCACTCTGTAGACCAGGCTGGCCTCGAACTCAAAAATCCGCCTGCCTCTGCCCCCCACCCCCAAGTGCTGGGATTAAAGGTGTGCGCCACCACTGCCTGGCCAGGCTAGTCTCTTAACTCACAGATATCCCCCTGCCTCTATAGCTGGAGTGCTGGGATTAGAGGCATTAGCCACTCATACCTGGCTCTCAGTATTCCCACTGAACCAAAGAGGCTAAGATCCTGAGGAATGGGGCCTTATCTATATAGCTAGGACCCAGCTCTCCCCTTTGAGTCCCCACATTCTCTCAGGTCACCAGCCACATCTGCCAGGCTCCTTTGCATCAGATCTCTGAGACTCCACAGCAGGATTTGCAGGATACCCATCCAAGCTTGAAGCCTGCACTCAGAGAGGGAGAAGGCAATCTCCTATATGTTAGCCGTGCCCCCACCCCATCCCATCTCTCCCTTCCCTACATCTGTAGAACAGAAGGCTGGGTATAGCCCTGCCATAACCTGGGGCCAGGGCAAAGGGGCAAGGACACACCCAGCAGAGAGCGGGAGGAGCAGAGGCCCTATGGAAGCGAGCTGTGGTTAGATACACTGTGTTTAAAAAGTGAATACAATATAACCTCAAGATAATACAAGGGAATTCAGGAGCCTGTGAGGCAAGGAGACAAGACATCCAGGGAGAAGATGGGGAGAGAAAAAAGAAAATGGCTGACAGATTAGTGTCTGCCCCAAGCGACATCAGGGAGCCCCTCAATCCCCACTGGGCTTCTTATAGGCCACAGTGTCAGAACAAACTATGGGTGGATCCAGTTCTTCCTGCCTGGAACAGTGTGGCCGGGAAAGGGAGTAGGGGAAGACAGTCCTATGTCCCTAAGGCTCTAGGCAGACAAAGACCTGAACATTTGGTGGGAGGTGGGATTGTACCATTGGCCAGCATAGGTAGGGTCCTTCCTGTAGGTCCCTCCCTCTTGGTCTTATTGTCCTGGCTGGTCTTCTAGTGACTGTGGGATAATATCAGTGGGCACAAACTCCATAATATGTTTCCATTCTGCAGATGTCTCTGCTCATTGTTGTCCCCCAGACAACATCCATTCTGTTAGTCCAGTCCCAGCCACCTAAAAGCTTCCAAGGTAACCAGAACACAACAGACTATCCGGTACCACAGAACAATGTGCTCCCTGTGGGAACACACCTAGGTTACTTCTCCATAGGCTACCCCCACCAGACCCCCCACCACACACGGCCTTACCTCATAGATGAGGAAGACTTTGGCCCCCACATATATGCCCATACGAGTCACGGCCCTGACAGCAGCATTCATACCTGTGAGGGAGTCAGGACACGCCATCAGTTCAGTCCAGGCAGGGAGAACTGGATTCTCCCATAACACCCTCATCCCAATGGGCTCAGGGCCAGGAAATCAGAGCCTGGCATTAAAGTGCTCTCTGCACCACTTCGAAGAATGTGAAGGAGTGTGGCAGCTGCTCTGGAGTGGGCCTGGTTTCCTTCCATTCCTAGTTTCCGGGCCTCTGTTGCCCTACACACGGCACTAGGAAGGTCCTGGTCTCGGTCAGCAGCCCACTCTTGCAGGCTCCCAGAGCCAGGTGCTAACCAGGGGGCCTAGGCATGACATATGGGGACAGTGGAACCCAGAGCTTAGGGCCCAGGCCTCTGCCGTAGGCTAGCATACAGGGCGGGAAGGCGGCATGGGTATTGAAGACCATGCTGGCTCTCTGGCCATACACCTCCCTCCGGGCATCAGCAAGCAGTTGAGCAGAGCACCAAGGGTCACTGGCTGTACCTAGTTGAAGGGTGGCCTCCCCATGTCAACCCACCCCAGACTGGAAATTCTACTTCTGCTCTGCCTCACACCTTCCCAGGACCTACAGCAGGAAAGGTCATTGTTCCAGAAGAAGAAGTAAATGCCTCCCATTCTCTAAGCAGATAGAAGGTTGGAGGGAGCAAAGGGACATCCCACACATCCAGAGAGCTGGGCACCAAGGCCAGGGCATGGGCTGCTGCCTCCCTCCGCTCTCACCTGGGTGAGGGGACAGGAGAGATGAGTTTAGTCAGTCTAAAGCAACCACAGTGCTTCCTCCCTTCCTCCCCTTAGTCCATGCTAAGCTCTGGCTCCAGGGGGAAGCCACATATTCCTGGGAAGGTCAGTCTTAGCTGTGAAGGGTATCTAACCGGGCAGCCTGGAAGGTGGTGTGGGGGGGAGGGGAGGGAGATGGGCAGCACAGGGCTATATACAGCGTACCCCTCCTTTACACCCTAAAACAAAGCCTACATTGAGCCCTAGAAACAACACAGGTGCCAAGCCAAGCAGTGTGCTCAGCACTCCAGAGAACAAGCCGGTAACTCTCGTGGAGACTGCCCTTCTTGTTAGACGGGGCCCTTGCAGGAGGACCTGGGAGAGCAGATGCCCCTGAGAGGACCCTGAGAGAAAGCTGCTTTGGCAAAACGCTTCTGTTATTGATGAACCACTCTGGAGAGTGCCAATCACTGGTGCTGACGGCCTGGGGTTGGAGGACAGGGACACTCCTCAGCTTGGTGCACCCAATGACCCTTTATGCTCTGCGCTGAGGCCGAGGGAACGGGGGCAGGGGGATGGCCAGAGGGGGCAGCATGGTCTTCAGTGCTAATGTTACCTTCCTGCTGTGTATGCTAGACTGTGACAGAGGTCTGGGCCCCACCCTGTGTGCTACTGTCCCCTATAATTCATTTTATAGCCCAGAACTCATGGCAATCCTCCTGCTGCAGCCTCCCCATTACAGGAATTACAGGCCTGAGCTACCACACCTAGCTAAAGGCCTTTTCAACTGCACTTTAATTTGCTTTTTCCTTCTCAGTAATGAACAGGGCAAAGACCAGGCCCAATCAAAGTGCCCTTAGCAGAGAGCAGGCATTGTTCATCCGTCAGCTGATAGCCATAGCCATCCTTGAAGAGCCAAAGGCTGGTTATGCATTTGCTGCAAAAATTACCTCAGAGACATGACCTTTGGGAAAACAAAGTGTTATACTGACACCAAGAGATGATCCTGGGCCAACCAGAGAGTTACTCACCAGCCAAAAGGCCTGTGTCCAATCCCAGACCCCCACAGCACAGGCAGCTCACAACACAAACAGGAAATCAGTGTCTCCCCTGACCACAGAGAAGACAGAACCACAGAGCAATTGGGCACAACCAGAGTTGACCCATGCCTAGGCTGGGATGTGACTGAGGTCAGCCAGGCTTGTTTGTTGCAGTTGTTAAGTTAATTGGTTTTTTTGGTTTGCTTTTTTTGTTTGTTTGTTTGTTTTTGTTTTTTGAGACAGGGTTTCTCTGTATAGCCCTGGCTGTCCTGGAACTCACTCTGTAGACCAGGCTGGCCTCGAACTCAGAAATCCGCCTGCCTCTGCCTCCTGAGTGCTGGGATTAAAGGCGTGCGCCACCACTGCCCGGCTGGTTTCTTTTTTTTCTACCCGTAGTTATTTTAAACAAAGTCCTCCGGTCAAACAGACATTGGTGAACAGTAGCCCTCAGTAGCTTGCTAACGTGACTCTTGGCCAACAGGAAGGGAGAAACTTGGGTCTGAAAAGGATGGGTCTTCCTGCCTGGCTTGAAGGAAAAAAGAAACCTTTTCATAGGCCAGAGGCAGTGCTTGGGTCAGGCCAAGGAGCTGGTCATCTCTAGCCAGGGCAGGACTGGGTCTAGACCCACGTTGCCTTCTCAAATGATGACTGGTGTTTACATGTTCAGTGCATGCAGATGGAGCTCTGTGAGCACACAGAAAGCATGAAGAGCCCAGCAGCTGACTGGGCACAGAAGCAGCACAGGCCTGGAGAACACACCCACAGGCAGCTTCCAGAATTTAGGCAACAGAAGGCTCCACTCTGCCCCATGCCAACTGCTGCCCATTGCCCACTGATATTGGCCCTACCCAAAGAGGACTCTGGGAAAACCTGTAGAGATCTTGCCCTGAAGCAAAAATGAAAATGTAAGTAGCTTTTGCCTACTCTTGCCTCACCAGAGGGCCTCCAGTCTCTGATTCCTCCAAAACAAATGTCTGTCACCCTGGTGGCCCTGGCCTGGCAGCTGCCTCTCACAGAAGGCAGCAGAACTCACCCAGAGACCACTCAATATTACGATCCCTCAGACACTGGGGCCTCCCTCACTCAGACAGGAGCCTGAAGTGGATAGCCTATGCGTGCCAGAGCCAGGAGCCCTGCAAATGGGATTCAGGACTCTGCTGGCCTCACTGAAATGCCTATGATGAATGGTGAAGTGGGTGAAGTGGACCCAGCCAGGGCCTCTCTTGTGGTCCACTACCATGGGTGATTCTTCCACAGGTCCCTGGCACGGCACTGTATTCTAGGGTACGCTGATTGCCAGCCTAGACCAGGCCCAGGGCACCCAAGAGAGATTTGAGATTTCCACCAGGCTGGGAGTCAGCATTGACATTTTTTTCTGCCTTCCTGGGCTTGCAACCGTGCCTGTATGATGTATCCACCTGTGTGGTTCCCACCCCTCTTAGGTAAGGGATGGACGGTCAGGAGCCTGCACTGAGGAGCATGTATGCATTTTCTGAAATGTTTGGAAGGAAATGACCAGGCCCAACTGCAGGGCTCAGGGAAGCTAAGCTCCTGAAGCCCCACGTATCTTCCTCAGCCCTCAGCTGGGTAGGATTGCTCTTCTGCTGAACCCAACCAGAGCCAGAGACTTCCCACATCAGCAGACTGCAGGGAACCAGGCCACTAAGAGAGGGACTAAGGGGAGGGCAGATCCTCCCAAGCCAGGCTTTTCCCTATACCAGGCTGAGCAGAGGCTGTGCACCCTGAGCTATTAGCCATATGGTGCTTGACCTGTTACAGCGGTGAGAAATGCCCTAAAGTTCCCTACCCCTAAGCCCTGCTCCATGCACTCTGTTCTCCACCTAAAGTCTCCATCCAAGGGACAGGAAGCAGCCCAGGTGAAGGCGTGTGGGCAAGCCTGCCTCACTCTCACCCCATCCCAGTATAGACAAAGTGGGAATCAGAGGCTGCACAGGAAGGGTACAGAGTCCCTAATCCTTTCAAATTCTTGGGCTGTGAAACTTGGCCGATTGCGCTCTCAGAGATCCTGACACGTGTGGCCTAGAAAGGAAGAGCCGTGTGCCCTAAGTCTGCGTGCTGCGCGGACACACCCACAAGCCAGGCGGACCTAGGCAGCGCGAGGGCGGGGCATGCCAAGGCCCGTGGCCTGCAGCACGTACGCCAGCGACCTGGGGCGGAGTCTGGAGACAGGGACCTGGAGCCACGGTGCCCCGCAGGAGGTTGGCTGTCCACGTATACCCAGGTGCCTAGGCGAGAGGCAGTGGACAAGCCCAAAGGGTCCCGAGAACAGGCAGAAATCACAGATCCATCTGTAAACACGCCTCCGCGCCCCATCACCTTGCGCATCGCCGCCGCTGGTCAGCACTCCGATGGCCTTGCCAGCTCCCGACATTCGCAATTTCTCCAGGTCCACGGTAGCCATGGCGGCAGAGGAGACCAGGAGCCCGTGCTCCTCTCCCGCCGCTCTGCGTTCCGCGCCGCTGTCGCCTGTCCCCGCCCCGTGCCGCTGCCAGTGCGCCCCGTTCGTCCCGCCCCGCCCCAGCTCCTCCCCCAGAATAAAGTTTGACTGATAGGCTCGGGGACCTGGTCGCCCCTCTAGTGGCTGCTGGAGAAGGTAGCTGCTACTACGCTTAGAAGGGCGGAGCGCACCCTAAATCTACAAACGCCTGCGCAGAGGTTCCGGAAACCTGGGTCCCCAGCCACCAAGCAGCTAGGATCAACGTCTTCATCAAAGGGAATCCACTATCTGAGCCCGACTGAAGTTTCTGGGCAAGTGGAGTTCATGCTACAGCAAACTGATTTTACATCTGTCCAGGCACTGTTAAAGGAAACCTGTAGCCAAGCCTCACGGGCATTTTAAATCCCACTTGGCCAGAATCCTGGAACTGCCCCGGGGGTGCAGGTGTGGCTTAGGTGAGCTATCCTCAGCCGCACCTTGAGTTGCGTTAGGCTTGCAACAGTCTCCTTCGAGCTGAAGTAAAAAAAATAAAAAATAAAAACAAATAAAAACCCAACCAAACAACAACATACAAAAGCTGCAATTGTGTCTGGGAAGATAGCCACGATTCGACCCATCGAGACTGCTGCATGTAAGTGCGGATTTGGAAGGAGAGCCACATGGCATCGGCTCATCCTTACTTCAGGGGGATTTGCTAAACCTGTTGCTTCCCTCAACCCTCAAAGCCTGTACAGACCTCCTGGTTCAGGGGAGTGGCCTTTGCCCGTGGCACAAAGTGGGGAACCAGCCCCTCAGGATTGGTTAGAGGGATTCAAAGCTGGTGGAGCAATGGCTATATCCAAGACTCTCGAGGAATGCTACCCACAGTCCAGAGCGCTGGATCTGGGGTGCTATTGTTAGGGGTGTCCTGTGGGGTTGAGGGTACCCCATCTGATCCTGATGGTTTATGTTTTGCTAATTTTTTTTTAGGAGTTATTTTTATTGCCTGGTGGCGGTGGCACATGCTTTTAATCCCAGCTTTCAAGAAGCAGAAGCAAGTGGATCTCTGAAGGTCAGCCTGGTCTGTAGCACGAATTCCAAAAACAGTCAAGGCTATACAAAGAAACCAAGAAAGGAGAAGGAAGGGGCAGGCCATTTAACTAACTCAAATTCTACGAACGTAGCAGGTCTTTTGTTGGGGGGACGGGGGTGTTATTGTTGGAGATATGGCTCAAAGGCACTGGTTTTCCACAGGTCCTGAGTTCAATTCCCAGCAACCACATGGTGCTCACAGCCCTCTGTAATGGGATCTGGCGCCCTCTTTAGGCCTATAGGCATACATGCAGGCAGGCCACGGTATACATAATAAACCTAAAGAAAAAAGAAAAAAAATGTTTTACTGAGGTGTGGAGGGTAAAAGTCATATAAGGTAGGGAGAGAAGGGGATTTCATTCCTTCCTTGTTGTAAGCCCAGGTTTTAAAGTATTTGATAGTAAATACTAATGTCTAATGTGTCTAACAATGGACTAGAAACATCAAAAAGGAGCATAAAAGCTATATGCAGGCTGTAGAGCCCTCACAAGTAGCCCCGGACCAACATTTTTGATCATTATGTTCTTGTCATCTTAGCACCTATGTGTATATACATGTGTACCTTCCTGGTTTTTTGTTGTTGTTGTTTCGTTTGTTCTTTTTTTTGATTTTTCGAGACAGGGTTTGTTTGTTCTTGAGACAGGGTCTCTATGTAGCCTTGGCTAGCCTGGAACTCACTATATATATCAGACTGACTATGAACTCACAGAGATCCCCCTGTCTCTGCAAAGGCATGTGCCACCACTCCTGGCTCCCATTTATATTCTTAAAAATACAAAGAGAAGCCAGGCAGTGGTGGCGCACGCCTTTAATCCCAGCACTTGGGAGGCAGAGGCAGGTGGATTTCTGAGTTCCAGGCCAGCCTGGTCTACAGAGTGAGTTCCAGGACAAGCCAGGGCTACACAGAGAAACCCTGTCTCGAAAAACCAAAACCAACCAAACAAACCAACCAAAGAGATTCCACTTCACTCATTAGAACAGTCACTAGGTTACTATTCATCTATAGATGACAAGTGCTGACCAGGATGGTCTGCTTGGAGCTCGTAGGCCCTGAGGAGAGAAAACAAACTGCCTGATGGGTCCTCAAAACTTAAACATAGGCTTACCATCTGAAGTAAGTCTACACTGCTAGCACTTGGTCCCAGGTTCTCCATGCTAGTGGGGCCCCTGTCAGCACGGCAGGAACCCCTACTGCCCACATGGGGGCCAGAATATGCTTGATTTTTACTTGCGGCGTGTGTATCTCGCAGACTCAGGAATCAGTAAAACCGGCAGCCCAAAGTTCAGGGGACTGGAAATTAGGCCCCCTGTGTTATGGTTGGCACAGTGAAGCCTATGCTATCCAAAAGGCAGGGGGCCGCCTCCTGGGAGTCTTCAATCAGCCAACTTTCCGCTAGTCCGGTGCAAGTCAGTAAACTCCCAAGGGAAAAGAAATAAACTCTGCCTCTGGGGAAGGCCATAGTGGAAGCAGTGTGACCCTGTTTCAAAACCACCAGCAAACCCTTCTGGGGCAGGCGCGTGCTAGGGCTGCTTGGATCCTGGAACACAGGCCAAGGCCAAAGGACCTGGTCCTTGCTTTGTCCTGGTCCGGGCTGCAGGGAGGGAGGGGTCAGGGGTGAAGATGGGGTGTGGTCAAGATGAGGGCGGGGTCGAAGTGTGGGCGGGGAGTGTTCTGAATCCCTAGGGCTGGGCCTGATTGTGGTCTGGGAATGAATGAGTAGTCATCAGCCTTTTCAACAAGGGAAGGACCATCCAATTGTCAGAGGTCGAAGAAGCCGGGCTCTGAGTAACACCCACATCCTCACCCACAAGGGCCAGGGAAGAGGAAGTTCCTCAGAGTATTTTAGTCAGCGCAAGTCAGGGACAGTTGGCCTGTCGTGAAGGTGAAAGGGATCTGAGGGAGGCCTCAATGATTAAGAACGCTGGCTGTTCTTGCAGAGGACGGGGCATGGTTCTCTGCATTCACACGCAAGCTCGTCCCCATTCATAACTCCAATTCCAGGGCATCTGACGCCCTCTTCTGATCTCTGAGCGCAACAGGCACACGTGCTGTGCACAGATATCTGTGAAGCAAACACTCATACACATAAAATTAAATTCCTAAAGGAGGAGTAGGAGGTGGAACGACAGCACGTCACAAGCCGCCCTCAGTGAGAGAGTACCTTGCTGGAACCAATGGACCGGAATCTGGAATCGTAAGCCAAATAAACCCCAAACCCTAAGTGCTTTTGGTCAAGATCCTTTTATTATTGCTTAACTTTTTTTCATAAGCCAGTCATCATGGCGCACGCCTTTAATCCCACCACTCAAGAGGCAGAAGCAGGCAGATCTCTGAGTTCAAGGCCAGCCTGGTCTACAGAGCAAGTACTAGGATGGCCAGGGGTACACAGAGAAACCCTCTCTTGAACAATAAAACATAAATAAATAAATAAATAAATAAATAAATAACTTTATACAATATATTTTAAAAAAACACTTTCCTTTTAAAATATTTATTAATTTACTTTATGTATGTGAGCACACTGTCGCTGTCTTCAGACACACCAGAAGAGGGTATCAGGTCCCATTACAGATGGTTGTGAACCACCATATGGTTGCTGGGAATTGAACTCAGGACCTCTGGAAGAGCAGTCAGTGCTCCTAACCACTGAGCCATCTCTCCAGCCCTATGCAATATATTTTGATCATTTTTTTCCCCTCCATCAAGTCGTCCTAGATGCTCCCTACACATCCAACTATGTTCTCCTTCAAAAAGAAAGAATCAGACTGCTGCCCCCCCAAACAAAAATCAAAACAGGCCAACAAAACAAACAAGACAAAAAATAGCAAGACAAAGCTTCTCTGATGCGGACTGGGTGAGGCACTGATCCACGGTATAGCAATATGTCCTTATCAGTCATTCTATTGCTATGTTCCTTTAGCAGAATAATATCACTAGGTTCCCCCCTAGGCCCACGACCTGCTTAGCCTCCGGTTCTTGGCTACTTTAGCAGTGCCAGGTGTGGATTCCATCTCAATAAACTCAACCAAAATGTGGTTGAGAAAAAGAGGCTATGAATTCAGAGCGGGGAAAGGGTATTGGGAAGGGCTTGGAGGAAGAAAAGGTAAGGGAGACACATTGTAATAAATCGTAGTCTCAAGAAAATTAAGTACTTGGTTATGTCAGTACCATTTCTCCTCTTCCCCTTCTCCTTCTCCTTCTCCTTCTCCTTCTCCTTCTTCTTCTTCTTCTTTAAATATTGCAAAAAATATTTTAGTTGCTCATTTTATTTTTAATTTTATTTTTTAATTTTATTCTTCTTGAACGAAGCTGGCTTGTGGACCAGTGACACCTAGAAATTAAGAGTTTTTTGGAACCCGGGAGGTTGCGGGCGGCTGTCAACATGCCACCAAATGAATATATTGAATTGCACCGCAAAAGATATGGATATCATTTGGACTACCATGAGAAAAAGAGAAAGAAAGAAGGCCGGGAGGCCCAGGATCCTTCAAAGAAGGCAAAAAAAATGATTGGTCTGAAAGCCAAGCTCTACCATAAACAGCGCCATGCCGAGAAAATACAAATGAAAAAGACTAATAAGATGCATGAAAAGAGAAACACCGAGCAAAAGGATGGTGAGAAGATTCCACAGGGAGCAGTCCCTGCCTATCTGCTGGACAGAGACGGGCAGTCGAGAGCAAAAGTACTTTCCAATGTGATTAAGCAAAAAACGAAAAGAAAAGGTGGGAAAATGGGAGGTCCCTCTACCCAAAGTTCGTGCCCAAGGAGAAACAGAAGTATTGAAAATTATTCAAACAGGAAAAAGAAAAAAGAAGGCATGGAAGAGAATGGCTACTAAAGTCAGCTTTGTTGATGATGGTTTCACAAGAAAACCACCTAAATATGAAAGATTCATTAGGCCAATGGGTCTACGTTTCAAAAAAGCCCACGTCACACACCCTGAGCTGAGAGCTACCTTTGGCCTATCTATACTCGGTGTGAAGAAGAATCCATCGTCCCCACTGTATACAACCCTGGGTGTGATCACCAAAGGAACAGTTATTGAAGTGAATGTGAGTGAGCTGGGCCTTGTGACACAAGGAGGCATGGTTATTTGGGGCCAAGTTACCAACAATCCTGAAAACAACGGGTGCATAAATGCCGTCTTGCTGGTGTGACAGTGACGTCATACAAGTCATTTCACTCACGACTGAAGACTACACAGTCAGGAAAACACCAGCGCTGTGATCTTTCTGAACTACCAAGCAGCCTTACCCAATCAAGTGCAGTCATCAAGAAGTATTTATTAAATTGTAAAGGAAAATAAAACACTGCCCAATTTTTTTAAAAATAAATTATTTTTCTTGATACTTCGTTTACATTTCAAATGTTTCCCCCTTTCCAGATCTCCCCTTTGGAACCTCCCCATTCCTTCCCCCTTCCCCTGCCTTTATGGGGGTATTCCCCCACCCACCCACCCACTCTTGTCTTCCCTCCTTGTCATTCCCCTACACTGGGACATCTCTAACACCCTTCAGCCCAAGGACTTCTCCTCCCCCTGATGGCTAACAAGACCCTCCTCTGCCACATATGTGGCCAGCACCATGGGTCCCTCCATGTGTATTCTTTGGTTGGTGATCCAGTCTCTGGGAGGATTGAGGGGTCAGGCCAGTGGACACTGTTGCTCCCTCCCTGGGAGCCAATAACATTTCTTCCACTATTGCAGTAGCATATTGGGCTGGCAGGTTCATGTTGTAGATCGTGGGGTTTGCAGCTTGGTTGAGGATTATCTTTCTTCTCTAGATGTGTGTGGAGGACCTTCCAGTACCATGAATGCTAGGCAGTAAGTGTGAAGCTTCTAGTTAAGCATGATCAGACCCTTATCCATTTTGTCCATGGATCCCTCTCTCTTTCCTGCCCGATTTTGGATTCAGTGCTCTCTCGGGAATGTTCCAAGGTAAGGTATTCTTCTCCCGAGACCCATTAAACCGTCTACCTGGGTGCTTCACAGAAACACCCTACACAGAGCTGAGAACTAAAATCGTTTACGCACAAGGTTGGGAAGGTTTATTCAAAACTCTCTTATTCTCAGCATTGCTGGAAAGGAGTCAATCAGTCCTTCTGACCTTTGGCAAATGACCTAAGACTTCCTTTCTAGAAGTTGTAGGGTGTCTTCTCCCAGATGTTGTAAATCACACTGGAAGGGGCTGGCAGAGTAGGTCTGCTTCCCACACCATCACTGAGCACAGAGGCCTACCAAGTTCCCTTGACTGGTCACTTGACTGGTCACTTCTCCCTTCTGTGTCCCCCTGACCCTTTTTTTTTTTTTTTTTTTTTTTTTTTTTTTTTTTGGTTTTTCGAGACAGGGTTAGCCCTGTCCTGGAACTCACTCTGTAGACCAGACTGGCCTCGAACTCAGAAATCTGCCTGCCTCTGCCTCCCGAGTGCTGGGATTAAAGGCTTGCGCCACCGTTGCCCGGCTCCCCTGACCCTTTCTCGATGCCTAGTGCTTCTGCCTTGAATGTCCTTGGTCAAGAGTTGGCATTTCTCAACATTCTCGACTATTTCCTAATTCCCTGTTGCTCTGCTTTCAGATAAAGCTCCTTACAAGATGTTTCAGCCTTGCATAATAGTCTCCCTGTCTACCATCATGCTTTTGTTGGCCGGAGCTATTTCTGTTAGTCTGTGAATGTGCCTTTTTATCTGGGGAGGAGGAGCTGTGTAGTCCAGACTAACTTTGAACTCACTGGCCTTGATCTTGTACCCTCCTGCCTCAGTCTTCCCAGTGCTAGGATTAGGCCACAGACAGCACCTGGATCTGGTTCTATTAACTGACCCTCCAGATCCCTAGAGACTGGCTGGGTCGGGGAAGACCAGGCTCCTTCACAGACTCAGGGCTACATCATGCATAGTGAAAGCCTATATTTACGTCTGTAATCCTGGAACTGGAGTTGCAGGTAGTTGTGACTGTAACTTAACAGTCTAGAAGTCTGGAGAGGGCGTATTAGCTTGTTCAAATTTAGGGATACCTTTCTGGTCTGCTCTTGCCCAATTTAGCCATCAGTGCAGAGCCAAGGGATGTGTTTATAAAAAGATAAAGAGATATAAGAATATGTCCTATGGAGGGGTAGTCAAATATGGGGGGGGTTGCCTCAGTGGGCCCACGCTGAGGCATCCCTTCCCCCTGAGGGACCAGCCACACCACGGTATAGTGTAGAATAGAGTTTATTCAGTGCACAGGGAGGGGAGTTAAGAGGGTAGTAGAGGCAGAGAAGGTCAGAGAGAGAGAGAGAGAGAGAGAGAGAGAGAGAAGAGAAGTAGAGGCCGGCCATGAGCACTTGTGGGGGGGGAGGGAATGGGGAGAGGGGGAAGGAAGAGGGCAAGAGAGATAAGGGGGGGCAATATTGGGTCAGGCTGTTGCCAGGTAACTGTGGGGAGGAGCCTACCTGGCTGTTGCCAGGTAACTGTGGGGTGGAGTTTAGACAGAACGCTAACGCCCAGTCTGGGGTGAAGCTCTGCACAGAGGTAGGCAGGCAGGGTGACAGAGGAGGGTACTGTCCGCAGGCAACAGAAGCTGTGCCTGTCTCCAGCCACGTCGGGGAAACTTTGACCTTGCCCTGCAGTGTGGGCAACCTTTGAGATCGGCTAGGCTTGGTTTTGGTCTCCCCCTTCTTCCATTTCGCTCTGGGAAGTAAGCATGGTTATCAGAGGTAGTGGTAAGATGGCTTGTGCCTCTTGAGAATTAACTCTGGGAGGAGGGAGGGGAGCAGGGGTGGGCGGGGCTAGAGACAGAGGCGCTAGAGAGAAGTGGCTGGAGGCTGATCATTGACGGCTGTTCCGGGGGGGAAAATGACAGTGGGCACAGAGAGAAGACAAACTGATGTGTGTGAGGCTTAGTAGGGTTATCCAGGGACCAGGGATGCTTCAGGGCCGGGAGGCAGAGGGACCGGTGTAGTGGGTTCGGCCTAATGTTGCTTGTACTCTAATGTTAATTTGGGTCGAGAGACCCCGCCCCCAGTTAATTCTGGTTGGTAAACAAAGATGCCAGCAGCCAATAGCTGGGGAGAAAAGACATAGGCAGGGTTTAGGTTTCCTGGGCTTGGGACCACCACAAGGAAGGAGAGGGAGAGGGAGAGGGAGAGGGAGAGGAAGAGGGGGAGGGGGAGGGGGAGAGAGAGAGAGAGAGAGAGAGAGAGAGAGAGAGAGAGAGAGAGAGAG
>JADRCH010000478.1:393939-407602 GCA_019843965.1 Rhynchomys soricoides | reverse complement strand
GAGAGAGAGAGAGAGAGAGAGAGAGAGAGAGAGAGAGAGAGAGAGAGCGCGCGAGCCATTGGAGCTAGTAGCAGCCCGGATGTAGCATAGTAAGTAATAATGACGTTACGGATAGAAAGTAGACTCTAACAGCATGGAGGGTAGGCAGTTGCCCATCTATTATGCTACTTAAGGCGTATTAAAATATAAGGTTGCGTGTCTTTCATCCGGGAACATAAATGGTCAAAGGCGGGAAGTAACCCCGCACCAGGATTTATTAAAATATTCATACTACAGACTAGTTCATACCACAGGGAGGGCAGGGGCCAGGGCTGGAGGCTCGTCTCCAGCCCCTCCTGAGTGGAGTGAGTGAGTCTTGTGGTACTGATGAGAGAGCCAGGACTGACTGCCACCTCCTCAAAAGAGGAGGGGATGCACCGGGCAGTGGTGGCGCACGCCTTTAATCCCAGCACTCGAGAGGCAGAGGCAGGCAGATTTCTGAGTTCGAGGCCAGCCTGGTCTACAGAGTGAGTTCCAGGACATCCAGGGCTATACAGAGAAACCCTGTCTCGAAAAACCAAAAAAAAAAAAAAAAAAAAAAAAGAGGAGGGGATGCTCAGGTCACTCACTGGGCAAAGGTGTGTTGAGGCTGCCTGTGCTGGACAGGTGGACACATGGGGGCTGTAGGCTCAGGCACAGCGGTTGGGAGCACTGGCTGCTTTTCCAGAGGTCCTGAGTTCAATTCCCAGTAACCACATGGTGGCTCACAACCATCTGTGATGGGATTTGGTATTTGAAGCCCTCTCTGGTAAGACAGTGACAGTATACTCACATACATAAGACAAATAAATCATATGATCACTGCTTGCTCTTGTAGATAACTTGGGCTCAGTTCCAGCACCCACTTGGTGTGGCTCACAACTACCTGTAACTCAGGAGATCGGATACATTCTTCTGAATTCCCAGGGCACCAGGTATGATTGTGGTATATAGATGTGCATACAGGCAAAATACTCAAGCACACAAAGTAGTAATGATCTTTAAAGGCTCAAAACCATTTTGGAGGCTTTCCGTTTGTTTATTTGTTTTTGGCAGGGTTTCTCTGTACCCCTGGCTGCCCTGGGACTCCTGTAGACCAGGCTGGTCTGAGGGCTGGGATTAAGCATCTGCCACCACTGCCCAGCATAAACACACATTTTTACAAGCATGATTTTCATGCTTTGTTAGGCTTATCTATTGCTGTGATAAAACATCCTGACTTGGGGCTGGAGAGATGGCTCAGCTGTTAAGAGCTCCGACTGCTCTTCCAGAGGTCATGAGTTCAATTCCCAGCAACCACATGGTGGCGCACAATCACCTGTAATGGGATCCGATGCCCTCTTCTGGTGTATCTGAAGACAGTGACAGTGTACTCAAATACATAAAATGAGTAAATAAATCTTTTTAAAACATCATGACTAAAAACAAATTGGAGAGGAAAGGGTTGTTTCATATCACAAATTACAGTCTATCATTGGAGAAATCAGGACAGGAACTTAACCAGAGGCTACGGAGGAAAGTTGCTTACTGGCTTGCTACAACCTTGAGCTACCTGCCCTGGGTTGGCATCACCCACATCAATCATTAATCAAGAAAATGCCTCCAAAGACTTGCTCACAGGCCAGTCTAGTAGGGGCATTTCCTCAACCAAGGGTCCCACTTCCCAAATGAGACTAGCTTATGTCAAGTTGATATAAAACTAGCCAGCACACAGGGGAAACATCTATACACGTAACATAAAGATAAACAAAATGTTAAAAATCATCAACAAAACCCTCTCTATTTCCCCCTACCAAGCTCCGGCTCGCTTTGTTAGTATCTGAATATCACAGCCGGCCGCTAATCTGAGTACTGCAGTTAGCCACCAGGTGGCGCTGTGCCCTCACTTCTAGCGCTGCAACCTACAGTGTGAGCCGACCTTGAACGCTGTTTTTGCCCCACCCCACTCTACCCCCGGGAAAGATAAGGCGCTTACTCCGAGGCTTTCCCGCGTAGTTGCCTCTTTGGTAGCGAGGCCAAGGGTAGCCCTCGGCTGGGCCGAATTACACACGCGTGGAAGCGCCGACTCTGCCACCCGGGAAGGCTGGGCACGTGGAGTTAATCAACAGGTGGAAATCAGCAGTCTGAGGACCTGAGTCCTGGACCCAGGTCCCATATTAGCCCAGGGGATCCTTCAAATCCCCACATCACTGACAATTTACAAGGATTGAGATCTCTTTCAAACTGCGTAAGATGGGATCGGAGCCCTGCAGTCACAAGGCGGGGCCTCTGGTCAGCTGTGATTTTCACCCAGGGACAATTCAGGGTCAGGCCCACGTCCCCGCCCCTCACCCCCATCCCCGCTGAAAGGAAATGGTTTTCAGAAGCTCTGGCTTCACATAGGCCAGGCCGGCTCAACATCCTCTATATTCTTTCATCTGCTTCTCCAGTGACCCTCATCAGAACTTGGAGTCCCACACAGGTACCTCAGGGAGAACAAGAATTGCTCAGAGCTATTAATTCCCAATCCAGGACAGCCCAGTGCAAAGGGTTGCCCAGCCCTGGGACAAAGGGGAGAGTTAGTGCTGGTCCTGTGGCGTTCACAGCATTTGATAAAGATGTCCAGGCAGAGACGGTGGAGCTGGAGAGACCACCTGCTCAGCCTCATACCTACACACACACACAGAGAGAGAGAGGAGAGAGAGAGAGACAGACAGACAGACAGACAGAGAGAGACAGAGACAGACAGAGAGACAGAGACAGACAGAGAGACAGAGACAGAGACAGGGGGCGGCGCGAGGGAGAGAGGAAAGAGATTAGACTCTGGAGGGGGCGGGGCGGGGACACTTAAACTGACTCAGCAGAATTATTGCTAGGCAATGGTGGTGCCAGCACTTGGAAGGCAGAGGCAAATCAAGTGGATCTACCTGCGTTTGAGGCCAGCCTGGTCTACAGAGTGAGTTCCAGTATCACCAGGGCTCGCCCGAGAAACCCCGTACTGAAAAACCAAAATAAAGGGCTGGAGAGATGGCTCAGGGGTTTAGAGCACTGTCTGCTCTTCCAGAGGTCCTGAGTTCAATTCCCAGCAACCACAGGGTGGCTCACAACCATCTGTAATGGGATCTGATGCCCTCTTCTGGTGTGTCTGAAGACAGCTACAGTGCACTCATATACATAAAATAAATAAATCTGAAAAGAAAAATTAAAATAATAAGCACAAATTAGATGAGGGTCAGGGACAGAAGCCAGGGCTGAGGCAAAATCAAGATCCAGAGCCTGACTAGGGTTTGAAGAAATCTGCACCCTAAACAAATGTGTACCGGTCTTAATCTCAAGATTGTTGCACACAAAGGCAAGAGAAAGCCAAGTCTTTGCTATTTTTCCTTTTGTTTCTGAGACATTGTCTCCTGTAGTCAAAGCTGCCCTGGACACCTGGTCTTTCTGTTTCCACCTTCCATGTGATGGATTACAGGCATGCTTCTTCACCCAGCTTAGAGAAGGACTTTTAAACAGTTTACAGCTTAATACATAAACAGAACGTCTGTACACGTTGTCATTTACAGTAATTTTTGTTTGGTTGGTTAGTTGTTTTTTCAAGACAGGGTTTCTCTGTGTAGCCCTGGCTGTCCTGGAACTCACTCTGTAGACCAGGATGGCCTCAAACTGAGAAATCTGCCTGCCTCTGCCTCCCGAGTGCTGGGATTAAAGGCGTGCGCCACCACTGCCCGTCATTTACAGTAATTTTACATGATGAATTAACTGATCTTTAAAAAAAATGTGTTGAGTGAAGTGGAAACTCAGGGTTCTTTGGAAAGTCAGTTGGATGGTGTTTTGCTGGGGCAAACACGTGAAGGAACGCTTCGCTAAAGTGGAGACAGGTGTGAAAGGCTCAGGCGGACTCATGAAGGAATGTTTGGCTGAAGCAGACACAGGAGAGAGAATGTTCTGCTAAAGCAAACATTTGAAAGGACACGTGGTGAAGGAGTCTTTGCTAAAGACACATATGTATTGGTCTACATTACATTGTATAGTTGAGCTACGTTTGTCAAGACTCCATGGAGAGAAATGCACTGCAATTTCTTGCGGCTTCCACAGACTCAGGGTGATTGAATGCACGTGCTGGGGCGAGTCCCATGGAGGACACATGATGTTTGGGGGTATAAATAGGACTCCACACAGAGACAGAGCTTGGCTTGCTGGTAGAGCTAGCTGTGCAAAGCTCGTGGGTCTCGAGTCTCTGCTGATCTTCAATTCCCCTAGAGAGGCACAGCCTAGGTGTTCCTGTGGGTCCCTCCTGCTGACTTTAGCTGAGGCTAAGCCTGGCTGTCTCTGCTAGGTCATGTCACCACTGTTGCTATCCCGACTCTACCGAACTGGACTGCTGGTGTATCTGTGAAGTGTTTCGAGCTGCCGCTGCTGACCTGTGAACTGACCTGTTGATTTCCAGACAACACAGACGGGAGTTGCTCTGAAGAACCTTTCTAAACAGGTCCTCTCCCCCCGACCCCCCATCCTTTCTTTCCCACTACCTCTGGTGGGTGATAGGTTACAAGAAAGGTTAAAATATTTAAAGACTATCACTAAAAACGAGGTTTGAAAAAAATTAAAATGGGAGCTGGAGAGATGGCTAAGCAGTTAAGAGCCCTGGCTGCTTTTCCAAAGGTCATGAGTTCAATTCCCAGCAACCACATGGTGGCTCACAACCGATACCCTCTTCTTGTGTGTCAAGGACAGTGTGGTAATTTACATAAAATAAATAATTTTTTTAAAAAAATGAAAGTTACACTTGAGTCCCTCTGCTACCTCAGTCCTTAGAACTCAACATGTTAAGACCCTGCCTCACACTGACTGCATAAAAACACATTGACATAACTCTTTTTACATTTTAAAAATTATCTTAAATTTTTTTTAGATTTTACTTATTTATACATATTGAGTGCTCTACTTGCATGTATGACAGAAGTGGGCATCAGACAGAAGAGGGCATCAAATACTACTGAGCCATCTCTCCAGCCCCTCTGTTGACTCTTTTTTTGTTTTGTTTTGTTTTTGTGTTTGTTTGTTTGTTTGTTTTTTGAGACAGAATTTCTCTGTATAGCCCTGGATGTCCTGGAACTCACTCTGTAGACCAGGCTGGCCTCGAACTCAGAAATCCACCTGCCTCTGCCTCCCAAGTGCTGGGATTAAAGGCGTGCGCCACCAGTGCCAACGGCTCCTCTGTTGACTCTTAAATCAGAGCTTTGTATGAGAAAAAAAAATTCTACTCTGACATACTGATGAAAAGATAGAAAACTAATCTCTACAAACTGCAGGAGCTATGTGACCAAGAAGACTTGTAAAGAAAGCTAACTCAGAGCTAGAGAGAGGGCTCAGTAGTTAAGAGCACCTGCTGCTCTTGCACAGGACCCAGTTAGGTTCCTAGCTCCCTGTAGCGGCTTACAACCATCTGTAACTCCAGGTCCAGAGGATCTGATGCCTTCTTCTGACCTCTGTGGGTACCAGATATGCATGTGGTACACAGACATCCATACATGCAGACGCAACACTCGGACACATAAATTTAGATAAATATGTCTAAAGATACTTTAAAAGAAATCTGACTCAAGATTGCTCCCGTGTGCACAGGGTTAAACCCATGTCAAGCCAGTTAAAGGAGTGGCATCTGGAAGCCTCAGGTTCTTGTAGAAGTCTGGCTGAAGTATAGTCCGTTTTGGAGGGCACCAAGCAATTAAGACGTGAAGTGTTCTAGGTGATGAGGTTTAGTCTCCCTTGGGGTGAACTCCATTTACAATTTAACACATGCAAAACACACTCAGCGTAAAATTAAGGTAAGCCTTTAATAGGTAAACCTATCTAGCTCTGCAGAGGGAGCTGTTTCCTCGGGTGGCCACTAGGAGGCGCTAAGGGCCTGGTCAAGAAAGCTACCCAGTTAAATTCAGGATCATTGTGGGCAGACCTCGTTTGGATTCCGATGAAGGAGACACACCACCCACAGACAGGAACAAGAGATGCCTCGACAATTCCACGGGCTGCCTGTGAGAGGAGCCAGAGAAAGTGGGGTGAGTGACGGCTCCAGAGACAGGGACCTGCCCCACCTAAAGGCAGAAGGTCATGTGTCATTCCTTTCAAATGAGCCTATCTGGGGATGGGGGTGCTTCAAGGGGCCAGGATCTGGGCTCAGGTCCCAGGTAGGAACAAGCTGGAGTAAAGAGAAAGGGTTTCATGGAGGTCCATGGTCCCTGTAAAAGGGGGTGTGGACCTTGACAGGGGTCCTCCTTGGACCTGTTTGTAGAAGCATTTTGATGACCATGGGCTCTTTATTGTCCTCCAGGATTCCCAAGCTGAGACAGGGGGCACCAGTGCTGTCCTGTGAGAGAGGCCAGCCATGGCTGGAAAGGGCTGGAGTTGGTCCCTCTCTCCATTTTGGGGGAGAACTGTGTGGAACCCGTGTCAGTGCGTCCATGGTGGTATCTAGGATCACCTGAGCAGCTCATTGGTAAATCCCAGTCCTGTCCCTGCCAACCACCAGCACCAAAAATGGCAGACTCTAGGGGCCCCAGCTCTTCATCTTGTCAGTGACTTTCCCCACCAGAGCATCTCATAAGGACAGTAGCTGTGTGTTTCCATCCCTCCTTCTGGGAACCCCCCTTCCCCGCCATGATGAACAAGGACCGAGTGCTCACATGCAGGCACACAGATGCCGCACCCAGTCAGGCAGAGCCCTGTTCTGTGTCCGAGTTTTACAATGTGCAGTTCTGAACCCATGCTTCGAGCCCTTCCTCTCTTGGGGCACCCACCTTCCACACTGGGAAGTCAAGTGAGTCTGTGGCACTCAGTCTCCAAGTTAGGATGGTCAAGAACCCCTGAGATGCATACTGAGATGTTCACATGCAAGAACTCCTGTGACTCTGGTTCCATACTGAGACATTCACATGCAGCCAGGTACAGTGGCATACGCCTTTAATCCCAGCATCTGAGAGGCAGAGGCAGGTGGGTGTCGGTGAGTTTGAGGCTAGCCTGGTCTACATTGTGAAAACGTCAAGTAAGTCTATGGCATTGAGATGCCTCTGCTCTCCCCCGCCTCTGGCCCTATGTAGCACAGACAGCTGCTCACTTGTGCTCACAGACAGCAGTAAGGACAATGGTCGGATGCCAGCTCTCCTAGGGCCTGCCTCTGTGCTTGCCTGTAGCCTTCAGGAATGCCGATTTCCCACCCACACACCATGGTGCCCAGGACTAGGTATCTTGGTCATCACCTCTAGCTCTAGTTCCCTACTGGAGTATTTCAGGACTCACACAGGGACACCCACGCATCTTAGTTAAGGACCTGATGAGGAATAGCTACCACCCAGGACCTGGGACCTTTTACTATGCCACAGAGTCCCCATGGCACACTTCTGAGAGCTCTGTCTGGAGATAAGGACAGGAAATGGCTGAAGACCCGTCCTTGGCTGCACACTTGGTGAGGGGCTGACAGCTTAGAGCTGTCAGGGAACCCATCTTTCTGAGAGCAACCCATAGACCCAGGCCACACCATGCCCCAGGGTCTGTGCTACAGGTCAGCGCTTTGCCTCTGTGCACAGACTCTGGGGCCCCTCCAGGGTTCCAAGCCACGGCCCAGCACAGCCTTGGCTCCATCTGATCCCTGCAGCTTCTGACTTCACAGCCATTTCATTGTCGAAGGTCAGAGCAGTGTTGACAGGTTCTGTGCCTCCTATCAGAATACCCCTCTGGAACCTGCCTGGAAAAACGCTCTGCAATAGATGTGCAGTGGAGATTGGATTTAAAAAAAAAAAAAGAGTAGAAAATGAAGGGACCGTGGTGTGTGTGTGTGTGTGTGTGTGTGTGTGTGTGTGTGTGTGTGTGTGAGAGAGAGAGAGAGAGAGAGAGAGAGAGAGAGAGAGAGAGACTGAGGTCTCAAGGAGACTAGACATGTGTCATAAAGGACATGAAATTCCAAGAGGCAAGGGCCTGGGGTAGGACTGAATGATGGGGGGAGGGGCTTGCCCAGGGAAACTAATGTAGGGATGGAGATGGGCAGAAGCCACCCAAGGCCTAAGAAGCCACAACAAGGCCCCAGGTTTTGCTTTAAGAGCACAGAATGCTATCACTCCTCTGTGATTCTTCTTTCATGCATTCCTTTCCCCAAATAGTGAACTCCTTCTGCCCTGGCCTAGTTTTAGGTACCAGGAGTATAGATACCCCAAAACAAACATTCACCAGGGAGCACCTCAAAGCACACAGAAGTGACTTTAATTTTAATTTTAGGACACAGGGTGGCCTTTCGTCTCCACAAAGACCAGGACCATCTGCCAGCTGAGGCCTGCCAGCTCTTGGTCCTAACCAGCCCAGCCCTCTCAGAACGGAGTGGCTGCAGGTGTAAAGCCACTATACTTCATCCAATGAGGTGGGGTGGAGGCCGATGCTGTGCTGCCCACCCTTCCTGGGCCACCTGGAGTCAGGAAGAAAAGGGGGGTGTCTCGGCCAGTGGGCGTGACATGCTCTGGATGGCCCACTGCAGGATGCCGTCGAAGGAATGCTGGGAGAGAGTGACACAGGAGGTTAGAGGTTGGACCTCCTCGGAGCTGATGCTCAATCTGCCAGGTCTGTGGAATTGAGACCATCTTGACAAGAATCTGACCCTTTAGTTCAGACTGAGTTAGACTGAGAGCTGAGCCTCACGGGACATGCCAGTGAAGGGAGGGCTCTTAGCCACTCTTCTAGAGCAGCCTGTCAGCCCGGGCTTGGCTTCCTCTTCTTGATGGCTTTCTTAGCTACATTCTTCCTCTCTGCTCAGGAGTCAGACCTGCCGACAGGACTGGGAAGCCATGGAGGCGGTCCTCAGTTTTTCTAATGCCCATCCATGCTGGATCACCCATCTCTCTCTTGTTTCAGCAGATCTGCCTGTGTATGGCCCACTGCCCAGGGCAGGCCCCTGTCCCTCAGTCAGCTGAGTCTCACAAGGTGTCAGTGAACACTGAAGAGGGCATGTAGGCTCCCTGGGGTATGAGAATGACCAAAGGAGTAGTTTGTGCCCTTGTGAGAGATGGGTCCCTATTTTACATATATATATACACATAATTTAGACTTCAGACACTCCAGAAGAGGGCATCAGATCTCATTACTGATGGTTGTGAGCCACCATGTGGTTGCTGGGAATTGAACTCAGGACCTCTGGAAGAGCAGTCAGTGCTCTTAACCGCTGAGCCATCTCTCCAGCCTTATTCTTAAGATTTTTAAGTGTGTCTGTACATGTGTGTGAGCCTGTGTGCGTATGCTTGCGTGTGTCTGTATGTTTCTTCTTTTTTTCTTTTATTGGATATTATCTTTATTTACATTTCAAATGTTATCCCCTTTCCAGATCTCCCTTCCGGAAACTCCCCATCCCACCCACTCCTGCCTTCCTGCCCTGGCATTCCCCTACACTGGGGCATCCAACCCCCACAGGACCAAGGGCCTCTCCTCCCACTGATGCCCAACAAGGCCCTCCTCTACCACATACGCGGCTGGAGCCATGGGTCCCTCCACATATACACTTTGGTTGGTGGTCCAGTCCCTGGGAGCTCTGGGGGAGTCTGGCCAGTTGACACTGTTGCTCCCTCTATGAGGCTGCAACCCCCCTCAGCTCCTTCAGTCCCTTCTCCAACTCCTCCATCAGGGACCCCACGCTCAGTCCAATGGTTGGCTGTGAGCATGTTTCTATATGTGCATGTGTGTCTGTATGTGTATGTATGTGTGTGTCTATGGGTGGGTGTGCCTGTGTGTGTGCCTATGTGTAAATGTGTGTGTGTCTGTGTATGTTTGTATATGTGTGTTTGTATGTGTGCATGTGTGTGTGTTTGTGTGTGTCTATGTATGTGCCTGTGTGCCTATGTGAGTATGTGCGTGTATGTCCTGGCGCCTCGGATCCCCTGGAGTGGAATGATAAATGTGAAAAGGCACCTGACATGGCTGCTGGGAACCAAACTTGGGTCCTCTATAGGTGCAGTACTCTGCCTTTCCTTTAGCCCCTCAGGTTTCGGAGATAGGGTTTCATAATGTAGTCCAGATTAGTATCCACCTCACAATCCTTTTACATCTGCCTCCCAAGTGCTGGGAATCAAAGACCCAGGCCACCACACTGGGCCCTACCTGTCTATCTCAAGAAGCAGAAACCTGAGTTAGGAGGGGGAAGAAACAGGTCCCTGAAAGACCCTACCAGCTCTCCCTGAAAAGTCAAAGGCTTAAACCCCCCATCTCTGAGGCCCTGAGGACCCCCAGATGCAAGGCTTCTGGGGGCAGAAGGTGACAGGTAGGAGGAGACCAGCACCCTACATGGAAACAGTGATGGACTCACTGTTCTGAGAAGAGCAGCTATGGCGGTGGGGTAACATTGGTCTGCTGGGTGCTACCTGACTGGGGGCAGCAAAGACTCTGAGATCATGGCCCAGACTAGGTGACATATTACCTCATTCAGGAGGGACTCCAGGTCGTCCCTATGTAGAACAGGGTCATGACTAGCGGAGTCGTCCCCTACCTGAAACCAAAGCAGAGAGTCAACAGTCAACCCAACCTAGCAGCAGGCTGGGGACCAGAAGCAGAAGTCCAGCCTGTACCCCACCACAGAGCAGACTTATACTTAGATCCTCAGGCTAGGAACATAGGTGGGGGGGGGGGGGGACCGACCTGTCCTATATACTGCCTGTGGCCTCCAAAGAGACATGGTAGCCAGGACCCAGTCAGTGTCTCTCTCTGCTTTCACTGGTCACTGAGCTGTACTTAGTTGGACCTGGCCATAGTGACAGAGGCCCTGTCAGGAGCTCACAGTGAAGCCAGCGGAGGCTCCACTGGTCAATCCCCTTCATCCTTCCAGAAGTAACTTTCACTTGCCCATCTTCCCTGTTTGTGTCTAGACTCTAGGACAGTGGTTCTCAATTTTCCCAATGTTTCTACCCTTTAATACAGTTCCTCGTGATGTAATGACCACTTGACCTTAAAATTATTTTTGTTGCCGGGCAGTGGTGGCGCACGCCTTTAATCCCAGCACTTGGGAGGCAGAGGCAGGCAGATTTTCAAGTTCGAGGCCAGCCTGGTCTACAGAGTGAGTTCCAGGACAGCCAGGGCTACACAGAGAAACCCTGTCTGGAAAAACCAAAAAACAAAAAAAAATGTTGCTACTTTGTAACTGTAATTTTGTTACTGTTGTGAATCCCAAATACCAAACATCAGATATTTCCCACGGTCTTGGTCCATCCTGTGAAAAGATCATTTGACACCAAAGGTTGAGGACCACTGCTTTGAAAACTCAGCCAAGCTTGCCTCATGCCTTCCTGGGTCCTCCAGCAGAATCTTAGGATCAATAGGTTCCGATGCGGCTAGGGCCTGGATTCATCAGGGAGAGCTGGAGTCTAGCACGGAGCTATGCCTACACTCTGCCACCCTGCATAACACATCTTCACAAGACCTCTCTCTTCAGGGGCTGGAGAGATGGCTCAGTGGTTAAGAGCACCGACTGCTCTTCCAGAGGTACAATTCCCAGCAATCACATGGTGGCTCACAAAGAAACAACAAACACACCCCCCCCAAACACAACCAAACAAGAAGTAATGGAACACACGGATTCTGGATATGGGTTTAAATTCTCTTCCACTCCCACAGGCTTCACCTGAATTGACCATACACTGACCTTGGCAAGCCCAGGTGCCGTACGGGGCACAGAGGTGGGCATAGCCTCGCCTGGTGTGCCTGGCGTGGGAGTCAAGTCTGTGGAGCAGGACTTGCAGCGGAGATTGGCCCTGTCAGAGTGGAGTGGGGAAAGCTCGCTGGCTCGGAGAACCTTCGAGGTGGGTGGGGTCGCTGGCTACTCTCCCACCAGTGCCACCTCACTCACCCTGGCCGGGCAGCGGCCGTTGGGAAGTGGCAGCGCCAGTGGAAGGCAGCGGCACAGTGTGCACACCTTAGCACATCGGTGCCCTCACCGCACACACCGCATCGAGCGCTCAGTGCTGGACCCTGCAGGAGCAACGAGGGCAGCAACCCAGCCTGTGTCTGCTCACCATATACCCCACAAGCCCGGGTAAACTAGGAAACCGCATGGTTTCAAGTCACGTGAGTGGGACTGTCAGTTCTGAAGCCTTGATATCCCGAGGGGAGCACGGGTGACCTTAAGAAATGTCAGAAAACAGCGTTCCGAGCTGCTTTCCTTGGGCCAGTCCATCCAGGTCTGATCCCACTGACTGTAGGACTCCAGAAGAGCTTTGGAGGAGGGAAGAGGGAGGGATTGTGGGAGGGGGTGACTGGGAGGGGGGCAGTCAGGGGGATGTAAAGTGAATAAATAAAAAAAGAAAATTAAATTAAAATTTTAAAAAGGGGAGGAGGATCCAAACAAGAAAAAAGAAGGGTAATCAACGGAAGTAGGCAGGGCCTGAGGGATTCTGAGACATTTGTTGTCCTGCCTCACGGAGGAGGAAGATGTATCACGCAGGTAACCAAGCTAGGCCTGTCTGTCCGTCTGTCCGTCTGTCCATCTGTCTGTCTGTCTGTCTTCCCTTCTTTCTAACTAATTCACTACTTATTTGTGGTCCTGTGCATGGAGATCAGAGAACCTCTAGCAGACTGAGTCTCTCCACCGTCTGGGTCTTGGGAATCCAACTCAGGTCCTCCATCTTGGCCGCAAGCCCTTTTACCCGCTGAGCCATCTCGAAGGCCCAGCTGGATTTTGGGAACGTCAGAGTCGTGTATAGCAGGACCGAGATCTATGCAGGAGCCCCCCCCCTAGCTGCTTTCCCCACAGCCCCTGTTATCCGAACAAGTTATCCTTTGACAGAACCCTCCCCTGACCCCAGGAACGCCTGTCTAATTCCTAGCCCCTGGGAGTCCACCAGAGGCTTACAATGGTCCTGTAGGTCCAGAGCTCCCAGAAGATAGCACCCAGGCCCCAGGGGTCCCCCTCACTCACTGGCTGCCCCTCAGTCCCAGCACTCAGTAGAGGGGCTGCGGAAGATGGGGCCAGCAGGTTCACATATGTGACTGCAGCATCGGAGCTGGCTGGGAGCTCCCTGGACGGGCCCCTGGTTTTCTCTGAAGCTGACCTCAGTCCCAGGAGGATCTGGAATTCAAGGGTCAGCACTCAGGGGCCACAGGGCACTGCTCAGCACCACTGGAGTTAGGACTGGGCTGCTGTGGTGGGTCTAAGGTAGGAAAGGCTTGGTATAGGCTTAAGAGATGGCTCAGTGGCTAAGAGCACTGACTGCTCTTCCAAAGGGCCCGGGTTCAAGTCTCAGCACCCACATGGCTGCTCACAACTGTCTGTAACTCCATTTCTAAGGGATCTGATACCTTCATACAGATACACACGCAGGCAAAACACCAAAATACATAAAATAAAAATAAATTTTAAACACAAGAAGAAGAGGGGCTGGAGAGATGGGTTAGTGGTTCAGAGCACTGACTGCTCTTCCAGAGGTCCTGAGTTCAATTCCCAGAAACCACATGGTGACTCCCAACCATAATGGGATCTGATGCCCTCTTCAGGTGTGTCTGAAGACAGCTACAGTGTACTTACATATAATAAATAAATCAGAAGGAGAAGGAGAAGGAGAAGGAGAAGGAGAAGGAGAAGGAGAAGAAGAAGAAGAAGAAGAAGAAGAAGAAGAAGAAGAAGAAGAAGAAGAAGAAGAAGAAGAAG
>JADRCH010000478.1:368238-393929 GCA_019843965.1 Rhynchomys soricoides | reverse complement strand
AGAAGAAGAAGAAGAAGAAGAAGAAGAAGAAGAAGAAGAAGAAGAAGGAAGAAGAAGAAGGCTGGGCATGGCTGGCTCCATGGCTCTCAGCAAAAGCTTCTATTCTCCCCATCTCAGACCTGGTGACAGTGGCCTCAGGGCCAGCCAGAGCAAACTGGGTTCCTAACAGGAGAGCTACCAAGGCTTTTGGAGAATATTAGCAGTGGTGAGGCAGGAGGGATAGAGCCAGCTTGGGAAGTTGTCTTTAATCCCTTGGCCCCTCAACCCCACAAGGAATTCACCAGAAAGTCTACTCAGGCCTAAACAGAGCATGGTGCTAAAGCCAGGGCATGCAGGACTCATAGGAGAAGCCAGGAGATAGGATTGTAGAGAGACAGAGAGAAGGAAGGAGGTGACCCAATATGGGCATACCGGGGTCTCTGAAGGTGGCTCCAGGGGCCTGGACTCCTCAGGCTGGGACAGGTTCTGCTTGACTCTGCCCTGGAGGCAGCAGGAGCATCTCCAGAGGCCACTATGCAGGAGGCCACTAGTTACAGGCATGCCGGACAAAGCAGAGACCATAGACACACATCCCCCCTCCCCCAACTGCACGGCAGGGATGACTTGAGGACCCTCAGTGTCCCCATGCTCATTCACAGATGGGAAGCCAAACCCAGGAATAAGAGTAAAGGTACCATAGGGAAGTTCAGTAGGATGTGGGCTATTTACCCCTGGAGGGTGGCTCTGGACAGGGGGTCAGGGTCCCTAGAGTGCTTCTCTGCTAATTCTTAAGAATACTCTATGCCCAGTACCCCTCAGCACTTGTGCCTGCTTGTCATAGGCCTGTCCTAACTGTGGGCTCCCTTAGCTACACTGTTTCCATCTTCAGTACACCCTGTACGGTCCTGTAGGGATGGGCCAGTGGGGAAGGGGAGAGAAGGAAAGGAGGGGAAGGACCCTGGTGGAAGAGGATCAGAGAGACCTGAGTCAGAGCCCAGGCTAGCCCCCACAGACTACTGCATACCTCCCCTTAGAACAGAGGGCTGTGCAGTCAGTGATGGGGTAACAGCACATCCTTGTGGGAATGAGATTTGCGGGGGGAGGGGTGTGGGGGATTGGGAAAAGGCCTGTGCCCAAATATGGCCACCTTTGCCTTGGGATATCCTGTTATGGCTGCTTTTTGGGCTGTTGGCCCCGAGTGGGCCATGAGGCAGGAAACGGAGATAGGTTTCAGCACAGCAAGAGAATCCTACCATGTCCATAGCTAGTACCCTATTCCACAGCTCTTCCTGAAGGGTTACCCTTACTGTCCTCTGAGGAGGCTGCTAGGCTTCCTCAAGGTCAGCGGATAAGGACAGTGGTGGATCAGGGTGGCCAGGACTTAAGTAGCAAGCAGGGATGGAGAGGTCTGCTCACCTGGGGATCTCCTGCAGAGGTGGGGACAGGCAAGCCAGGTGGAAGGCCCGGGGACAGCCGTCACAGCAAATGAGCTCACCTCCGTCATGACACACGGCACACTCATCCTCATTCTTCTGACCAGGCAAGAGGGGCCCAGATTGGAACACAGTGCCAGGCTGAGTGACCCGCTTGGGAAATGCTCACCACTAGGGACTGACCCCCAGGTTCCCTCTGGGCTCTCTCATTGGCCCCTGCCTGAGCTCTGCAATGTCTCTGCAGTACTAAGTCTCACACAGACCTAGGGGGTGTCCCTCTCAGGAAGGAGTGCTGTGTGCCAGGCAGTTCCCAATAGGAAAACTCTGCTAATTAAGGTCGAAGTCTTCTGTGACCCAGTAGCCTCTGGGCTCAGCACAATATGGGAGAGTCACTTCATTAACACGTAGGCCTCTACCTGAGGAACGTCATGTAGCCTCAATTAGATTACAGGACCCACCGGGCAGTGGTGGTGCATGCCTTTAATCCCAGCACAGGCAGATTTCTGAGTTCGAGGCAGAGACAGGCGGATTTCTGAGTTCGAAGCCAGCCTGGTCTTCAGAGTTCCAGGACAGCCAGGGCTACACAGAGAAACCCTGTCTCGAAAAAACAAAAACAAAACAAACAACAACAAAAAACCAAATAGATTACAGGACCCGACTTCCTTTCTCCTGACAAAGCTCCTGTGTCATCCAGCACCTGAGATTCCTGAAATGTTTCCTCTCGCTAATGAGACATTTCAGGTATCCCAAGACCCCAGCCAATGAGCTTTGCCCATCCTAGATGTTCCTACCCTCAGACCCCCAAAATGTTATAAGCCTTAAATCGACCTAAGTAAAGTTGATTTGCCTCCCGATAGCTGGTCCTGGTGTAATCTGGGCCGACAACCCTCCAGAGTGGGGAGACCCACAGTTCCCTAGGTTGACCACCACCTACTTAATAGGACAGCAGATGGACGGCCAGTGGGGTTTCCTGTTAGCCCTGGGTACCTCCTGTCATTCACCACTCCCTACCTTATGCTTTTATCAGGACGGAAGGAATTCTGAGACTGGATATCACCTCCTCAAGCAACTCCTAGAGGTCAGGCTGTGCTGACCCACACAGTGACCACCACATACATAGGAATACTTCCACAGACCCCCAATAACCAGGGCACTTTTGTGGAGCAGGGCAGAAGAAGTGGACCTTTCAACCCTTGATGTCTGGGGCCAGCAGAGTACCCGGCTCTGAAGTGTTGGACTCTATAAATCAATGATTGCAGGTACCACCACATCAGTGATGCTAGGGAGGAGAGGCTAGCTTGATGGCCCCAGAGAATCCTCATACTCAGGGTTTGTCTGTATCTCTACCCCCTACCCCTAGCTAGGATGCCTTTTGTAGTCGAGATGGAATGTGTGTTGGGTTTTGTTTGTTTGTTTGTTTTGTTTACCATGTTTTGTTTGTTTTCAAGACAGGGTTTCTTTGTGTAGCCCTGGGTGTCCTGGAACTCTGAAGACCATGCTAGCCTCAAATTCACAGAGATCTACCTGCTTCTGTCTCCCAAGGGCTGGGATTAAAGATATATACTACCCAGCTGAATGTGTGGTTTTTTAAAAAGTAGCTCACCTGCTGTGACTAATTTGAAATTCCCAATATGCATTGTCTGTTGGAAAGAAAACTTTCCAGAAACAGCAGAGGGAGAGGAAGTGGAGGAAAGAGAAGGAAGGGAAGAGGGAGGGAGCTGACCTCCACGCCCTGGTCCCCCCCACCCTCTTCTTGGGACTTACCTGGTGAACTTGGGGCTCACTGAGGAGGGATGGAAGGGGAGGGACCCCACACTGCTGGCCCACTTTCTGCTCATCTCTACCCTATGAGAGACACAGGGTCATAATGAGGTAGCCAGAGCCAGGGAAGATCCATGTGGCCACCAGTAGTACCGAGTACCTCTGGGAAGCAACTCCCAACCCCCAGGAAGAACTCCTGGCTATTGTGGGGGGAAGGGAAGGCTATCCAAGGAAGGCCCAACTCCCCCAAAATGGACACGTTGGGTAAGGCTTACAGCTATAGTGACCTGGGCTCCCTTGGCTCGGACCACTGGCTTTAGGCTGCTGCCACCTCGGGCTTTGTTCTTCAAATTACCACTGGGGTCTTCAAACTTACTGGGTGTGTAAAACTCTCCCCCAACCTGGATGCACTTCTTGGATCCTCCTGGGAGAGAGACAGACTGACTGAGCTCACACTAGGGGTCTGGCTGAAGTTGTAGCCTACAGGCAGCCACCGCCAAGTCTGAGACCTGGGGCTAGGTACAGTTAGGGTTTTTTGTTGGGGACTGTACTAACTTAAACAGTGTCCTTCCTTACAAGCTCAAAACGGGACCTTGCTGGAAACAGAGTCTTTGGAGATAGAGTTGGTTAAGATGATGTCATAGATGGGCGTGGTGGCACACACCTTTAATCCCAGCACTTGGGAAACAGAGGCAGGCAGATCTCTCCGAGTTCGAGGCTAGCCTGGTCTACTACAGAATTCCAGGACAGTCAAAGCTACACAGAGAAACTGTCTCAAAAACAAACAAACAAACAAACAAAGCAACCAAACAAAACAAAAAACAAAACAAAAACAACAACAAGATGTCATACTAGCCCTTAAATGCAAAGAAAGGTGAAATCAGAGAGGCATAGTCAGACTGGGGAGGGGCTATTCCCATATGTAAGCAATTCCAACAGCCAACAGAAGGGACCCTCCAAAGCCTGCGGAAGGATGTGTCCCTGCCCACACTTTGACTTTGGAATCTGTTGTTGCAAGCCTGGGGCTTTGTGTTATAATAACCCCAGAAGAATGAGACCAGATTCTTGGGGCTGCTCTGACCAGGGCTGGCATCGGCTCCCAGGCCATTCTGGCTGTCCATGGCATCCAAGTCCAGTGTCCAGGATGGGGGAGGTGCTATGGAGCTGATTCTGCAATGATGAGCTTACCTGCTCCTACCTCTGACCTGTTCAGATGATCCAGGTGGCCGTATTAGGTGCCCTACTAGCCAATCAAGTAGGTAGGCAGTTGTGGGAGGAGCCTGGACAAAGAGGGAGGAGTCTGGACAGAACAGAGATGCCTGAGGCAAGGCAGTAGGATGTGCTGGGCTGTCTTGAGTGGGCAGTATGGTCTCTTGAAAGAACTGGAGCACATGGGGAAACTTAGGATATCCCCTGTGACTAGCAGCACCTACTGATATGGAGGAGGTGGCATTCTATGGCTGAATGTGACCACGAACCACTGGCCTGACAAAAGATCCTCCCATGTAGGGGGCCTTCCTTCTGCATCAGCACTTTGCTCCAAAGCCAGCAGACCTGCATGTGGCACACTGGCTGCCTTGCCCCCAGCCTGGGCCACAGTTGCTCTAAAAGCACTTTCTTCCTTTTTGAAAGCCTGGGTCTCCCAGGCGGCCTGCTTTCATGCGTATACCTGACTCAAAGACCTGCTGGATAAGGATCCCTTCCACGGCCCCTCGAGTTCCTGGGACATCCCCGGAGGACACAGTCACAGCTCTCTGGACAGAAGCTGCCATGGTTTGAATTCCTGGAGAGGGTCCGACACAAGTAGACACACATGCATGAGCACAGCAGTGTTGGTCGTGTAGAGCCCAATGGTAGATTGACAAGAATCTCATGGTGGCACGGGACCTGCGTTGTTCTGGGGCACAGAGTTCCTAGGCCATCTGGGGGTGAGGACCAGGAAGCACAGGTGTATGATGGGTGGTGGGTGGGTGTGGTCAAGGTTGGGCCCAGCTGAGGAACAGGGAATGTTTCCTTGTGGCCATGTTTCTGGGCTGTCTGGAAGGTTGGGAGCATTCAAATGGTCAGAGATCTGGGAAGAGACACCCAGGGCAGTGTGGGTGGGAGACTGATGGTTGGCTCTAAGGAGTCCCTATCTTTCTCTGGCTTTGCCATCCAGCTGAGGCCAATGGGATCAGATCCCCCTCCAGCCTCCACTCTTGGTATCACTCACCATTTCCCAGTGGGAGGCGCTGTGACTCCAAGTTGCCCTCTGGCTTCTTAGGGGGCTTGGTCTTTGGGTAGGAGCCTGTGAAGGGGGGCATGGGGTAAAGGCAGCATGGCCCACCTTTCTGGGCTGGGGTGGTGGTTGATGGATCCAGGGTATAAAGTGAGGTTGGGAAGAGAGCACCTGGTCAGGGTCAGATCAAGGGTTCCCTGACTCCCTGAAGGTTCTTAAGCTCTGCTGGGCTGTTTCCTTCTCCAACAGAAAGGAAATCAAAACCACCTGCTTGCCTCACCGCCCAGGAGCTCAGCCTTCAGGACAGTAAGACGCTGAGAGGCTGTGGACCTCCTCCAATACTCAGGTCTGAGGGCTCAGAGGTGACTCGGTGACTCTGGCAGGCTGGCCCCGGGGTGGTGTCAGTAAGACAGGTGGTGTCAGTAAGACAGAAGCTCCTGAGAGCAGGTCAGGGAGGGCCCAGCAACCCTGGCTAGCTCCTCTTGAATACCTGGGCTGGAGAGGCTCTTGGAGGCCAGAGTTGCTGATGAGGTAGCTCGAGGCTCCTCCAGGGCTCTTCTCTTGGTGGGGGGTCTGGGTGGCAGTACCGAGGCCTTGGGACCAGCAAGGGGCTTTCTCCCTTTCCGAGGCTGGCTAAGGTCCACATCTGTAGCTCAGGGGCAGGAACAATGGTCTTATCTTAAAGCCTTATCTTCAAGGTGAGCTCTAGAACAGGGACACTCTTGAGGAAGAGAGGGAGCAGACCTCTGCCCTTTGCCTCTTAGGATTCTAGTGGCTCCCTGAAAACATGTTCCGACTGATAGCCATAGCCCCGATGCTACCCACTGGCTGAGCATCAGCGCCAGCATCAATCAGCATAGGCCCACCTTTTGGGAAGCCGTCCAGAATGGTATGCAGGCGGCTGTACCGCTCCAGATTGTAGTCCTTAAAGAGAACCCTCCAGAAATCCAGGATGACCCCACTGTCCCGGGTCAGGAGCCAGGACAGCAGGGCATGGAAGGCCTGGGGGCAGCCTTCCTTCTCCTTCAGCCGGAGTGTCTCCTGCAGTGACAGCATCGGGCTACCTGGGCACACCATTCCTCCAACCCCTGCTGCCTCTTTGGGAGAAGGGAGACCTGCCTATTCTTGCCAATCCCTGGGCTCTGGGGAGTCGGGGTGCACAGGGTGTGAGGTCAGGAAACTCACCTAGAACTTGACCTGGAGAGGACTCCTGAGGAGGGCTTGGTACCACTCCTTGGCTGGTAAGGGGAGGGTGTGGGTACAGACAGTATGGGTGTTGGCAGAGGTTGGGAGGGATCACCTAGGCTGTGGGTGGAGGAGTGGGGAGACTGAAAAGCACCGGGGGCGGGGCAATAGCCCACCTGGAACTTGTCCTCAGGGACCACGTCGTGGTCGACTAGAGCATGCAGCAGCGGAAAGGCGCTGTCTATGGCCACCGCGATCTCGGTGCGGTGCAGCCTCAGCAGGCGGCGCAGCATCCCATCCCCACCAGCCATCCTCCCGACCAGGGCTGTGCTTCGGCGCCCCCTGCTGGCCCGCGCGCGCTTGCGTTCCCTTCTCCCTTCCTTGGGTGTCTTGGTGCTATCCGGAGAGGCACCTGTGAGCGTTTATGCTTACTCCTCAGCGGCGGAAAGGGGACGTTTGACTTGCTCAGCGACTGTTATACTTTCAACCAGGAAAGAGCAGAGGCTGTTGTTTAGCCTGGAGCCAATCAGGACCTAGCTTTCAAAGGCTGGAATAGAGACTGCCCTACGGCCGGGTTCAGGAGGCTCTGGTACTCCTTCCCTGTGCGATCCAGCGCAGCTGCCTATGCTCGGGGCACAAGAATCGAGAAGGTTGCCCCTCCAGTCTCCCTACAGAGGATCTGTTTATGGGCTAAAAACTAGGACTATCTGGGAAGATGGCTGTGAGGACAAATTGCCTGCATAGGGAGGCAGAGACAGGAGCCGCTGTAGAGTTTATTGACCAGGCAACTAGTTGAATGGTTAAGCAGGTCCAGGGATAGAACCTGCGTCAAAAAATTAGGTGGAAAGCTGGCTGTGATGGCTCGAGGCTTTAGTGCCAACACTAGGGAGGCAGAGGCAGACGGATCTCTGCAAGTTTGAGGCCAGCCTGGTCTAAAAAGTGAGTTCCAGGACAGCCAGGGCTACACAGAGAAAAATCCTACAGAGAGAAACAGAATTTTTTTTAAAAAGGTAGGTTTTCAATAGAAGAAAACATCCTATATTCACCTCTAGCTCCATACACACATACATATGAAAGCAAGAGTGTATGCACACACGCGTGCGCTCACACACACACACACTGAACTTAAAAAGAGAGAGAGGGTCTAGAGAGATGGCTTAGTGTTAAGAGCATGTGCTGCTCTTGCAGAGGCCCTGGGGCTTGTTTCTCAAACACCCACAGGATGACAGCTCACTGCCATTTGTAACTTCAGTTCCAGAGGATCTGACGTCCTCTTTGGCTTCTACTGACACTGCATGAACGTGGTGACCACATATACATGCAAGCAAGCCACTCAGACACATAAAAAATAAATAAATAAATAAAATTACTGGGGGAGGGGGAAGAGGAGGGAAGAGCCAAAAATAGTGCTTCAAGCCACACCCTGGCTGTCCAGATGTGCTGGAGCCTCTGAGGAGCCTCTGCAGTTGGCTGGACAGTAGACCCAGCTGGGAACCCCTATCTGTCCTAGGCCAAGGGCTGGAGGAGTGGAACAGAAGATTTTAGTAAGAAGACTTAGTAAGAAGGAGATGGTCCATCTGTGTGCTGGCAGGCGGAAGGGACACATGGCCTACCTTTGGGCTCAGAGGTGGCCAGCACATTGAACTATACTATATATACTATATATACTATATATACTATTGTCAGATAGTATCCAACAGGAAGGGGCAGGAAGACAGAAAGCCCGTGCGTAGACCAGGGCTACAGCTCTTTAATTCCCTCATGTTCTGGTAACTATAAAGTTATTTCACTGCTACTTCATAACTGTAATTTTGCTACTGTTAGGAATCGTAATATAAACATCAGATATGCAGGGTATCTGATAGGTGACCCCTGTGAAAGGATTGTTCAACCCCCAAAGGGGCCATGACCCACAGGTTGAGAACCACTGCCCTAGACAGATGCCCCTGGACCATACAAGTTCCTGTCTTGTTCCCCTCCTAATCCAGGGAGTGGTCTCAGGACTTGTGATAGAGACCAGAGGGTAGTGTAGCCTGAAAGACAGGGCCTCCAAGCAGATCTGGGAGGTGCCCTGAAGGCAGATGGATAGGGATGCAGATGTGGGCGTGAGTGAAAATTATGCCCCCAGCAAGGTGAGAAGGCACAGCTGCAAGTGGCCTAGGAGGTGACAAGCCGTTAGAGCAAAGTGTGCTCAGGTCTGTGTTGGGGTCTCCAATATGAGTGTTGACAGGTGAGTAGAAGCCAATGGTAAGACCAGTTAGCATAGCACTGGGCAATGGGGTACAGTGAAAGCAGAGCTTAGGCACCAGAAAACCGTGTGTGTGTGTGTGTGTGTAGCAAGATAGGTGGAGGAAAATGTTCTAAAGGTTATTTATTTTTATTTTTATTTTTTTATTTTTGGGTTTTGTTTTTCAAGACAGAGTTTCTCTGTATAGCCCTGGCTGTCCTGGAACTCACTCAGTAGACCAGGCTGGCCTCGAACTCAGAAATCCACCTGCCTCTGCCTCCCGAGTGCTGAGATTAAAGGCGTGTGCCATCACTGCCCTGCCTAAAGGTTATTAATGGGGAGCAGGGTCCTCCCGTGGTCCATCACGGGCTCTAAGGCATAACTGTAGAGCCTTTGGAAGTGGTTATGGGGCAGCTGATGTCTGCACTGTGCCTCCCACAGATACTAAGAAGAAACCATTGGGTGATGTCAAAATGGGCTTGTGCTCCCTGAGAGACACCACCTCTTCCTC
This sequence comes from Rhynchomys soricoides, assembly GCA_019843965.1. Lineage (NCBI taxonomy): Eukaryota > Metazoa > Chordata > Mammalia > Rodentia > Muridae > Rhynchomys > Rhynchomys soricoides. The sequence continues at coordinate 384,615 of JADRCH010000478.1, read as the reverse complement.
ATCCTCAAAGGAGGCTGCTGCTCACTGGCCTTTCCATCTGTCTCTGGCAGGTATGTATTTACTATAGAAACATCAACCCCCAGACCCCTGTAAACTCAGCACCTAACAAGCATGACTCCTACTGTCCAGAGCACAGAGATTCCTCACTGACATGGTGGAGTGGACACTTGCTCCCTGCTCACACCTTGCCAAGGGTCTTAGGAATGCAAAAGGGTACTAATGGAGTCTCTGGGTCCACCAGCTCCAGAATATATACATTAGGTACCCAGGATAGGTATCCAAGATGTTGCTGGCACTTTGGGTACCTTTGGGTGATCAGGTGTTGATCCTGTGGTGGCTCAGCCCCTTGCTTAGTAGGATTACTATTCTAATGTCATGCCTGCAGCCTGGGGGTTTCTACCCAGTTAGGGGCTTCTCCTCAGATGGGGATTTCTCTGCCAAAGGCAACGGATAAAGAAGAACAAAAAACTGCAGTGTAAGACCAAAGTCTGCACTTTTCAAAAAAGCCTGAACCCAACCCAGAGCACCCACCATTGGCTGAACACTGACTGGTGCAGGCAGGCGTCCCCCAGCCTCTGATAGGAGATCAACAGAAAGACTCCTGTAGAATTTTGGACTTTCCATCACATGTGGGGGTTTCCACGACAGTCTACACCTGCAGGGAGTCTGTAGCTGCTATACTTAGAAGAGGTGGCCTCGGTGACCCATGCCAGCACAAGAGCCCAGAGTAGGGCTATGCCTCAGGTTTTCAGAGGCCTCAGCATGTGGGCTTCGTCTGTGATCCTCAATGTTCTTATCTCTACAGAGGTTGACCACAGCATGGGGGCTAGCCCAGGGCAGCTACTCCACCCTACAGAGGTGCAGAGAGCAAAGGGCAAGGTGGCCTGGGTCTGGGCTGGAAGGAGCTCTGACAGCTCTAGGCAGGGAAAACTGGAAAGCACCCAACCATCCTCAGCAGAGTTGGGTCGGAGTCAGGTGCTGGTGATGTGGCTCAGGGTAGAGACCTGCTGGCGGGCTGCCACAGGCCCAGCAGATCTGTACGCCAAGTGTGTGCTTTGAATGCCAACAATGCCTGCGTGTTAACTTTAGGTTAGAATTGATAACATAAATAGAAAATATTCCCAATACCAACAAAAATATCAAACAGCCAGAAAATTCTCACAACCAGGGAATTCCTTGTTCTTTTTTTTCTGTTATTTAATTGATTGAATTTGGGGAGGGCACTAGGAGTTGGGGCCTCAGGTGGCCTGGAAATCACTATGTAGCCAAGGATGGCCTTAAACTTCTGATCCTCCTGCCTTGACTTGACTTGAGTGATAGGAAAGTCGGCGTGTGCTACCACACTTGGTTTATGCAGTGCTGGGAGTTGAACCCAGGGCCATCTTGCTTGATAGACATCTCTAGCTGAGCTGTAGCCAAAGTCCTGTTGTTTCAAATGGAATCCCACAGTGTAGTCCAGTCTGGCCCTGACTCCTGGGCCCCAACCATGAGCCTGTTTCTGCTTCCTAAGTAGCTAGAACACAGAGTCTGCCCAGAACTCACATTTCCACAGAAGAAGAAATGGAAGGGCATGCCACTGCCTGGATTTAGCATCTTAAAAACGCAGCTATTTGGGACTGGAGATATGGCTCAATGGTTAAGAGCACTGACTGCCCTTCCAGAGGTCCTGAGTTCAATTCCCAGCAACCACATGGTGGCTCACAACCATCTCATAATGGAATGTGATGTCCCCTTCTGGTATGCAGGTGAACATGCAGATAGATATCAAATAGATAAAACTTTAAAAAAATAAAACTCAGCTGCTTCTCAATGTAAACGGATAAAAGAGTCACAGCTAAATTAACATTGAACTGCTGAGCCATCTCTCCAGCCTCAACACAGAATTTTTAAATGTGTGTGTGTGTGTGTAAGTCAGAGGACACCATGTGGGGGTTTGTCTTCTCCTTCCACCGTGTGGGCTCCATGCACTGAACTCAGGTCGTTTAGCTGGGGGCAAAGTACCTTTCCCCACGGAGCCATCTTGCTGGGCTTTTTATTTTTTCTTATTCAGAACTTGACTAATACATATACATACATACTCAAATAAATCTAATAATTTTAAAAACCCAATAGGTCTGTCTTAATACAAAATGTTTCCACATAAAATTGTTTTTCCAAAGAAAAACATTAAAAGGTATTAGCGATATTGGGGGTGATGTCTTATACCTGTAATCCCACAACAATCCCGGTAGGCATAAGCAGGATTGCCATGTGCTTAAGGTCAGCCTAGGCTACATAGTGAGTTACTGGACAGCCTGGGCTACAGAGCTAGGCCCAATCTTAAAAAAAAAACAAAAAAACCAAAGCTGGGCGTGGTAGCACATACCTTTAATTCCAGCCCTTGGGAAGCAAAGGCAGCTGGATTCTCTGTGAATTCCAGGCCACCCAGCCTGGGGTATACAATGAGACCTGTTTCAAAAAAAAAAAAAAGTCATTAAAATATTTTCAAGATTTACATGAGAATGTTAGTATCTTTAACAAAAAGAACCTTCAAATCAATAAGAAAAAGACAATGGAAGAAGACTGCCAACCTCTAGAAGGACACTTTAAAAAAACACCCAAATGACTTCCTGAAATTGTGGTACACGCCCTTAATCTCGGCATTTGGGATGCAGAGGCGAGCAGATCTCCAAGGGACCAGTCTGGACTACAGAATGATTTCTAGGACAGTCGTGGCTACACAAAGAAACCTTGTCTCAGGGGTAGGGGATTAGGTGAGGGGTGGGGGCGAGAGGAAGCAGCCCAATAGTTACAAATAAACAGAAGTCTGGCCATAATACTAGGTAGAGGCTTGCAGTCCCCAGGGCCACACCCCTGGGTCCGGAGGTTCCTAACCTGTAATCTCAGCCCAATCAAGGCGGGGCAGGGAGAGCCGAAACTCCTATTCAGTCTTGAATACATATTGAATTCCAGATCAATGAAAACATCCCAAAAGGGGGAAGAAAAAAAAGAGATTAAAAAAAGTAAAAGTTGAAGACCAGGAAAAACCAGGGCAGAAGGACTTCAGTGGTTACAGCCCTCAGCTGCACGCCCGAGGCGGAAATGGCGGAAGAGGGTAGTTTATGCCAAATATCAAAACACACGTTTTTTCCAGTTTCATACACGGTGGTCATCTGTGCGCAGTGAGGTGTGGGGGTCCTCTAGCAAGCTGGGCAAACGCCATGTCTCAGGGCCCCTATTCCTTAAACACTAAGATTCGGACAGGACCTGGCGTCTCCTGTAAACTGCCCAGTCTCTCTTTAGTTCTTCACGCCACAGGACTTGGCGGCCGTGGCGCTAGCCTGGAATACCGGCTTTAGGCTAGCAGTCAGGTGTTTTTACTGACTGTCCATACGGAACCTTGGGTAAGTCACCGGCCCTGCCCATCAAAGCCTGGAGTCAGAGGATCTATGCTCCCAGGGTCTCCCCACAACTTGGCCCTCCATTAAAACCGCTGGTGGATTAGGCCAGCCACTGTGGTATCCTGGACGGGATTATTGGCCATGAGTAAACTGGCTTTTTAGACCAGGTAGGAAGGATTATTAATTACTTTCTGAGAGGTTGGCAGGTCTTCCCTCCAGTTACCCACAGGTACAATGGCACCCTTGTGGTCCTATCCGTTCTACTCTTATCTCGATTATGTTCCACCCAAGGCTCTCTCCCTCCCCCTCCCCAAGCCTTTGTCATTTGCTCCCTTGCCCTACCCATCCCCCCTCCACACAATCAGGAACCCTACCTCCCAGCTCCCTAACCTCAATGTGTGAGGCCTAGAGCCTCCCTTCTCCCACCCCTATCCCAGTTCTACCCTGAGCCCTACAGAACTCCATAACCCCTCCTCCACCCTTTCCCGAAGCCCTCTCCCATACACATGGCTTCCTAAGCCCCTTCAGCCCCGCCCTATCCACCCCACCCCCACTCACCCTACCCCCACTCCTCCCCTCACGTGCTGGGCTTCTTAAGACCCGCCCCTGAGTGCCTGCCCCACACCCTCAACCCCACCATTCCTCATAGGCTCCACTCAGCATTCCGTCCTCATCCCTACCTACCTTAAGGTCCCTTTTAACCAGACCTCTCTCTTTCTGCCCAAATTCCTCTCGAGGACCTAAGAGAACGGACACGCCCTCCTCTCAACCTCTCTCGTCGCTTTTTAGGGTTCTGACGACCCTGCTGACACACCCGCCATCCCTTGGACACAGACCCTTCTAGCTGATTACGTCAATGGGTTCCTGGGAGACACCTTCTTCTTGCTCTAAGGCCCTCGAAACCTTGAACCTGGAGACTTCGGACAGCTCTAGCCCCGACAGTCCCCTGGAAGAGCAATGGCCGAATTCCTGTGAGATCCTCAGGCCTTTTTGTTCCTTTTCCTCTCCTTTCTTCTTTTGCCTCCTCTTACTCCACTGGGTCCTTAGTGGGTCTGGACTGACACTAGAAAGCAGGAATATGGGTCCTAGACATTCATCCTGCAGGGGGAGGCAGGGCCACCTGAAAACACACATTGTCTGGGACTGAATGGATGAAGGGTACCCCAGAGGGTACCCTCTTCTACCAGGTACCCCGAAGCTGATGTTCCAGCTGCTAATCTCCAATGGTGGGGAGATGTCAATATGGCTTGTCTGGGCAGTTCTAGTGGCTCCCCTGACCCCTCTATTGACTACGGGTAACTGTTTTCTTGCATGTATCTTTGTTTTTGGTTTTGGTTTTTTTGAGACAGGGTTTCTCTGTGTAGTCCTGGCTGTCCTGGAACTCATTCTGTAGACCAGGCTGGTCTCGAACTCAGAAATCCACCTGCCTCTGCCTCCCGAGTGCTGGGATTGAAGGCGTGCACCACCACTGCCTGGCTCTTGCATGTATCTTGTGTCCCTTTGAGGTCTCCCTGTAATGACAGCCTCTCCACCTCCAGCCCCAGACCTGAAGGAAGAGGACAGTGTGGATGTGGTACTGGAAGACTCCAAGGAGCCTCTGTGCCCCTCCTCACCCCCGACCAGCAGAGGTAAGGCCCTACCCTACCCAATTAATGAATTTATCTCCTAGATGTGGCCCTTAGAGCCAAGCATTCATGGACTGTTCCTGCATCATTCAGAATGACACCCCACCCCCACCCCACAAGGGCAGGCATTCAGTAAGAGTCAGTAGAAGGGACCCCTTGTGTCCCAGTCACCTCAGAAGACAAAGTTTGCGGTTTCATGTTCCAGTGAGGAGCCTGGAGAGCGAAGAAGGAGTTACTTACTTATTTTTCTCTTGCAGAGATCATCAGGTATGAAGTCAACGTGAACCAACGGAACATCGAAGGTGAGTTTGCACATTTACCTATGACCCAAACAGTTGTCAGCCCCGCCAGAAAGACTTGCTTCAGCCTCACTCAGCCATCCCAGAAAGTGGGGAACAATCCTGGTACCCATGGAATGTCTTCTTCCCACTCCACCCCCCTACCCCAGCACCAGACTCGCTTAAGGCACGTAATTGAAATTTTTTTGTATATCTGGGCTGGACATGGTGGCTCACACATGAATCCTAGAACTCAGGAGGCAGAGGCAGGAGGATCTCTGAGTTGGAGGCCAGCCTGCTCAATAGAGCTAATTCCAGGACAGCCAGGACTATTTAAAAAAAAAAACCCTATGTCTCCAACCCCTTTCCCCCAACCCCCATAGTGTTTACATCAGCCACACTTCCATCTAATTTGAGACTAGGCTAAGTGTTCTTTTATCTTGCTGGAAGCCCTGGGTTCTGTTCCTGGTATCCTATAAACTGGGCGTGGTGACACACTCTGTAATCTCCACATTCCTGAGGTAGAGGTGGAAGAACCAGACGATCCTAAGTGAACTTGAAGCTAGCTTGAGATACACGTGATCCTGCCAGAAATAGCAAAGAGGAAAATATGCATATCTATTAACGGGTAGTCTGGAGCTCCCCGGTCAATGATCTATGTCTCTGGATTGACTGATTTGGGCATCCTTGGGTTTCCATGGGTATTTTAGCCTCACCATGCCAAGTCTGCAAAATGCCATCTGGGATTTGGAGGTGGTCTGCACTGCATTTGGGGCATCTTGTTTCCCCATTAAGTCTTCCGGTCTATGTCCCTGACACATTCCCTGCTGGGTCTTCCCACATCTCCCTCAGGATCTTCCGGTTGCTTTTGCTAAGCCTCTTCTCTGCTTTTTCTTTGCTCTGCGTTCTCTCTAGATATCTGCCTCTGCTGCGGAACTCTCCAGGTGTATGCTCAGCACCCCTTGTTTGAGGGGGGGATATGTGCCGAGTGTAAGGTAAGCAAGGAGGTAGTGGAACTGTCTGGACGTGGAGCTGTAGAGGGAGAGCACACACACACAGAACCTTTGCTCCCTGCTCAGGACAAGTTCCTGGAGACCCTCTTCTTATATGATGGGGACGGGCACCAGAGCTACTGCACCATCTGCTGCTCAGGGGATACCCTGTTCATCTGTGAGAGCCCCGACTGTACCAGGTGAGGCAGGGCCCAACTTCCTACCGCTCCTCCCTCCAACATGGCAGGTGGGTGGTGAAGGATGTGCATCTGTGGTGTCTCTCTTTGCAAGCACAGTGGCCACTGTTTAGCCATTCTATGCTTAAGCAATACGGTGGGTCCAGGGCACAGGCAGCTCATTCACCCTCAGTTATTCTTTTTTGTTTGTTTGTTTTTCGAGACAGGGTTTCTTTGTGTAGCCTGGCTGTCCTGGAACTCACTCTGTAGACCAGGCTAGCCTCGAACTCCACCTGCCTCTGCCTCCCAAGTGCTGGGATTAAAGGCGTGCGCCACCACTGCCCGGCTTACCCTCAGTTATTAAATCACTGTCCTGAGCTCCATCCATGGTGGTCCCCTGCCCTGCCTGTCCTTTTGGACATCTTCCTCTTTACAGCCCTGACTTCTAACTGTCCCCTTTCGGGCCAGCTGCTCCTTCCCGGCCAGCTGCTCCTGTATATTTGTGCTCTAAAGATTTGTGTTCAGGCTTCCAAGTTGTGGAAAGATTAAAGGGTTTTGAAGTCCGCCATTGCTAGCACACCCACCTCACACATTCTGTTGCTCAGTCTCTTTCCCAGCCTGCAGCCAGTCCCACCCACCTAGCACTAAGAGCAAAGCCAGAGAGAGAAACAGGTAGTTTCCTCCAGAACAAGGTGCTGTCCTGGCTTTTGGTCCTCTAATGGCAGTATGGGTCATGGGTGGTTTTTCTGGCTGACTCTAGATGCTACTGTTTCGAGTGTGTGGATATCCTGGTGGGCCCCGGGACCTCAGAGCGGATCAATGCCATGGCCTGCTGGGTTTGCTTCCTGTGCCTGCCTTTCTCTCGGAGCGGACTGCTGCAGAGGCGCAAGAAGTGGCGCCACCAGCTGAAGGCCTTTCATGATCGAGAGGGGGTAAGGGCAACTGGTGTGGGGGAGGGGCTGGATCTGCCACCAGCTGCAGGCTGCAGGCTAACACCATGTGTGCACATCACTGGATGGAGCTGAGGCTTTGCCTTAATGTCCCTTGGTATTTTCCTATTGGAGAGCAGGTGTTACTGATGTTTTGTGATAGGATCTCAGGTAGCCCAGGCTGGCCACAAACTCACTATGTAGCCAAGGATGGCTTTGAACTCCTGAGTGCTTCTACTGAGTGCTGGGACTTCAGGCACAATATTTATAAGGACTGAACCCAAACCCATGGGCTCCACACAAGCTTTTTTTTAAAAAAAAAAAACAAAACAAAACATTTATTTATTTTATGTATATGTATACACTGTAGCTGTCTTCAGACACACCAGAAGAGGACATCAGATCCCATTACAGATGGTTGTGAGCCACCATGTGGTTGCTAGGAATTGAACTCAATTGAACTCAGGACCTCTGGAAGAACAGTCAGTGCTCTTAACCACTGAGCCATCTCTCCAGCCAATTTCTTTTTCTTTTTCTTTTCTTTTCTTTCTTCAGTCTTTCAAGACAGTGTTTCTCTGTGTATAGCCCTGGCTATCCTGGAACTAGCTCTGTAGACCAGGCTGGCTTTGAACTTACAGAGATCCGCCTGCCTCTGCCTCCCCAGTGCTGGGAATAAAGGCGTGCGCCACCGCCGCCTGGGTTCCACAGGCTCTTTAGCAACTGAGTTACATCCTTAGTCATTAATCTTTCTTAAAAGCCTAGAGCTGGTTACTGGTCACAAGTAGGACAGGAGGCCCCTCTCCACAGACACCTAAGGTCATCATTCTGGCTTGAATGCTTAAACCAACACAACATCCCCTTGTGTAGTCATGGCTGTAGTCCCCTGGGTGAAGCCCAGAGGAGGCAAACCGCTCAAAGGTACAGAAGACTTAACCTCCTGAGGGAAGAACTGAAGTCCTCTCTTCCCTTGATGTCCGTCAAGGTCATAAGCCAGGGACCTGCAAGCACAACCTGATTTGGAAGTGGGGTCTCTGAGGTGTCACCTTAGCTGATGAGCTTTTGACATAGGAGTTGGGTTGTTGTGGACACTGAATAAAATGGAGGGTACCCCCTTCCTTGTAAGACAAGGAGCTGGGGGGGGGGATTGAGATGCACAGGGAGGGGCTGGAGAGATGGCTCAGCACTGATTGCTCTTCCAAAGGTCCAGAGTTCAATTCCCAGCAACCACATGGTGGCTCACAACCATCTGTTATGGGATCTGATGCCCTCTTCTGGGGTGTCTGAAGACAGCGATGTGTACTTACATTAAATAAATAAATAAATAAATAAATAAATAAATAAATAAATGAGGTGCACAGGGAAAGACCATGTTGTGGTGGAGGCTTTGGTACCATGATGCCAATAGGAGCCACTGTGTGCTGAACCCAGCTGCTGGGAGAGGCCTGAGACAGTTCCCCGAAGCCTCAGAGGCTACCAGCCCTGGTGTTACCTGGATTTCAGATTCCTGGGCTGTGGGAATGATTTTGCTCTCTGGGAGTCCTTGGAGACCTACAGAGTTGTCCTCTGCGGGGAATTCATTATCTTCTAACTTCTAAGAAACCCTGCCTCCCTCTGTAGATCTATGGGAGTCCAAGCAAGAGACCTAGACCTGGGGAGTGGGTAGTTTTGGCCTCCAGGGAGGAATAGACAGCACTAGTCACAACAGGGCCAGTCAGCCAGGGCAAGCGAGTCCCAGATGGCTTTCCATGGAGTCCTGAGCATCTAAGGAAAGACTGTCGCAAGGGTCTCTTAAGTATAACAGCCCTCACTGGGTAAGCAACATGCATCCTCCACTGAGTCTTCCTCTCTATTCCTTTTTCCTCTGCTTCCTTTCCAGGCAAGCCCTATGGAGATATACAAGACAGTGTCGGCGTGGAAGAGACATCCAGTGCGGGTGCTGAGCCTTTTTGGGAATATTGATAAAGGTGAGTATGATCACATCAAAAACTGCTCTCCAGAGGAGATAGGAAGGCCCCAGGGTGGTCTGGTGTCCTCTGCCTGGCCGTAAGGATATCACTGGGCATCTGAGATGTGAAGCAAGGATTAATGGGAGGAAACCTCTTCCTCGGACTCCTTAAGCTGAGAGAACCGGATATCCTGGCAAAGTATGTGACTGCCAAAAATAAAGGAAGAAAGAAATCTCACAACTGTGTGCCCGAGCAAGAGGAAAGGTGAAAAGGGTTGAGGAACCAGGACCCAGGTAGAGATCCGACTCCCTAGGAGGAGGAGGCAGGGATAGGGAGCGGCAAGCCTGCAAGGGTTGATGGGAATGGCTGCTGGTGTGGAGGTAGCCCCGCCTCTCTCATACTTATGTTCCCCCGACCCCCACCTCTTCCTGAATCTCCGAACCTGACCACTTCTTCTCCTGGGGTCCTATCCCTCAGACTGCTCTGATCCCTTCTGTGCCCAGCAAGCACAGAGGACCAAAGGTGTTCTGGTCTCTGGCTAAATCCTATCGGACTTAGGATACCAGGAGAGTGTTCAGTGATGACCCCACAATGTGTCACAAGTGCCCTATGTAATAGCTATAATTGTATCACTACACTTTAAGGACAGCTAGCAAGGGCTTGACTTGCCCAAGCTCTCAGTCTCAGAGTCTGAGGTTAACCCACCTGCTCTGTGGGTCCCCAGCCTGGCTGGTTGTCTGAGCAAGCCAGCAAGAGCATCAGAGTTTTGCTACAAATTATTTCACTTTCATCAAGGAACGCTCAGGAAGTTTGCCCTTGGGCTCTGCTGCTGAAATGATCAAGCTGCTAGTCAGTGGCTGGGAAATTGCACTGTCATAGATCCCCACTCTGGGGACGGAGCCCACATCTGCTGTATCTATCTTGTCTCTCTCTTCCCCTCCCCTCCCCCCCAGAACTAAAGAGTTTGGGCTTTTTGGAAATCCATTCTGGTTCTGAGGGAGGAACGCTGAAGTACGTGGAAGATGTCACGAATGTCGTGAGGAGAGACGTGAGTTGAGGCAGGGGCGGGTGGGCTGCCGAGGAGGGGTGGGTGTGCCACTGGGAGAGACTCCAGAGCCTAGTGGAAGGGGCAAAAAGGGAGGGAGGGGCCCCTGGAGGGGCAGAGTGCAGCATATTACTGGAAGTTTCCAGACCAGCATGGGGTCCTGGCTTGAGCTAGCCTGGGTATAATCATCCTGGCTATGCCTCACAGTGGGAGGTGGGGACAGAATGCTTCTGTGGCTTTTGCATAGCCCTCAGCCCTAATCAGGGCAAGCAGCCAAACAGAAATCCACGGGGCTGGTTTCTGCTGTCTTATCTATAGAGATAAGATTGGGTGAAGGGAGGGAGGGGGCTCAATCCCACCCGACCCTCCCAGAGTTGCAAGTCTTAAGCTGAGTGGCAGGCAGTTATCTGAAAATATCTTCCAAACACCAATCTGGTGCTGTCTTGACCCTATGGTAGGACCTCTTCCTCTCTTCCTGTGGGCATGCAGGCAGGGTGCCAGTGCATTAGGGTCTAGTTATATAGACAATTGGGGTGTTGATCTTTAGTGCAGAATCCTGCCCACTTCTGGCTAGACCCCAGCCAGTCATTGCCCTGTAGGATCCTAGGTGCACATCAGATAGCGGGTAAAGAAGTTGGAGCACAGAGAAAGAGCACAAGAGCCATCTGGGTGGCAGTCCATTACTTTGAGAGAAATGGGAAGCTCCAAGAAAGTTGGGGGTCTAGTCTAGGTTGGGGAACGAACACTTGTGGACATCTTAGGAACTTTTTCTTAAGAGAATGTCCAGGGCTAGCCAGGCAGTGTTGGTGCACGCCTTTAGTCCCAGCACTCAGAAGGCAGAGGCAGGCGGATCTGTGTGTTCTAGGCCAGTCTGATTTACAGAGTGAGCCAGGGCTACACAGAAAAACCCTGTCTTGAAAAACCAAAGGGGGAGAAGGAGAGGAAAGGTCCAGGACTAGAGGGGCCATTATCAAAGCAGGGGTTCTCTGGGCTCTGGACCTTGGGCTATTTGTACAAACAGAAGGCTCCTTGCTTGTCTGCACTTAAGGCTGGTTCTTTCATTCTTTTACTTATCCGGGAAGTGACCCCATCTGATCTAAGTGGGGATTGTTTATGGCCACCATACAGTGTTCACCCTGCTGTCTGCTCCCAGCTGCTCGGCTCTCGGCACAGCCAGTGATTTCCCAGAAGGATATGGGGATCCCTTAGGCTAAATGAGTTTATGTGCTCCCTTTAGGGCTGGCCCTTTGTAAAGAGTAACAGTTATCCGAGAAAGAATCTTAGAAATGAAGTGTTATTAAGTTACCACGGTATGGGCTTGTCCTGAGAGTCAGTGCTGTTCGGGTGTCACTGCCTATGTGGGCCCCAAGGCCCAACTAGGAGGTCTGTCTGGGTCACTGGAGAGTTGATTGGGTAGAGAGACCTTGATGCTGGTCACCAGTTGGGGAGCACTTGGCTTTCAGCCAACTATGTGTGTTCCCTAGGTGGAGAAATGGGGCCCCTTTGACCTGGTGTATGGCTCGACGCAGCCCCTAGGCTACTCTTGTGACCGTTGTCCTGGTAAGTTTCAAGAAATGGGACTGTTTTCATTTCTGGTCACTTGAGAGTCTTGTCTTCAAGCCTGTCGCCTCTAGTCTGTCCTCTCTCCTGCTTCCCCATCCCTTCATACCATCTCAGCCTTCAGACAGGGCAGAAATCACACACCCTGCACTTTAAAGCCAGCTTCCCTGGGCTCTTAACTGCTAGGTGAACTTGTACATGCTCAGTGTGCTGTTGGTCGGTTGAGTGCTAGACTAAGGTGGATAGTGGCCTTCCCATCTCCACAGAGGGAGGGCAGAGGCACCTAGCATGCATAGAGCCTGTCCTGGCTCTCCCTATGGCCCTCCCCATCTGAACCGGTCTTCCCCCTGGTTCATTGGCAGGCTGGTACATGTTCCAGTTCCACCGGATCCTGCAGTATGCACGGCCTCGCCAAGAGAGTCAGCGGCCCTTCTTCTGGATATTTATGGACAATCTCTTGCTGACTGAGGATGACCAAGTGACAACTGTCCGCTTCCTTCAGGTGGGTGCACCCCTGGGTAGGGGTTTAGCCTGTATCCAGGACTGGGACTCTCACTCATGAGGCCTCTGCTGCCCTAATGTGTGCAGGGCTACAAGAAGGACATCGGGCACTTAAGACACAGATTGCAGAGTTTCAGGAAACACACACTGGTCCCTACAGGGACAATCAGCCTCGAAGGTCAACCCCCCTCTCTGACACCACTGTACAATGTACAGTGTACAAGTCACACCCACCCAGATCGATGACCCCTCTTTCTCTTTACCTCTCAGCCCTGCACACAGGAGCACATCTGCTCACCCCACACATGTTCCACACAATGCATGCGTGTTCCACGTGCGTGAGTACTCATACTGAATGCTCTGGTTTTCCCCTTCACTTGAACGGTGACCCTCAGTGCTGCCACCTGGGCGCAGTGGTCAGTTCCCGCCAGGGCTGATCTGGGCCTGTGTCCTGGGTAGCTGTGGCGTATGAGGTATGAACAACAGACAGTCGGGTATAGGAGGTGAGAGACAGCAAGGCTCTAGAGGAAGTCTATCGTGCCCTCAGCTCTGAGAAGGACATACGACCAAAGCTGGGGGCTTAACCTACTGTAGGAGTCGAGGTCAGGACCCATAGCCACCAGAGAGTTATCCTGGGTGCCTCACAGGGGAAAAAAATCAATCAGGAATGAAGAAAAGCTTCCATCTGTCAACTGCTGGGATTAAGAGTGTGCACTGCCATGCCCAGCCTCTTGGCATATTTGTGCGATGGCAGGTTGCTTTTCCCTCTAGATCCACTAAAGGGATATATCTATATTATTTGGTTATAATTAATAAACTATCTGGGAATAAACTATCCTTGTGTTCCCAGGAAAATCCACTTGGTCATGGTGTGCTATTTTTAATTTAATTTAATTTAATTTTATATGCACATTGGTGTAAGTGTATCAGATCCCTTGGAACTGGAGTTACAGTTGTGAACTGCCAGGTGGGTGCTGGGAATTGAACCCAGGTCCTTTGGAAAAACAGACGGTGCTCGTAACCACTGAGCCATCTCTCCAGCCCTCAGTTTTTTTCCTGGGATCTTTGTCAAGATTTTGTTTCTCTGTTGAATCTGGTTTATGAAAATATTTTCCGTGGGGAAAGAATTCTATAAAATTGCATTGCTTGGTGCAGCTTTAACAAAAAAGAGATCTGTGAGCTGGGAGTAGCGGTACATGCTTTTGCTTTGAATCCTACCAGAGGCAGGTGGATCTTTGTGGATATGAGGCCAATGTGGTCTGGGTAGTAAGTGCCAGGCCAGCCAGGGCTACATGGTGAGACCTGTCTCAAAGAAAAAGAAAAAGAAAAAAGAAAAAAAGAAAAATTAAAAAGAAAGAAAGAACAGGGAAATCTTTTGAAGCCTGTGGAGATTTTGTCTTTTTGTTGTTCTTATTGTTTTTTCTCTTTATTTTATTTATTTATTTTATTTACAGAGTACATTGCAGCTGTCTTCAGACACACACTAGAAGAGGGCATCAGATCCCATTACAGATGGTTGTGAGCCACCATGTGGTTGCTGGGAATTGAACTCAGGACCTCTGGAAGAGCAGTCAGTGCTCTTAACCGCTGAGCCAGCTCTCCAGCCCTTATTGCTGCTTTTTCAAGACAGAGTTTCTCTGTGTAGCCCTGGCTATTCTGGGACTCACTCTGTAGACCAGGCTGGACTCAAACTTACAGATCTGCCTGCCTCTGCCTCCCGAGTGCTTGGATTAAAGGCATGCACCACTGTTGCCCAGTGATTTTTCTGACTTTTCAGACTTTCTGAAAGTTACATTATCCTAGAAATATAACTAATTTCAATGACATTTGAAAAAGTAATTTTTTAGAGTTGATCAAAGTCATCTCCAGATTTTACTTCTTTGTAGTTATTTACGGAAGAATGAAGACCATGCAAGCATGGCCAGCTTAGATGACCTGTTAACGATGTGTGCCTATTACCTCTGGGTCATGCTGACCACCCTTTACTCCCACAGACAGAGGCTGTGACCCTCCAGGAAGTCCGTGGCAGAGTCCTCCAGAATGCGGTGCGGGTATGGAGCAACATTCCAGGGCTGAAGAGGTATCTCCTTAGGGCAGGGGGATATTGAAGATTCAGAGGCAGAGGAAACTGCTTTCTGGTAGAGCCAGGCGTGTGCAGCCCCATGCTCTACCTGACTGTGTCTGAGAAACCCCTTGTCTACCACAACCCTGGACACACTGGTGCTCATGGTGTCCCCGTGGACTGAGGGACACTCATCATGATCACCCACTACTTCCTGATCTTGCCTCAGGACTGGCTATGATTTCCCTCATTCTCAGGAGAAATTCCAGACTTCTAGCCATGGGCCTAAGAGCTCTTTCTCAAACTGTGCAGGCCAGTTACCCCCAGCCTTCTGAAGCCCCGCCCTATGCACACGCAGGCTCATAACCAATCATATATGGTGACTCAACTCTCTAATACACTCACACACCTGCACACAGACACCCACTTGCTTACAGACATGCACAGGTGGATTGAGCCAGTTTGAACCATATCTTCTGAAACTGCTAAGTCGTGTCCTTTCTGGCCTACACTGAGTTTCTGGAAACTTCCCACCCACCTCTTGTATCCCAGCATTCTTCTGGCTCCTAGCCACTCTCGCCAGTCAGGTACCTGGACCAGGTTCCCTCACCTGGATGCTTTCAGGACTTGGGCTGAGGTGGAGTGCGGGGGCTATGACTTGCCCAAACATTCTTTTTGGAAGCTTCTGAGGTATTGTCTCCTGTCTGCAGCCCCTCCCGGTAGATTCCATGGGATAGGGCAGAGCAGGAGAAGGACAGTGTGTGAGCTCCGCCATCTGCAAAAGGAGGCAGGCTCCACTGCTGCCAACCGAAGGCCTGTCAGGCGTGTCTCACATAGTCGATCCGTAACAAACATGCTTTGAAGGTAATCATGGTGCAGCCAATCCTAGCACATGTGGTTGTGGAAGAGGCACCTTCCCCTCTTCTTTTGAGCTGCCCACCATGGGAACCTGCCAGGTTTGGAGCTTGTAGGAACAGCTTCTTCTTTCTTTTGCTCATTTTTGTTGCTGCTGTTGTGGTTTGGTTTGGTTTTTGTTTTTTGGAAACAGGGTTTCTCTGTGTATTCCAGGCTGTCCTGGAACTTGTTCTGTTGAACTCAGAGATACTCCTACTTCTGTATTCCTGAGTGCTGGGATTGTAGGCATGCATCACCCCTACTGCTCCCCAATCCCCAGCACCTTATCTCTTTTCTGATTGAGGTGGCTGCTTTTTTAAAAATATGAGTACACTGTTGCTGTCTTCAGATGCAGACATGCCAGATGAGGTCATAGAATCCCATTTCAGATGGTTGGGAGCCACCATGTGGTTGCTGGGAATTGAACTCAGGACCTCTGGAAGAGCAGTCAGTGCTCTTAACCGCTGAGCCATCTCTCCAGCCCAGGTACCTGCTTCCTCCAAAGGAAGTTGAGGGCCATGTGAACCTGCACCTGGCCACTTGGCTCCTGAAGGAAACTGAAGGCTGTTTGCTTTCAAGATGACTTCATAGTGGACATAGAAGGACACTTGCCCACTGAAGTAGGAATCATCTTGCCAAGGTCATGGACACTCCTGCCTCCAGATAACCACTGACCTGGGGTGGGAGATGCATAGGAAGGCAGGGTGGGATGTAGGGAAAGTGAACGGCAGTGTATTCTGACATGCCATTTTGTCTGCCCCCAAAGAGATGGTCCTTAACTCCACCAGAGGCTGGGTGTATAGAAAGGGGATGCTAGGTACCACATCTTCAAAGCTGGGGGACTCGAGGATGAAGGATGAAGCTTACAAACTCTAAGAGCTGGAACACTTGGTGTAAGCTGGGTTTGTTGTGTCAGGCCTCCCGGGAACAGTGCACACATACTTGCAGGGTCTCACCAATTTGTTTTTCCATAATGTTTTTAAAATTCA
>JADRCH010000478.1:323687-358238 GCA_019843965.1 Rhynchomys soricoides | reverse complement strand
CCCCCCCCCCCGCCTAGCTTTCACTTTTTAATTCCCAGTCGTTAGATTTTCCGTTCATCTACGGTATTTGGTCAGCCCCAGGTCCGGGCTTTGAACTTAGGTACATCCTCTACAAGACAGGGCCCGACACCGGGCTCTAGAAGAGGGATCTAGAAGAGGGACGCAGCGACCAGGCGGGGAATGTTCTAGGCAGCGTTGGGGGCCAGCGGCTGAGTGTCATGTCTTCCCACCCGCACCCTAAGCCTCGGTCCCCAGCCTTTCGGCCGCACGGAAGCGGGCTCTCCTTTTGCGCACGCCTGGATCCACAAACCACCCCACACCCTAGCACCTGTAATGCACGTCCATACCCCGACCCTGCCCGCAGCGGACTGGGCTGCTCTCCGGAGAGCGGAGGCGGAGCTCCCCGCCTCCTCCCGCCCCCTAGGATGTGGCGGGAGGGATGGGCCGAGGGCGGGGATCCCGGCTGTGCCCAATTGGCCAGGCGCGCAGCGCTAGCGAGCGCAGTTACAGCCCGTCTCCTGCCGCCGAAGCCTCGGCAACCCCAGATTTCTGCGCCCCAAGTCCTGGAAGCCCCCCGCCCCCAGTTCTCCGTGGCCCACGAGAGCTCTGGAACCCCAGCAGCCGCAGCTCTCCGCGCTCCAAGGTCCAGCACCCCGGACTCTGCGCTCGCACCATGCAGCTAAAGTGAGTCCGTTCGCGGTTGGGTCCCGTGAGTGGGGTGGGGGAGCCGGGGACCCATTCGAGCTAAGGCTGAGAGCTCCCGACGGTAGCACAGCGGCCCAATACTGGCACAGGTGTCCCCAGTTCCCGACGGCTAGCGGCCATACCTGGACCTGCCGGCATGGACGGCAGGGGGCGGCGCAGGGCTAACCTATCGCATCCGCGGACCAGACCGGGCGCGTGGGCGGCTTGGAGGAGGAGGAAGGGCAAGAGCGGGGGCTGAAAGTGAAGACTCACCGCAGCCCTCCCTGGGCACTGGCTTAACCGCCGCCGCCCTTCTCCCTGTTGATTTCCCAGAAAGGAGGATGTGTGTTACTTCAAAGGCTATCTGATACCCAGTGTATGGGGACAGGGCACCTCCTTGTACACTTTCCTCACAGATCCAGACTGAGCAGGGGGAAGTGGGAGGGGTGTGTGTGTGTGTGTGACAATTTTGCACTCCGGCTTTTTGCAAAATATTTCCCTCAGGCACTTGTACCGTGGACACTCCGTCTCCACTGGCTACTTGGTGAGGTCCTCAGTCCACAAGTGTCCTAACCACAGAGTCTCCAGGGAGAGAAAAGGGGAGACCTTGCAGGCTACGGAGTGCTTGGTGGCCAGTGGCTGGCTTGAGTTTGTGATTTGCCCGCTGAACATTCCTGAGGGGGCGCTCTCTCCCTGGGTCTGTGTGTGTCCGTCCGTCCCTGTGGCTCCCCAAGGGTTTCTCTTGAGAATCTTCTGAGATTTCTTGGCTGCTGTTGAGGGAGAGTGAGGTTTCAGGTCTTAAAGGTGCGTAAGCAACTGTGGAGTGTCTGACCTGCCGCTGCAGGGTCTTAGTCCCTATAGAGAGTCTCCATAGAACTGATGGCCTTGAGAAGTGCTGGCTTAAGTATCCAAGCCTGCCTTAGAGTAGGGTGAAGTGCCCCTCTTCCCACCATCCCTCCTCCCCTCCCCTTCCCTCCCACCACCAACCAGGCTTCCCATGGAAGAGGAGGTGGCTAGGCTGAGATGCAGAGGACACAGTCTTTTGTGTATCACCAAGGGTCTGGAACATGGCGTCCCACCAAGTTTGGTTTCAGATGGTCCTGGCCCTCACCTGCCTCCTTTGGGGCTGTCAGGTGTCTCCACCTCCTTCAAATGCAGCTTGTTTTCATCTTTCTACAGAAGATTACATTCACAGGGAGGGGCACAGACCTCAAAGCCGGGGGTCTCAGAGCCCTTTCTCCTCACACAAATCAGCTGTCAGTTTTTGAGTTTGGGAGCTGTCAGGCCCGGGGGATTTGCGGGGGTGGGGGTGGGGGGATGCTGGGTGTGTGTGTGTGTGTGTGGTCCTGGTTGGATACTCTGAGGTCTCAATGGAAAACTAGCTGGGAATCCTCCTCCAAGGGAGTTCATGTTTTCTCCTAGGTGTCGCCATTTTCTGTCCTCCGGAACCAGCCAGCCTGTTTGGAAGAAGCTCCATCTCACTTGTCTTTCTAGCCGGTTCTTTTCAGGTCTTCTGATCTTGCTGCTGTTTAGCAGCCTCTGTGCTGGTAAGTTCAGATGCTTCATGCTGTATGGAGCATAGATGCAGAACATTAGGGAAGCCCTGGCCACTGCCCCTACAGGCTCCCCAGAGGCCCACTAGAGAAAGCTGGATCCCCATACCTGGGTTGATATGTGGGATTGGCAGTCAGAAAGGGAAGTGCTTTTCCAAACTTTATGCTTCTCTTTGCATTTCTTGCTTGGGGTCAACAGAATGCCCCTCCTGGTCTCTTTGCATGGTGAATCATAAAAGCCACCTTTGAGAAGAGCTAGGGGTGGGACCCTGCCAAAGCCAGGGAGGGAACCAACCTTGGTACTAGGTAGAATATAGCACCTCACACCTGAGGTTGCTACAAGACACATGCCCTCCTAATGAACCTTAGTGTTAAATTCCTTTCTTGCCTTGGTAGGTTGGGACAGGACGGGTGTTTGAATCTTTAAGTAAATACATTGTGTCACTTTTGAACCTCTGCAGAGGCTGAAGTTAAGGAAGTCCATGCCATGGTGGGCAGCGATGTGGAGCTCAGCTGCATTTACCCCCACAGACGCCATTTCAACTTGAATGATCTGTATGTCTATTGGCAAATCGATAAACTAGGAGCTGTGGTGACTTACTACCTGCCTAACGAGTCTCCAGAGATTCATGTAAACAGATCCTACAAGAACAGGGCCCATCTGTCACTGGACCGCATGAAGCAGGGTGACTTCTCTCTGTACCTGAAGAATGTCACCCCTCAGGATACCCAGGAGTTCACGTGCCGGGTGTTTAGGGAATCCACAGAGTTAGGCAAGGCCTTGGAAGAGGTGGTCAGGCTGTATGTGGCAGGTAAGACTCTCAAAGCAGAGATTGGCTTTGCTCAGTGTGATGTCCTGGGAAAGTCCTGAGGAAATCCCAATCCGGCCTGTCTCAGTGGTCGGCTTCTATGCGACTGTGAGGAGCTCTGATTAGCAGAGTCCTTAACTCAAGACCCCCGGTTTCAGAGAACTGCTCATTTAGCCCTCTTTGTCTTGAGTTGCCTGATTCAACTCAAAGTAGATACTCAGGACTGAGTTCATAGGGGAGCGGGGGAATGGGGTGATGCCTGGTTATGTACAGTACTTACCATACACACGTGACCTTCGTTCAATCCCACCACCTGCCTAAAGTGAGGCATAGTAGCATACGTTTCTAGTTCTTACACTAGGGAGGCAGATAGGTGGACTCTTGGGGCTTGCTGGTTAGCCAGCCTAGCCTACTGAGCTTTGGGCCAGTGAAAGATCCCAACCCTCTAAACAAGGTGGACAGCTCCTGGGGGGTTGTGCTCTTACACGTGGGCACATGCAGCCCTCCCAGGCCAGTACGTTCTCAAACGTGTGTGCCGCAAGGTGTAAAGGATGCTGGAAATCTAAAGGAGGCTAGACTTTAGGGGAATGCTTATAGTCCACCAAGGATTTGGGGCTCTTAGTGGGGGGCCGATGTGTGTCCAGGGAGGAAAACTAGCCCCACATAGGGAGCAGGAGTTTGGAGTGGGAGCCATCACTACCCACCAGGCTCAGTGTCTTTCTCTCCACCCCACTCCTCTTAGCTGTGTTAATTACTTTTGTAGCACTGTGACCAAAATACTTGGTACAGATAACAAAGGGACAGAGATGTCCCACAGTTTCAGACCTTCCTAGAGGGAGAGGCATGTGAGGACAGTCCAGATGGTGGCAGGAGGGTGTGGCAGAGTCTGTTCAGTGCACAGCAGACCAGGATGCAGAGAAAAGGGCAGGTTGGCTCTTAGCTCTTATTTTCTCCATTTAAAACATTTATGTGTATGGGTGTCTTGTCTGCATGCATGTCTGTATACTATGCGCATGCCCGGTGGTCATAGTGAGTCTAATTTTGTAGAACTGGAGTTATAGATAGTTGTGAGCTTCCGTTGGATGCTAGGAATCCAACCCAAGACCTCTGGAAGAACAGCCAGTGCTCTGAACCATTCCCTCTAACCCCTCCTTTTTCCTCTCCTTAACCATTCTCCCAGTGCATGATGGGAGTTAATTCAGTTAATCCCCTAGACCTCCTCATAGACAAGCATCTAAGAACAGATGGGTTTCAATCCACTCAAATCGGCCATGAAGATTTAGCCGTCTATATCTGTGGAGCATTTCACCCCACAGGCAGCATGAGCCTCGCTGGCTTTGTTTTGGTCAGATTTCCCCACTGGTCAAGCCTCCTCACCTCTGCCTCCTTTCCCTGCAGCGAACTTCAGTACACCTGTCATCAGCACCTCTGGTAGCTCCGAATCCGGCCAGGAACGTACCTACACCTGCATGTCCAAGAATGGCTACCCAGAGCCCAAACTGTATTGGATCAACAGGACGGACAATAGTCTGATAGACAAGAATCTGCAGAATAACACTGTCTACTTGAACGAGTGGGGCTTGTATGATGTATTCAGCACATTAAGGATCCCTTCAACAGCCCATGTGGATGTTATCTGCTGTGTAGAGAATGTGGCTCTCCACCAGAATATCACCAGCATCAGCCAGGCAGGTGAGGCCCAGGCCAGGGTATAGGGACTTTGGGAGCATCCAGGTTGTAGGTTAGGTGAGGTCCAGAACCATAAACAGACTCCTTACAGATGATCCCTATCAGAGAGAGGCAATGAGGGAGGCTCTTGGTTTCTGAAGGCAGGGACAGTGATTGCTGCTCAGGGCTGTCACAAGAACTTTCGATCACTATCAGGCAAATGATTAGCATGCCTGTCACCCACAGCAGCTGATTCTTGAGCTCTTTACCCAGCGAGGACTGGGGATCCCCAGGACGTGGTGCTCCTCAGCAGCCACAGAACTTGGTCAGGATGGGGGGCCATACTGGGACACCCACACATTCTCTGCCTTTGAACATGTGCCCCTACCCCCACCCCAGAGAATTCAGCTGACCTTGGCTGCTGGCTGGGTCCTCTATGGACCACAAAGACATGACCCTCCCCCAGAGGCCATAGCTGTCCCAGTCTAGATAAGGGACCAAGCCAGTCACCAGATATCAGAAGAATGATCATATTAATAAGAAGTGTCCCAAATAGGTGACCCTCAGAGGGAGAATGTTGGCAAGAGGAGCCCAGAAGCCAGGGTGCGGTGGGGTGGTACATAGCTGTCTTCTTTGAGGTCAGTAATGGTATTGGCATTCTTAGTGGGCACCAGTGTGTTGTACAAACATCAGAGAGTGCCACCCCCAGAAGAGCCTGTATTTCTTACATACCCTTCCCTTTTAAGCCTGAGGACAGTGGCTCCAAGTCTCATAGTAGGACAGGGGACCTTTGCCCCGAAGAGCACCCATATAGCAGCCTGAGATTTTACAACTCATACGGTGATAGTAGAAAGCCTTTGAAAACTGCTGTCCCTCTTGATGAAGACCTCCCCATCAAGGTCCTTAAGTCTTGAGCATTTTCCCTTTTTCTTTTCTTCCTGGGTGGTCAGTTGGATGGAGGCAGGATTTCTCTGTAGACCAGGCTGGCCTCTGCCTCCCCAGTGCTGGGATTAAAGATGTCTGCCACCACCAACCAGGCCCCGTTTCTTTTCTTTAGACAGGGTCTCTGTAGCCTAGGCAGGCCTCAAACTCACTGTATAGCCAAGGTGACCTTGAACTCCTGATCCTCTCTGTGCCTCCACCTCTGGAGTGCTGGGATTACAAGCACTCGGCCACGATGATCGGTTTATGTGGTGCTGTGAACCCAGGGTTCACTGTATGCTAAGCAAGCGCTGTGCCCTCTGACCACACCCCCAGCCACGTTTCTCTTTCCCGCAGATAGTTTCACTGGAAACGAGATCACAGAGAATCCACAGGAAACCCACAAAGTGGAGAAGGGGGTCCTTTTCTCCATCCTCGCTGCACTCCTGGTGGCAGTGGCTGTCATTTGCACCGTGGTGTACAGGTGCAGGTGTCCTCACCGAAGCTATACAGGTTTGCACGAGAGTCGTTGACCGTTTACCTACAAATGCATTGGTTTCTATGGCTTCCTACACTTTTTGAGAAGATTTCATTTAAGATCCAATTTTAAAGTAGGCCAGTGGTGGCACATACCCTTAATTGCAATACTTGGGAGGCAGAGGCAGGTGGATATCTCTGAGTTTGAGGCCAGCCTGGTCAATAGAGTGAGTTCTAGGACAGCCAGGACTACACAGAGAGAAACCCTGTCATGAAAAACAATAACAAAAGAAACAAAAATTAAAATCCAATTTTAAAAGCATAAGCATACTTAGCAACACAGTCTGAATCCTCCCAGAAGAGGGTTAGACCCTCCATTTTCAATAGACCCAAGCTAGTGGCAAGAAGCTCACATTCCAGGCTCAAGGGGGTGATGGAGCCTAGATCCAGAGGTGGGACAGATGAGCTGGGGAGCATTCAGCCTTTAAAGGCACAGGCTCACCCTTAAACCCCCAAAGGTCCTCCTGCAAGAGCAGCAAGTGTTTTTAACTGCTGTCTTAGTCAAGGTTTCTATTCCTGCACAAAACATCATAACAAAGAAGCAAGTTGGGGAGGAAAGGGTTTATTGAGCGTACACTTCCACACTGCTGTTCATCACCAAAGGAGGTCGGGACTGGAACTCACACAGGGCAGGAACCTGGAGGTAGGAATGGATGCAGAAACCATGGAGGGGTGCTGCTTACTGGCTTGCTTGCTCCTGGCTTGCCCAGCTTGTTTTCTTATAGAACCCAGGACCACCAGCCCAGGGATGGCATGGACCCACAATGGGCCCTCCCACCCTTGATCAGTAATTGGGAAAATGCCTTACAGCTAGATCTCATGGAGGCATTTCCTCAAGGGAGGCTTCTTTCTCTGATAACTCCAGCTTGTGTCAAGTTGACACACAAAACCGGCCAGTACAACTGCTGAGCCCACTCTCTGTCCCTGACACAAAGTATCTTAAATGTTCCCTGCACACACTCCTTGAAATCCATCTTCCCTTAAAAGCAAGGTTTTCTGGGGAGCCTCTGTGGGAGCCTTGGGGAAAATGGTAGACAGGAGCCTGAACCTCTCTGCTTTGACCCACAGGACCCAGGACCGGACAGCTTGAACTCACAGGTGAGTGTAAGAAGCCGGTTGGCTGAGCTGTCGTGATCTTTCACACAACTTTGGGGTTAGTTTTCCATACCCAGTGATTCCAGAGATGCAGAAATCCTGTCCTGTGGTGGAAACTTCTGGACCCTGCAGAGCAGACAGCCTGTCATAGGTCCCTGGGCCCCTCCCGCCTCTGCTCTGCAGGACCCATAGACTCTGTGACTCTGGCAGCCCAGAGTCCCTTGGTGGAGGTGTATACGCTAGTTTCAAGAACAGTTGCAGGTAGATTCCGTAATCTCCAGAGATGTGGATTCATATCCCGATTTTGGAAAAACACCTACAGAGGCATTGGTTGACCACTGGGAGGTATCCCTGGCTTTAAGTATTTTTTACTACCTCAAAGTGACTGCCTTCCCAAACCCAGCTTTTCCACGTTAGAGATGGTAGTATGTGTGATCCGCTTGGTGCAGTGGGGCCTGTTTGCCGACACCCACACCACCACTCCAGGCTAGCCAAGCTAGTTTTAAGCCACTTTAGGACAAACTTGAGTTCTGAGCCACCTGGTCCTAACCCAGTCATGTGACTGAGATAGCCAGCTGCTTCTAGTTTTTTGCCTCCTTTCCCTCACCAGTCTGAGTCCCAGGAAGAATCATTTCATTGTCTCCAAAATTAAAACACTGAGCATGGTTCAGTAGCGTGAGCTTGCCTGACAGGCATGAGGAGGCAGGGCCTGCCTTCACCTTCCTCTCTCTTCCCTCCAAGACCACGCCTGACAGGACTCTCTGCCCAGGATGAGGACAGGGTTTCTGTGAGATGCCACCAGGTGGATGTCAGATACAGCTTCAGAATGGACTCCCACAGGCCTGGTGACAGGAAGACAATGAGATGTCTGCTTATGTGCTGTAGGCACAGAGGCTTGATCCCAGAAACCCCGAGGGAGGGAGATCTGTCCAGTGGGCAGCAGCAACATCATTGGAATATGGAGCCTGCACTGAGCTGTCAGCACACAGAGAGAAGCAGTTTGTGGAGATCCTCCCCCGGCACGTAACTCAGTCCCAGGATCTTTGAAAAGGGGGCATTTGAGCCACTCTGAAAGCACCTACAAAATCTACTGGAGACTTTCCCTGCAGGACTGTCAGTGGGGGAGGAAGCCTGACTTTTATTTCAGTCTCAAGCTAGTTGGGCCCCTGCGACTGACAGCGGCTGGACTCAGAGGTTTGGGGCACTCAGCTTCACAACATCAATGGGACACGCCTCAAAGCAAAATAGGGCCCATGGACCACATATGGGGGGTTCTCCCTCATCATTGAAGGCCCTCAAGCCTGACCACCTGTGGATACAGAAGCGTCTCAAAAGCCTTGAGCTCTTTCAGACTGAACAGAAAATGGGCAGACAGCTCCACCCAGTCTGAGCAGCCCGTGAAGACCTCAACTCCTGCCTCCTGGGTCTCCATGTTGTTGGCCAGAATAGAACTAGCTGTTTTGTTTCTAGATGGTTCTGCCAAGTTGGCTGCTTGGAAACCTGGGTACGCACAAGCTCCAGGTTAATGCAGCAGGGGGCATGGACTCCCTGATGGAACACAGCATCTGACCCTAGTTGAGGGCAAGCTCCTTCCCACCCAGAGACCTGGAAATTCTGGACAGTCAGGGCCTGCCTGACACATGGCTGGGGCTCAGTGCTGACAGATGTGTGAGATCTCAGGAATGAGGAGTGAGAACCCTGGGCTCAGGCTCAAGGGGACCAGTGTTAGGAAGACCTGTCTTTTTCTTTTTTTGTGGACTTATTCATCATATTGACTTATTCAGTGAGTATAAACAAAGAGCCACTTAAGTTCTTCCTGCAAACAAAGCATTACTTACCTGTAGAATAGCAACTGTCATTATGGGTCTTAAGCTGGCAGCTACAGCAAACAAGCACAAGGAACAGTTGGGGTGCAGTGCCCCCAGGACAGATATTTTGAAATTAGTGTCTCCCCAGGGCCCACAGTTCCCGGACACAACCATGCCTCAGGTGTCCCAGGAACTCAGGTGGGTCTATGGCAGGCCAGTAGGGGTATCCTGCCTACTTTAACTTTTCTTGTCAGGGATAGTATAGGATCAAAAAAGAGGTCAACTCATTGAGCCAAGTAGCTACCTTAGGGCACTAGACACACTGCTCCCACCCCCTGCTTATGTAGGCATTGGGAATCCCTTCACAGACCACTGGCTGTACAGTCACCATAACCTGCTGATCCCAGCAAGCCCCCACCTTCCCGTGGAATCCTGGGAGCACGCATCCCACCCCACCACCAAGCACATCAGCATTCATGAGACTTGCCCTGTAAACCTCTGACTCCTTCAGCACAGAACCTTGCGGTTGCTCTTTATCTGGGTTGTAGATGGGTCATTGTGACTTCCAGAAACCTAACAAGGGAATAAATAGAAGATGTGCTTTCTGCCTTGTGTCAGTGTGGTGAGTCTGGCTCCATCAGCCTAGATGTTGCTACCACTACAGGTGACTCTCTCTTCCTCAGGGGACATGGGCCATCACCCTTGCAGTTTGTTACAGCCCTGACTCAAGAAGCCAGAGGTCTCTCCCAGCATCCCATAGAACCCAGAAAAAATGTCCCAAGGGGGAAGGCCCTGACCTCAGTGGTCATCTGGTAGGTGGACAGGGCAGGTGGCCCCCAGCTGGGATTCATCATTGCATTTCATGCCTCAGTCTCTTCTCTGTGAAGTGAGGCACCTGGTCTGTTCAGTACAGACATTCCTGATAGAGACCCTGGCTTGGGATGACAGCTCTGGAATGACCAGCATCAAGAGAAGATGGCTCTTCCCTGCTGTGGCCTGCTCTGCAGTGGGTCTAAGGATGTTTCAGCTTGCTCTCTTACAGATTGCCCATCCCTGCAGGGTCCAGCACCAGCTTGGCTGCTGTATCTCCCTCCCAGTCCAACCTTTTAAACAGAGGACAAGCCCATGCATCTGATGAGGCAGCAGCCTCTGTGACAGTCAATCTGGGAATGATTTCATCCTTTGCTGCCCTTTGTCCCACCCATAGATCAGAGGATGCCAGGAGTCCAAGGAGGTTGCGGAGACTTGTGGTTTTGGCTAAAGCCTCCTCGCCCACCATGAGGCTCCCCAAATTAGAAATTCTGCAAACCCCCACCCCACCTCTGATCACTGGTAGGGAGTCCCTCCTATCCCAGAAAGCAGAGATGAGGCTTTCATGTTGACTCTTTTTTAGACCTCCTCTCCCCAAGATCCCTGACACTCCCTTCAGACATTCCCACAAGTCCTCCTGGGAACTGGTGGATTGCTGGCTTCAAACAGCACAGTCCAAGCCCAGAACAGAGTAGGCTCCTGATTTCACCATCTCCCTCCCAGCAGGCCTTCAGTCACATGGAGCCACCGCACACTGCTTGTCCTCACCTCCCCTTGACAAACAGGAGCTAAACAATCCTCTGCCCCTTCCCCTGATGTCCCTTTCCAGGTCCCAGACCATGGAGCTCTTTCCAAGGGCTCCACCCAACCTCTGAGAGTCTGAATAGCTGGAGGGCCGGCTGTATGAGCTGTGGTGGGT
This sequence comes from Rhynchomys soricoides, assembly GCA_019843965.1. NCBI lineage: Eukaryota > Metazoa > Chordata > Mammalia > Rodentia > Muridae > Rhynchomys > Rhynchomys soricoides. Next base: position 347,434 of record JADRCH010000478.1, on the reverse strand, counting down.
AGGAGCAGGCTCTAGGAACTGATTTCCCAAAGAACTAGCATCTCTCCTCCCCCCTCACCATCCCCCCTTCCCCCAGCCAGAATTGAGGCAGCTGTTGGGAAGCTGCAGACTTGGGTAAGGACATAAGAAATCTCCACTTTTAGCAATCTGGGCTGATGGTCACTTATGCATGCAGACCCCATTACTCTACGTTATCCCTCCCAGTCTGGGCTACAGAGCCAGGGCTACACAGAGAAACCCTGTCTTGAGCACACACACATGTGTGTGTATATATAAATATACATATATATACATATATATATATATATATATATATATATACTCTAGATTGGCTTGGAGTGGTTAGAATCATGCTGCGGTCCCTTCCAGATTCTTCTTTTTCTTTTTTCTTTGTCTTCCTTCTTTTTTTTTTTTTTTTTTGGTTTTTCGAGACGGGGGTTTCTCTGTGTAGCCCTGGCTGTCCTGGCACTCACTCTGTAGACCAGGCTGGCCTCGAACTCAGAAATCCGCCTGCCTCTGCCTCCCAAGTGCTGGGATTAAAGTCGTGCGCCACCACTGCCTGGCACAGATGGCTTCTTAAAGAACAGCTAGACAGAAGTGGCACATGCCTTTGATCCTTTAACCCAGCACTCAGGCGGCAGGCAGATCTCTGTGAGTTCAAGGCCAACCTGGTCTACGGATCCAGATCCAGGACGCCAGGACTACACAGAGAAACCCTGTCTTGAAGAACAAAAACAACAACAACAACAAAAAAAACCTGGCTCAGACTTTTGTAACTTACTCAAGTTTTCTGGCTTTTTCTTTATCACTTTTGAAAAGCATCCAGTCACCATGGGACACATCAATAATCAATAAGCCTAGCTGTGACACTCTTTGCAAGTTGGCACAGCTGAAGTTGTTTGCCTAGAAGCCAGTGCTGTGTGATGTCACCTTAATACAAAAATGTTGGATCCAAACTACATACATAATAAATTAATATCATGTACATACTGTTCAGTAAGCTCCTAGGTAGACCTCAGAGCAAACATGGACAGAACACAGAACACTACCATAACCACACTTGGGTTTTGGATGGATGTAGAATACTCTGGTGCTGGGGTTTTTACCCTGTTACCTCCTTTACTTTATGTCATGATATAAGTGACAACCACAATGTCATTATTCTTTGGTCATTTCCCTCTTCTCCTTTCTCCCTGTTGCAGAATCAGGTGGCCAGCCTGACTCCGGACTTTGGAGACCATCTAGAAACAAACATGCTTGGTTTTGAAGTGGGTTGGCCAAATCCCATCTCCAGAACCAGCTAGTCAGTACACTTAAACACCACATGACTGTGTGTGTGTGTGTGTGTGTGTGTTCATGAGGCACTGTATTAAAGGTTTGCATTAGGGAGGTTGATAACCACTGATCTATTGGATCAGGTATTGGGTACAGGGATTGACAAGTTTTCTTTCTTTCTTTTTTTTGTTTTTGTTTTTTGAGACAGGGTTTTTTTGTGTAGCCCTGGCTGTCCTGGAACTCACTCTGTAGACCAGGCTGGCCTCGAACTCAGAAATCCACCTGCCTCTGCCTCCCAGGTGCTGGGATTAAAGGTGTGTGCCACCACTGCCCGGCGATTGACAAGTTTTCTTTAGAGTCATTTAGTAAGTTCATGGGTGAGCGGCAGTGAACATCCACAATCAGGGAGGCTCAAGCTGACAGAATGTTTCTCCCAAGACCCTCCTTAGTGACACCTGGGGTGACCAACTTCTCGGAAACCTGTAGCCACTATCAAGTTTGTGAGGGTTTTTTGTTTTGTTTTTTTTGAGACAAGGCTTCTCTGTGTAACCCTGGCTGTCCTGGAACTCACTCTATAGACCAAGCTGTCCTCAAACTTACATAGACCTGCCTGCCTTTGCCTCCCAAGTGCTGAGATTAAAGGTGTACACCCCCACTGTCCGGCCCCTCTGTGTTTCTTTAGGCTCTTCTAACCAGAAGGCTCTGTGAATGTAGGTGGATCAGAATTCTCCCACCACCTCCTCCAATAAAACCTCCCAGGGGATCCTGGAGCCATGCTTCCTGATGAAAGAAAAATCAGGGGTTTTTATTTAAATGACTAAAAGTCTACTTCTGCATGGTGTTTAAGAAACCATCCGAATGGTGACTTTGGAGGAATCTTGGAACCAGTCTGTCCCCATCAACAATGAAAGAGAGAGAGAGAAGTCTTGGGTCAGGATTGCCCTTTCTATCCACAATCCCTAAACCACCTGGACTCGGCGAGTGATGTCTGCTGTGGGGAGAGACTGGACTAAGTAGTGGAGTTTTTGCACTTGCCCATGGCTCTGTGCCCTGCCATCTCTGTTTCTTTAGTCCTTCTCTGGGCAATGTTATCTCCCAGACACTTGGGCCTAGGTTCTCTATAGGGACTATTTGTATCCAAGATATTTTATGCGGCCATGCCTCAAAACACTTGGTTTGACATAAAAGTCACTGTCTCATCTGTTTAGACCACACAGGCTCAGACAGGTGCTAAAAGTCCCACTTACTGAGTCTACTGAGCACAAGCTATGTGATGGATCTGCTCTACTCCAGTAGCACAGAACCCCCAAACCTCAGGTTAAGACATTTCCAATGAGCACAAACCCAACCACATTCACAGAGCTGGAGACCGAGGCAGAAAAGGAAGCATGTTCCAACCCATCAGCCCATTTCACAGACATCTGAGGCTCCACTGAGGAGATCCCAGAGCCAAATTCACCATGAATAGTTTGGTTTCAGACCCAGGACAAGGGTCTGAGGTGCATATTTTACATACCAAAATAGACCTGGCTACTAGGTTCTCCCAGCATCCCTCAGTCTCTATCAGGCATACCCTGCCCCCAACCCTGAACTTCCCAGCCCAGGGGCTGAGCTGCCCTTCCCCAGAGGCTCCTCCCTATGTGATCCAGACATTTTTGTCTCCCCTGCCCCTTTCTCACACACACTCTCTCCTACTTTTCTCTCTCTGTATGAGTGCCCCCCTTCTCTTTCTCTCTTCCTCCTCCCCCCCCCTTTCCCCATGGCAACTTCCCTGGCCTTGGTCCTTTGGGCCAGTGAACTCCCCCAAGAGCAGCTTTCCAATAAACCTGCCTTTAATATAATCTGGCTCAAATCTGTTCATTTCACCGATGGGGGAGGAATAATCCCATCAAATAGCTTCTAAGAAGTCTAGAATTTGGATTCTGCCTCACCCTGGGTCTCCATCCACCTACCAATTCAGAATTCTTCTAGTGTTAGTCATTTCTAGAAACAATTAGAATTTAGAATTATCAACCCTTTATCATCACAGCTGATGGGCGGGATCAGCCCTTCCCCTTCTGGGGAGACAACTGGTTATACAAACTTCATGCCCAAGACTCTTCATGACCTTGGTCTCCTGGGACCCAGCTGCCTTTCAGACTGCTAAATGTGCTCAACAGTCATCCAATGGGAAGGTAATGGCCCCTTGCTATTCCAATAACTGGTCTTAGCTTGTTGAGATCCATATTCCATCTTGTCTACCTTACTTTTCCAATACAGGGATCATCGCGATAGAAGGGTCCACGGCACGAATGGTGGACATCCACAAGGACTCCCTTGGCCATTAGGGTAATGATGTCCTCTGACCTCTGCAGGTCCCCTGGCCATAATGGCCAAGGGCAGGTCAAGGAGCTACACTAGAATTGGTCTAGAGACCTGCCTACAGGTGCTCCAAACATGCAGTCTGACTTCAGAACCCCAGTGTATAGCCCCTTTTTGTTCTCCTGACTTTGGGGTAAGTGGTCTCAGCTATACCCTAATGTACCATTGTTGCTTCCAGAGGCTTCCCCGAAGACGCTACCTTTATTGCCAACACTTTGCAGACATTGTGATGGGCTTAGGAAACCCAGGGTGTGAGGCCTTGAGAGACAAAAGGTGGCTGATGAGCCGGACTGGGAAATATTCCAGATAGTCGGAAGGGCCAAAGAGAACCGTTAGAAAATGAAAGTGGCGCACTCCTTTAATCCCAGCACTCAGGAGGCAGAGACAGGTGGATTTCTGAGTTCGAGACCAGCCTGGTCTACAAAGTGAGTTCCAGGACAGACAGGGCTATACAGAGAAACCCTGTCTCCAAAAAACAAAAAACAAAAAACAAAAAACAAAAAAAAGAAAAAAAAAAGAAAATGAAAAATCGAGGCCAGGTGCAGATAGGCCTCAGGCCCCACACAATGGACAGAATTCTCTGTTGTCAAGAAGGACAGGCTGAAGTCACAGGTGGGTGGTGACAGGCTGACGTTACCACCTCAGACTTCCAATCATAAAAAAAGGTCAAAATTAACCACCAATGCAGGCCTACCCTTTCATGCTGTTGCCAAGCTCTGCCCCAGAAAAGTGTATAAAAAGTGTGTACCTTGCTAACCCAGAGTTGCCATTTCCCTGCTGGTAGGGCGGCCCCAGTGCACTGGATTCAATAGACCTCGTGCTTATTGCATCGTTCTCAGTCTCTGTGTCTTTGTGGGGTGGGCTGCCCAGACATGTGGACTTTCGAGTCCAACAAGGGGACCTGCAACTGACTCTTAAGCTTCACCCAGCCAGAAACCAATCCAGCTAGGTCTCAGCCCACACCAGGGTCTGCTCACAGCTGGGGATTGGGGACAGTCTATCCTGTTGGTTTTTACATACTGCTATTTCTTACTTGAGGTCACTTTTTAAATCCCCCAGCTTATGACTGCCCTTCTGTAAGACAAAAGAGAGAGCAGACGGACTTCCAGGGCTGTCTCCCTAACAAAGCATCTGGAAACCCTGTTCCTGCCACCCAGCCCCTCCCTCAGAATTCACACATGGTGAAGTCACTTAGAGGCCTTGGGCCATTCCTATCTTTCCTCTTGATTACTGGAAGGAAGAGCAAGGACAAGCCTCCAGGAACCATATGGGGTTCAGATAAACAGCCAAAGCACCCAAAGGAGCTTACCTATATGGAGACAGATAGTTTCCTCCTCGTGACTTCAGAGGATTTCAGGCTTGGGATGACGTTTGCTTTCACTGCTGCAGGTTTTGATAGAACAGAATGGCTCAAGAAATGAGAGGCAGCTAGGTAGATTCTCCTACACCCACTCCACACCCCAGGTGCCCACATTTAGCTAGTTGGCACTTAAGGGCCCAAGAGTGGGGGAGGGGTACCAAGCTTGAGCAGAGTGAACTTCCCTGTGGACCTCTCCCAGGTGTATTGTGTTGGGAAGCCTGCTCTCCCCCACCCCTTCCTCCTCAGGAGATGACTGGTTCTCTGGGGACCAGTCTGTCAAGTCTTTGGCTTAGAAGTGGCTGCATAAGCCTCTGCTCTAGTACTCCTGAGAGAAATCTCCGTCCGGCTACAAGGGATCAGAGCACCCACGCCCTCAGACGTACCCTAAGGTCCTACCCTCCAGACTAGTTGGGGGTTCACAGCAGGCACTGGAGGGGTCCTCTTCTGAGGAACCCTTGGAGAGCTAAAGGTCTCAGCCACTTCCAATCTTTCTCAGGTATACAAACTTGAGTAGAAGTCTTCTCAAATCCCAGTTGAGAGTCCCTGAGATATACAATGGGAATACTGGTGGCCATCTAGGGGGTCCTGGCTTGTCCTCTATTCTCTGGGAGGGAAAAGGAGTAGACCCCCCAGGAAAGACCTGGAGCACGAGAAAGTAAGAGCTTTATCCCCTTGGGATGGGCAGGGCCTGGAAACACTGGCGTGAGAGTTTTTATAGGGCCGGGTCCTCCCCCTCCTCCTATTGGTTCTGTTTAGATACATACCCCCACGCCTTCCAGCTGTTTCTCCTTACAATGTATTCTGGGAATGATAAGCTGCCGCCTTGGAGATGGTCGGCTTTAGCTTTACTTGTCCACCGACACCTCTGTCCTTCAACTTCCAAATGGCAAGATGCCTTTGTTGACTTTTGAGGCCTTGAGTTATACCAGTCCCTTCTGTGTCTTGAAAGTGTATCAGAACTGGGCCATTGGGTGTTGGAAGGCCCTGGGGGCTGTGGGCAGTGGTACTGAGGCGTTTTGTTTTGTTTTGAGACAGGGTTTTGAGGATGCCGAGCAGTGGAAAATTCCACCGGACCCCTCCCCTCCTGGAAGAGACAGGTCAGAGAGCACATAGGCCAGAAAGGAGAGGCTGATTAAGTCCCTGCTCCCTCATTCCCTAAAGACCAATCAATTTAAAGGGTGCACTGTTCCACCAATCATATTGTGCCTAGTTGCCCCTGGAAACTGTATGAAAACTGGCCCAACGGGCCACCTGGGGTCGCTGCCTCGCCTCCAGGTGCAGGACAGCCCCAGTGCACTGGAACAATAAATTCCTCTTGCTTTTGCATCGATTTCCAGCTCCATGTTGTTCACTTGGTGGGGTGCCCTGTAGTTAAGGCTCAGAGGAGTCTTACAGTTTCTCTGTGTAGCCCTGGCTGTCCTAGAACTCACTTCATAGACCAGGCTGGCCTCAAACTCACAGAGATCCGCCTGCCTCTACCTCCCGAGTCCTTGGATTACCAGTCGCCACCACCAACCAGTTGTATTAAAGCTTTCTTAGGGCAGTGTGAGTGCAGCCAGAGACAAGACTGCCTTTGTGACACCTTACACAGTATGAGGAACTGGGTTGAAAGAGGCTTCTGTGGCAGTCTCATGGGGACCCCCTGCTATGAACTTCTAGGGCCAAAATGACACCAATGAACTTCGAGCACCTCCTCCATACCAGGAGCTGCAGCTACCATGATAAGGCTAAACCCAGGGGTGGTCTAGCTCCAGGTCAGCTGCTACTGCTCTGAAGATGATCGTCACACTGTGGCCTGAAAACCAGCATCAGAGACCTGGAGGGACTTTCCAAGTCGTTGAATGGCCAAGGCACTGTTCTGCTGTAGGGCTGAGCACCTCATACTTCTAGGAGGGTTCTGGTTAGACCTGGGGGGGGGGGAGGGCTGTCCTGATCAGGATGCTCGGCTTTTGTTTCATAACTGGTTGGCTTCTCCATTCATATACTAATTTGGGGAGGGGAAAAAAAAGCAAGCTTCCTTTGAGTCAGTGTGACCTGTTCCGGAAAAGGTTATGTCACAATCTCCACTTTCATCTGTGCTCTGCAGTGACCAGGAGGAAGCAGTTAGCCTGGGCTCTTGGAGGCTGGGATGGTCCAAGTAGCACCTGTTGGGACAGGGCAAGCCAGGCTTCTTCTAGCAATCACTATACACTAAGGTCCCAGCGAAGACAAGAGGAATATGAGACAGTAGGGGCACACTGAGGAACTGCTGTGTACAGGACATGGTCTGGGTGATACTTTGGGTACAGGTCAGAGGTCAGTCCCTTGGTACTGTGGGAGGAGATGGCTGGAATTGTTTTCTTCTTTGAAAAATCAGGACAAGGGATCAGAACTAGCATGCTTTCGATCCACAAGGCACCTCACTAAGGACTTCACTGGGGTTTACTGGGGTGGGAAGGGGGGGAGGGAGCGGTGTGTGCGCCTGCCTGTCACTCAGGAGTGAGCGCAGTAGATGTTGTTGAGTTTCTGTCTGCTTCTCTGGCCTGAAAGAGGAAGTGGGCACTTTTGCAGACCCAGTAGGACAAGATCTTTCTGCTGAGGTCTCAAAACCTGCCGGTGTGGCTGGATCATGGGAGTTTCATTTCCTGCAAAAGTCTAAGGGTTCTGAACACAGCAACGGGCTGGGTATCCCAGAAGACAGACCCTTTGTGAATAGGCAGGTGGTGCCCATTTGCCTAGCTGGAGGATCCCCAGAAGGGCGATCAGGAAATGATCAAATGTGTCAGAACACTGGCCTCATAGGGCCAGAATGTTCATTCTCTGTGGGAAACCATGAGGAAAGGTTTACAGACACAGGACCACTCCTGGATGAGAGCCTTGGGCACTCCTATTCTTTTACCTGAGCTGGGATGAGACTGCCCCCACCTTGGGCTCTGGGGAAGATCTCCAGAGGGTCCTGGGAACAGTGGTACCCATTGCCAGCTGGGACCAACTCCATCCGACAGGGCTCAGGGTGAGTCTTGGCGATGTCCTGAGAGTGTTTGGCACACAGAGATGGGTGAACAGGTTTTCGGCATCCGCCATTCCTGTATCCACTAAACTCAGTGTCTCAGGTGACAGAAAAATAATAAGATGTTCAGCTTGAAAGCACCCAGGAAGAGCCCTGCAGAACACAGGTGCTTGGGGCCAAAGGCCACCTGCCAAGGGCATCCAGCACTAGAAGGGGAACACACCATGCCTTAGGTGAGCCAGCACGAGTGGGTTTACCAGTAGCCTAGCATTAGAAGGTTAGGAGATTGTAGCCCCTCCATCTCCTGGCAGTAACAGGAGGTCTTGGGAGGGACCGGGCATTACAATAAAGCTTCTAGCAAGTAAGTGCAGGCCAGGCTAGATGTCTTCTCAGGAACCCACTTTATTCCTGGACCTTCCAGGACCCTAAGGACAGCGTGGCAGCACAAACTGTCTTTTCATGAATGGTCCCATCTTGATGTTACAGAGAGGGGCGTGAGTGGCTCTGACCAAATTTATAATCACAAACGGTTGCCCAGGCAGAGGTCAGCAGGGCTGGATTTGGGGAATCCTGACCTTGATCCAATGCAACTGGCCCCCACTACCAAGGACCTAGTCACAGCACACTGCTTCACGGCATAATGGTCCTTAAGGGAGGAGACGCGCAGAGAGTCATCCAGATCACGGTGGTGTTCAGAATGGTCCCGCATCTGCCTGACCCGACTCCTCAGCCCATTCCCTCCCCCATACATCATGGCAATACTGACTACAGGATGTAGAACCTGACTGGCAGCTCCCAGGTGCCCTCCAGGAGTGTGCTGAATTTTACTGCATTGGTTGGCAGGTTTCTCTTTAGTTTGGTTTGGAGAGCAGATTTCCCCAGCTTACCCTGTTCCCTGTCTCTGAGGTCCATCAGGCTGGAGACCTCCCTAACTAACTATGCATCTAGGTCTTGGCATGTCCCATTGACTGTAAAGTTTCACCTGTCAGGTCCCCTGTCCTACGGGCCAGAGAGTCTTCTTACGTTACAGCCTTCTACTTGGGGCTGTAGTTTAAGTCCATGAATGAACTTTTAAAAATGGTTCCGCCGGGCAGTGGTAGTGCATGCCTTTAATCCCAGCACTTGGGAGGCAGAGGCAGGTGGATTTCTGAGTTCGAGGCCAGCCTGGTCTACAGAGTGAGCTCCAGGACAGTCAGGGCTACACAGAGAAACTCTGTCTCGAAAAACCAAATAAATAAATAAATAAATAAATAAATAAATAAATAAATAAATAAAAATGGTTCCGTCCAAAAGCCCCATTGGCCCTGAACAGCGTGCCTGTGTTCTTTTGCAAGTGGCCCCTTGCTTGGATGAAACCCCAAATGCTATTGTTTTCTCAAGAAACAGCCCGAGGCTCTGGATGCACAGACTCTGTGGTTTGGATGACATCAGCTCATTTGATAAAGAGAGTTTTCATCAGTTCAGTTAATACAACGAGAACAATGAGAACAAAAACAAACCAAAAAAAAAAAAAAAAAAAAAACCAAACCAAAAACAACCAAAAAAACCTCCAAAACCAAAAACAGGCTGGAGAGATGGCTCCGTAGTTATGAGCTCTGGCTGCTCTTCCAGAGGTGCCTGGTTCAATCCCCAGCCCTCACACGGCGGCTCACCACTGTCTAACTCCAATTCCAGTGAATCCAACATCTTCACACAGATATACATGCAGGCAAAACAGTAATGCACATGAAATAAAAAGAAAGAAATAATTAATAAATAAAAATTCAAAAACAACCCCTCTTCAAAGCAACAACAACAACAACAACAACAACCCCACCCAACGTTTTTTGTGGGGGTGGAGAGATGGTGCATCAGTTAAGACCGCTGGCTGCTCTCCAGGATTCTGGGTTTGATTCCCAGATTGCAGTTCACAACTGTCTGTAACTCCAGTTTCAGGGCATCTGATGCCTTTTTCTCACCCCCATGGCCAGTGCATACACGTGGTGCACATACATACACACAGACAACCCACACATACACATAAAACAAAACAAAAGAAACAGACAGAAACCCCAACCCTTTTTGTTTTTGACAGTTTCTATTGACATTCTACCGAGGGCCCCGAGTTTGTTCCCATGAGTCCAAGATCCAGATATTTCTCTTTGCTCTGTTCATTCATTAATTCCTCCAGTACTCATTTGTCCCATGCTCTTGAATTAATCAGCCATTGATTTGTCCGGCAGTCATTCATTCATTCATATAATACTCATTCAGATCCTAGTCATTTCATGACTCATCACACCAATTCATTTGCCCATTCATTTGCACTCTTCTGTCTACTTCATCCATCCATCCATTCATTCATTCATTCATTCAGTGTTCTAGATATTGGACATGTAGGACAAATACAAATTTCAGGTCAGTCGGAAAGTATCAGCTAAGCCAGGGGACATCAGAGTTACACCAGCCGGAGAGTAGGAGAGGTGACAGGTCGAGATGGAGCACTTCTGTTCTCTGAGAGATGATGTTGGTTGAAACTTCATTCATCCACTCCTCTTGGTTCCGGGGATGAGAAATGCCAGGAGTCTGACATTCATACCCTCTGCTTTGGAGAGATGCCTGGCCAGAAATCTGGGAAGAGCCTCACCAACAGACAGACTCCAGGAGGGCTGGCCAGGTATGATGCAGAGGCTGGAGCAAGAATTCTTGCGTGGGGCTGGGGGGATGTGCTGGGGTTGGGCAGGGCCACCTGGACTGAATCTCAGTCATGCAGATGGATCTGCTCCATTAACCACACCCCAGGCTTGGCATGAGGTTACTGTAAAATGATCTCTTCCTGTTCATGTTCCTGGATTAAGGTTTATTTTGCTGGCTCCTCAGCCATAGTGGTGTGAATTCTAGATGGTGGTAGGTGTGCTGTATCCACCTGATCTGTTTAGTGACTGACGGCGTCTTGTTTTTGCCACTGACACAGGCTCCAGATTCCTAAGCATTCTGGAATGGGTGCTATGTTCTGGAAGGACATTGGCAAGGTAACTGGAAGTGCTAGTGGTCAGCAAGCCCTGGTTCCTTTCTGAAGTCACCATCTGAAGTCCAGCTGATGGAAAGTCCAAAGTTTCAGATTATTTGTGGTCTAAGGTCTACCCACTGGAGGGCTGTACTGAACTTTTCTATGGTGGGTGGTGGTAGACTCCCAGCCAACCACCATCTTCCTGAAAAACAGGTGGCACCCAGAGCCATCTGGCTCAACAGCGGCTTGGGAATTTTCTCAAATCTGTTGATTCTTGATGATCAGACAAGACTTGGAAACTACCTGCTATTGCCTTAAGTCTGAGACTGTGTGTCTGAGCAAGTGGGTGTCTGTGCATTTGGGCATCCTGCCAGTGGGTGTCTGTGCAGGTGGGCTTGGAAACTACCTGCTAAGTGCCTCAGGTCTGAGACTGTGTGCCTGAGCAGGTGTTCTGTGGTAGGTATTCTGTGGAGGTGGGCATCCTGCAGGTGGGTGTCTGTGCAGGTGGGCATCCTGAAGGTGGTTATCTGGGCAGATGGGCATCCTGAAGGTGGTTATCTGGGCAGATGGGCATCCTATAGGTGAGTGTCTGTATAAGGGACTGTCCTGCAGGTGGGTTTCTGTAGAAGTGGGCACCCTATAAATGGACAACTATGTAAGTGGGCATCCTGCAGATGAACAACTGTGTAAGTGAGCATCATGAAGGTGGACAACTTTATAAGTGGTTATCTTATAGGTGGGCATCTGTGCACATAGATACCTGACGGTAGGTATCCTGCAGGTGGACACCTGTGAGGTGAGCATCCATGAGCTAGGCATCTCTGAAGGTGTGGAAGTAGGTATTCTGCAGGAAGGCATGTCTACAAGTGGGCTTTCTTCACGTGACCACCCTTGTCCCAGACATCCTTGCCTTTAGGATCTGCACTTTCTGTCTGCCATCGCCACCTCCCCTGGATGAGGTCCTCATGTGCTGCCTTTGTCTCCCATCCTAAATGAGCAGTGTCCACTCCTCTGTAGGACAAGGCCAACCTGTCAGGGTGGTGCGGGTGATCAGCACCTACTGCCCCTTCCCCTGACGTTCGAGGGGCCCTCTTCCTAACCTTCTAGGTGTCTTTTCTTTCACCTGATACTCTGAGATTCCCTTTTGATAGAGACCCACCCAGCTCATTGAGGCCAGAGGGCCCCTGGGAAAACTTCCATGTGGCTCCAACTTTACTACACAAGAGAGTGAGGTGACAGGTTCTACTTGACTGGAGGCTCAGATCCAGTGAGTCATACAGGCCTGGAATTCTTCATGACCATAGGGGCAAAACTATAGTTAATGTAGATCTGGGGCAGCTTGCCATGTGGACATGGCATTAGGTCAGGAAGATGGGGGGTCACAGATGGCAGGTTCCTTGAGGACAAAGTCTGAATCTGCCTCAGGCTCTTCACCCCAGAAGCCTCCTCCCACCTTGAGGCAATGGAGTCCATGTGGCACAGGTGCCACCAAGCACTCAAGAGGAAATAGAAAACAACCACGGCACATCTGTGCGTGGGCGGCCAGGCAGACGCGGCGGCGGCAACCTCCCAAGGGATGCCCGCTCGCAGCTCAAACTGCAGGGCAGTTGGGTGGCCAGTCCATTTCGGCCCAAGGCTTTTGGTGTCTGTGGAGGCAAGGAGATGTAGTGAAAGGCCCTACAACAGAGTGAGCCTCCTGGGAGGAGGGGCCAAATTCTGACCATCCAAGGACAGCCCACTCGCTGTCAATCAGCTATGAGCACACAGCAGAGGTTTAAGGGGAGGCCACAGTGGTCAGAGCCTCTGCCGGTCACTGCCCAGGGCCAACAACTCATCAGGAGGCCCAGGTAGTGAGTATATGGTCAACCTGATAGGTTAGCTGAAGGGACACAGACCCGGCTACATTAACAGTGACCCTGTCTGTCCAAGCTGACACCTGGTCATGCCTGTCTCCGATGTTTCCTGAGATTACTCGTGCATGTCTCCTCCGAGGCCACACATCCGGGGGCTTCCCCAGACCGGAATCAACTTGCTCACAGGACCATATCTCTTTCGATTTGATGTGCCCCATGGGAGCCACACCTCCTTGAGCACATTGGTTTCACTCTCTTATATCATGAGTGGGTAGGTCAGGTCAGGGCCTGGGCCATGTATTAGTTACTTTTTAATGGACGAAACAAAATAACTGACAAAAGCAATTTAAGGAAGAATTTTTTTTTTTTTTAAAAAGGGGCTTTTTAGTTTATAGTTCAAGTTCATGGCGGAGAAAGGATGGCAGTCTTTCTCTTTTTCCTCTCTCCTCTCCCTGTCCCTGTCCCTGTCCTTCTCTCCCTCCCTACCTTCCTCCTCCCCCTCAGTTTTCAAGATAAGGTTTCTCTGTGTAGCCCTGGCTGTCCTAGAACTCACACTGTAGACCAGGCTGCCCTTGAACTTGGAGATCTGCCTGTATCTGCCTCCCTAGTGCTGGGATTCAAGGTGTGAGCTACTATAGTCCAGGACCCCAGTTACCTACATTTAGTTTATATCTTTATGTCTCAGTTCACCCAAAGTAGTGACAATTTTGGAGGTTTTGGTTTCTTAAAAAAAAACACAGTAATATAATTATAAATATTGATCTCATTTTAATCCCAGGTGTGGGATTAAACCCTAGCTGCTTCAGATCATCCACAGCAGCTATGATTTGCCTTGTGCTCTAGCAGGGGCGTGATTTTGCCAGCTGCAGATAGTTTGCTTGTGTGACATTTTCATTCATATGTATGTATGTGTGTGTGTATGTGTGTGTGTGTGTGTGTGTGTGTGTGTGTGTATACACACACATACGTATGTATGTATTTATGCTAGAGCCCTGAGAGGTGGCAGGACAGGGCTTTGGTTGGTTGCTGGTTGTTGCTGGTCGAGGTTTGTTATGCAGTTGTGTGCAAAGAAGAAACAGCAAGAAGAAATTAGATATCCTGATGGCAAAGCTCAAACTTGCCCCAAAGAACTCAACACCCTTAATTAGCAGGAAGTAGACTAACAATAATGTCTGTCTTAGGGTTTCTATTCCTGCACAAACATCATGACCAAGAAGCAAGTTGGGGAGGAAAGGGTTTATTCAGCTTTTTTTTTTTTTTTAAAGATTTACTTATTTATTTTATGTGAGTACAGTGTTGCTGTCTTCAGACACACCAGAAGAGAGCATCAGATCCCATTACAGATGGTTGTGAGCCACCATGTGGTTGCTGGGAATTGAACTTAGGACCTCTGGAAGAGCAGTCAGTGCTCTTAACCACTGAGCCATCTCTCCAGCCCTTTTCTTTCTTTCTTTCTTTCTTTTTCTTTTTTTGGTTTTTCGAGACAGGCTTTCTCTGTATAGCCCTGGCTATCCTGGAACTCACTCTGTAGACCAGGCTGGCCTCAACCTCAGAAATCTGCCTGCCTCTGCCTCCCGAGTGCTGGGATTAAAGGCGTGCACCACCACAGCCCAGCGGTTTAATCAGCTTACACTTCCACATTACTGTTCATCACCAAAGGAAGTCAAGCCTGGAACTTGAGCAGGTCAGGAAGCAGGAGCTGATGCAGAGGCCATAGAGGAATGTTACTTTCTGGCTTGCTTCCCCTGGCTTGCTCAGCTTGCTTGCTTGTAGCACTGAAGACTACCAGCCCAGGGATGGCACCACCCACAAGGGGCCCTCCCACCCTTGATCACTCATTGAGAAAATGCCTTACAGCTGGATCTCATGGAGGCATTTCCTCAAGGGAGGCTCCTTTCTCTGTGATAAGTCTAGCTTGTGTCAAGTTGACACACAAAACCGGTACAATGTTGCTCCCTTTCCAACCCCTGACTTATTCAAGGATCTTTCCTTTCTTCTCTATCCCTTCTCCTCTCTTATCTAGTGTTAGGGGGCTGAAAGGATTGAAGAAAAGGAATCAAGAAGGGTGGAAGAAAGAATTCACAAAGTAACAAAATCTAGCTACAAGACAACCTAGAAACTCCCCAACAGATATGCCCAGAGATTTGTCTCCAGGTGTATCTAGATCCTGTCAAGTTGCTAATCAAAGTTAACCATTACATGTAGACCCAAGAGTTCCCACTTAACCATCCCCAAGCTGTTCACACTAAAAAACCTTTTGAAAAGAGAGTGGATCAGGGGCTGGAGAGATGGCTCAGCAGTTAAGAGCATTGACTGCTCTTTCAGAGGTCCTGAGTTCAATTCCCAGCAACCACATGGCGGCTCACAACCATCTGCAATAGGATCTGATGCCCTCTTCTGGTGTGTCTGAAGACAGCAACAGTGTACTCATATAAATAAAATAAATCGAGAGACAGTGAGAGAGAGAGAGAGAGAGAGGTTCATGACTATTGGATAGACAGACTAAGGATGTTTCTGTGGTAAAGATGTCATTTGGTTCATTTTAAGGGAGAAAACTGGTCAGGGGTGTGAAAAAACTTTACATGGAGTAAAGGACTATGGGCATTGCTTACAGCACTGACTCTCAACCTGTGGGTTGTAACCCTCCATAGGGGTCAAATATCTGATATTCTGCACACCATATATTTGCATTACGATTCATAACAGGAGCAAAATCATGGTTATGAAGTAGCAGTGAAATACTTTTTGGTTGGTGGTTACCAGGACATGAGGAACTGTATGAAAAGGTCACAGCATGAGGAAAGGTTGAGGACCACTGGCTTAGAGCTAGGTGGAGATGCTATCCCACTTCCCCTGGCTGGGAAGGCTTCTGATTCTCTGGGGACAGTCCCAACCACAGTGCCCTGTGCTTGCTGGGATTCTGTCCCATTTTCTCTCATCTACCTGCAGACACTGCTGTCCACAATGCATTGATAGATGGGCCACTCTTCCCGAAGCCTACCATGCCCTGAAGGCAGACCTACTGGCCTCACCCCAGCTAGGACAGCTCATTCTTGTGGACCTGTGGGTGAGGGTGTCTGGAGCCCAAAGCCAGCTAACTTCTCACGTCTGATGGAGGGCTAATGAATGAAAATGAAGAGGGGATGAATTAGTCCCAAGCTTATATGGCTCCAAGTGGAAGAGGCTAGCCAGGAAGCACAGTGTAGTGCAGAGAGGCCTGGGAGAAGAGACAGCATGGGGTGGGGGATGGGGAATGGTCAGTACTGAAGCAGCTACCAGGCAACTGGGCTGGGCTGGTCCACTGGGTTTGGAGCTCTGTGGTGTTTTATGATGACAGTCATTTGACAGATGAAGAGATGAGTCTCTGGGAATGTCTGTGAAGGATTTTCTAGATTATGTTTTTTGATGTCAGAAGAACCAAACTGTGGGCAGCACCATTCTATATTTGGGGGTCCTGGACTTCATTAAAAAAAAGAAAGGGCAAGCAAGCTAAGAGCTACCATTCATATCTATCTCTCTCTCTCTCTCTCTCTCTCTCTCTCTCTCTCTCTCTCTCTCCTTCTTGACTACAGCTGCAATGTGGCCAGTGGCCTTGAGCTCCTGCCACTGTGCCTTTCCTGAGAGCTAAGATAAAACCTTCTTGCTTTGCATCAAGTATTTGTCAGGTATTTTGTTATAGCAATGAGAAAAGCAACTAATACAGGCACCGTCTGTCCTGTGGGGCTGGGACACCACAGCCCACTCTCCATGGCTACTCTGTGGGCAATGCAGGTGAGTGACAGTTCCTGGGGCTCCTGACTGTAGCGGGCCTAAGTGAGGAATAAGAATGGCTTTGAACCAACCACTCCTGGGCTCAGTGGACAGCAGGTGGTACCTGGGTCCCTTTTCTAAGGCTCCTATCTTAAGCCCTACTTCTTGGTTGTGATCAAGGGCTCAGCAGGGTCTGGTCAGCACAGGTGAGACCCAAGGTGCTGAATGGCTTTGCTCAGCCATCAGGGACTGCAGAGTGTAGTGAGCCAGTAGCTCAGAGGACACCCTAGGATTGTGAGCTCTGTGAGAGCAAGTGACCTTCCCTAAACTTAGAAGCCCTTGTGCTAGAGCCAAGGATTTGTTCCCCAGAGAAAGATATTCAGAAAGAATTGCAGCCTTGATTTTCTTGACTATTAAGGCCTTGTGTCCACGGCTCCCAATAAAGAAAACAGAAAATCCTTCCCCCACCCTGCACAGCTTGATCTCCACCAAGCCCAAAACTCTCCTGGCAGAGATTCTAACTGCTTTGCCCAGCCATCTACAGGCGTTTGTCGAGCATCTACTACATGCTAGGCAGGAAGACTAAGGGGCAGGTGTTTATAACCTCTGGTTCATGGAGGTCACAATTTAGCCCAGAGTCTCGAAAGAAAGTTTAGAGCCAGCAGAAACAGAAAAAGTCTCAGCACCTCCCAAGGCACCACAAGCAATCCCAGAGGCCCAGAGGGACAACTTGCATCATCGGAGGAGGACTCATTTGCATGTCTTGTTATGCAAGGGCCAGAGGGCCTGAGAGTGGGGCTCTAAGTCTCTGCTCTCTGTGGGAGACAAGCAGCTTGTTAGTGGAAAGGGGTGGACACAAAAGACTAACCCATACTGGAGCAGGAGAGATCAGGCTGGGGCTTAGTGGGGGCTGTGGGAAGGATCTAGGAAGAAATTCAGTGAAGGCATTAGGGAGCTAGCTCTAGGAGAAGAGAGTAGGTTTCTCTGCCCTTACAATGACAACAGTGTCCCTCCCTGTGCAGCCTGCCTTGGCAGAGGAAGCATCTGTGTGGGCAGGTCTCATGCATCTGTTCCCTCTTCTCTATTGTCCTAGATTTCTGAAGGTTCCAACTGTGTTCCAGTGTCTTGGGATGACAAAGGATCGGAGGGACCAGAACTCTAAGTAGATCTGGTACAGTCTCCGTAACAGGTG
Source organism: Rhynchomys soricoides (assembly GCA_019843965.1). Lineage (NCBI taxonomy): Eukaryota > Metazoa > Chordata > Mammalia > Rodentia > Muridae > Rhynchomys > Rhynchomys soricoides. The sequence continues at coordinate 329,665 of JADRCH010000478.1, read as the reverse complement.
CTGGGAGGCATTGACAAGCCTGCTAATCACACAAGGGTCGGTGGTCTGGACACCCCTGACACCATTTCATCCCATTCAAGGCTGAAAGGTCCGAGGCCCTGACTGTCATGGTCAGTGTCCCATTTCAGATGTCCCAAAGGCATCTGAGAGTCTCCCAAGGAGACTAGTATGCTGACGATGAAGGCAAGCTGACCATGAACAAGGAAGAGAAGATACATCCAGGAGGCTGATGTTCTCCTTGGAGCAAAGGCTATGAGTGTAACAGGAAGAGGCAACATCAGGGTAGGGCCCAGGATCAGATCCCAGTGGTTTTATAAGGGAGGGAGAGAAGGGGCTGGGGATGTAGCTCCATTGGCCTGTTTGTTTAGTTTGCATGAAGGCTCTGGTTGGATCCTTAGCATTGCATGAGCTGGGTACAAAGGCATATGCTGTTAATCCCAGCACTCAGAAGGATCAAAAGACCAAGGTCCCCTCAGCCATGTATCAAGTTGGAGGACAGGTTGGGATACATGAAACCCTGTTTCACAGAGAGAGACAGATCACACACTCACACACACACACACACACACACACACACACACCCCACTCACTGTCTCTCACCACACAGTGCTCTGTACCACCCTGTCTCTGGCAGCAAGAAAGCAGCCACCAGATAAACAAACCACAAGAAATCTTTCTGCATGATCCACCCTGCCACAGCATCCAGTGTTTCATTAGAATAAAGCCCCCCGCCGAGTGTGCAAGTGTGGGGGCTCTGCAAAGCTGTGCAAAGGGAGGGGTTCTAAGCATGGAGAGCATCAGGTTTCCAGGTAAGGGTTGAATAGACAGTCCATAGTGAAGCATACTCATAGAAGTCCACCAGACACATCCGTGAATTTCAGAGCAGCAAGGGAGAACAAAGAGAAGCTGAAAGATTCCGAGACACAATCCACAATGGGTTTGGGTTGGAGAGAGAGGAGGGACTATTTCCCCCGGAGGTGGGGCTGCCGCAGCAGCTCCGAACCCCATAGGGAGGGCTCATCTTCAATCAAACCATCTGCCCAGTGTGAGACATGATGGTAGATTTAGGCCTGTGACAGGCAGTGGCAAACTGGGAAAATGTTCCTCCAATATTCTAAATAACGCTTAAGGACATGGTTCGGTACAGCGAGGAGGACCACAGCGGCCATGAGCCCTGGAGTCCACAGGAAGAAGGATAGTGTGATGGTTTGAATATGCTTGGCCCAGAGAGTGGCACTATTAGGAGGTGTGGCCTTGTTGGAGTGGGTGTGGCCTTGTAGGTGTGGGTTTTAAGACCTTCCTCCTAGCTGCCTGGAAGCCAGTCTTTTCCTGTTTGCCTTTAGAACAAGAGATAGAACTCTCAGCTCCTTCTCTAGCACCATGCCTGCCTGGATGCTGCCATGCTCCCACCTTGATGATAATGGACTGAACCTCTGATCCTGTAAGCCAGCCCCAATTAAATGCTGTCCTTTGTAAGAGTTGCCTTGGTCACGGTGTCTATTCACAGTAGTAAAACCCTAACTAAGACACATAGGTAAGCCAGAAGGCACCCTCTCCAGAAGGAGGGGTCCAAAGATAAGTGGGTATGGGCTCCAGAAAGAGGACCTAAGGGGTAGGACAGAAAGGGGTGCTGAGGCTGCATCATGCTCACTAAAGCAGGGTCTTTGCAGACCCTGAGGGGAGGTAGCCCTGACCCTCTAGGACTAGTTTATAAGAAGAAGAGACACATACAGGGACGCAACCAGAGCATTCTAGATGGTTCTCTGGATGCTGCAGACATACGGGTTGCGGGTATCCCTGGATCTCTAGACATGCCCTGGAAATGAACATGCCGAGCACATGGGTGCTGAAGGGTGTCACAGGTGGTAACAGTCCCAGTCAGGGCTGAAAAAATTCTTTATCATGTGCATGTGGGAGATTTTTATCATTGATTTGCAGGCAAATTTGCAGAAAACTCTTGATTGAACCAGAACCAGAAAAATGAACCAGATCTCACCATTCCAAGAAATTTAGTGCATGGAAAAGAGAGTGTGGGACTTTGATCAGAGCAGCTAAGTGGGTCTGAGAGCTGGAGTCTTGTATGTATGCTGCAGAGCTCTCCCCTCAGGGTCACAGAGCGGGCCAGGTGATTCTTGGATATGATCCAGTGGAGTTGGAATATTTTTTTTTTAAAGATTTATTTATTTATTTTATGTATATGAGTACACTGTAGCTGTCTTCAGACACACGCGAAGAGGGCTTCAGACTCTATTACAGATGGTTACGAGTCACCATGTGGATGCTGGGAATTGAACTCAGGATCTCTGGAAGAGCAGTCAGTGTTCTTAACCGCTGAGCCATCTCTCCAGCCCCGGAGTTGGAATATTTTAATAAATCCCAGCACGGGTTTCTTTCTGCCTTTGACCATTTAAACATTTATGTTTCTGGATGAAACACACACACACACACACACACACACACACAGCCTTTATATTTTAGTATATCTTAAGCAGCACAGTAGCTGAGCAACTGCCTACCCTCCGTGCTGTTAGAATCTACTTTCTATCCGTAACGCCATTATTACTTACTAATTGCTATGTTCCGTCTTGGCTGCTCTTGACCCAATTGAGCAGCCCAGTTGAGAGCGTGTGCTCTTGGCCCATTTACACGGCAGCTCTGGTTCTCCCTCCTGCACGTTCTGCTTCCAAGGCTGCTTTCTTCTCTCCTCTCCTGAGCACTCTCCTAAGGTAGGGCAGCTCTCTCCCTTTTTTCATTCCTCATGGTCCCAAGCCCAGGAAACCCCCTCTGTCTCTTCTCCCCAGCTATTGGCTGCCGGTTTTACCAATCAGAATTAACTGGGGGCAGGTTCCCAAAAGCTACATATAGACCCTCTTGTGCAAATGGTTTGGGGGGACCCAAATTAGCATTAGAATACAAGCAACATTAAGGCCAACCCACTACACTACAGCTCCCACCCACTTATCTAGTCTCAGGGGTACCTTGTATATTTTCCCCATTCCCTGGGGAATCCCCAGGGTGGCGTCTGCCGGGACCTCTGGGAGATGCTGTTTTCGGGTCCTTTAAGCAGTGACCAAACTGAGGAGACACGTTAGAAGGAAGGAGCCCCTGCCCAGTGCTCGCCCTCCAGAGATGGTTCAGTGGTAGCCATTAGGAACACAAAGCATGAAGATCCTCTACAGTAAGCCGGCAGCGATAACCTCTTAAACTTTCAAGTGGCCGAATAAACATGACAGCAAGCTTGGGCTGGAGGCCACTGTTTTGCCCAGAGGATTCGTAAGAAAACGCTGTCAGCAGAAAGACAGATGCTCGGCTTCTAACTACATCATAGATGCCACTCTTCTCGGGCTGCTAAAGAGCATTTAGCGGAAATTTTCATAGTTTAGTTTCTGGTTGCAACCATAGGGAATGGTTACCATTCAACAGCTCCCAGGGCAGATGCCCAAAGTCAACCTTCGTAGGGAGTCATGCTCTGGACAGAGCTGGGCCCTCATAGATTTCCTGGGCAGTCACTGCCATGGCTTCCCCAGCACGCAGAAGTCCCCTGTGTCCCACGGCTCTGATGTTTCCTTCTCCCCCAAGGACAGCAACCCAGCATCCTCTGCTCTTTTCTCCTCATGAATTCTTTCTGGTGCTGAGCCTCTCTGCCTTCCTCCTGTGAAGACATTGGCCACCTGGATTACCCAGCTAACATCCATCCCCAAATCTCCAGGAAATCCCATCTACAGCATCGTTTTCTTTTGCAGGGTCCCAGATTCTGGGGTAAAGGCGTGGACTATGGATTCACCTGCTACAAAAGAATACCATCGTCCACTTCAAGCTGTTTTTCTTAGTCACATCTGAAGGTGAGAATGATCAAGAAATAAGGACCAGCAGAGGTGCCCCCTGCAAATAGTGTTGGTTCAGGGCTAGGGCAGGAGGTGATGGGATACAGAGCACAGGTCTCTGTAAGAGCTTCAGATTTCTTTGTATGTTTAAATAACAAAATGTAGAGGTCAGAGAGATGGGTCAGCGATTAATAGTGCTTGTTGCTCTTGTCAAGGAGTCAAATTTGGTTCCTAGAACCCGTGTTTGGCAGCTCACAACTGCCTGTAACTCCAGCTCTAGGGATTTCTCAGTCTCCTCTGTGCTCTGTAGGCAAACTCATGTGGGTGTGTTTACGTGCACACATACAGACACACACACACACAAACAAATATTTTAAAAAGATTATTTAGAATCATATATATGTATGTATGTATGTATGTGCGATGGTTTGTATTTGCTAGGTCCAGGGAGTGCACTATTTGGGAGTGTGTCCTTGTTGGAGTAGGTGTGTCACTGTGGGCGTGGGCTTTTATACCCTCATCCTAGCTGCCTAGAAGCCAGTCTTCTCCTAGCAGCCTTCAGATGAAGATGTAGAACTCTCAGCTCCTCCTGCACCATGCCTGCCTGGATGCTGCCATGTTCCCGCCTTGATGATGATGGACTGAACCTCTGAACCTGTAAGCCAGCCTCAATTAAATGTTGTCCTTATAAGACTTGCCTTGGTCATGGTGTCTGTTCACAGCAGTAAGATCCTAAGACAGTATGTATGGATATGCATGTATGTGCACACGAATATGGATTCTTTCAAAATTCAGAAGAAGGCATCAGAGTTCTGTTCTGCTATATTACTAAAAGCAGAGGCAATGAAACAAGACACTTAGGCAGTTATCCCGGCTTAGTTTACAGCCAAGTAAGTATGTATGTGCGTGCATGCATAAGTGCTTGTTTGTGCATACGTGTGTGTATGTGTGTGTGTGAGTGTGTATGTATGCAGTGTAGCAGGCAAAGGTCGTGCTCACCTTGCCTGCTCTGGGCTGTTTATGACCTAGTCAGTGTGTGATGTTTCTGGAAGCTCAAGTTCACATGTAGACACAAATGGACAAGCAGATCTGCAGTTTCTCTGCAGCAACCTTTGCTTTGACTTCAGTGACATGGGAGGCAATGTGGTGAAGCTCTCTTCCTCTAGGATGTAAAACCTGCAGTTCCCCATATGTAATATGTATATATTCTATGAAACACACATACACACACACACATATATATACAGCTCCCTGCATGTAGTATGTGTATATTCTATAAATCTATATATATACATACACATATAGCGCCCTGTATGTAATATGTATATATTCTATGAATATATATGCACAGATCCATGTATGTAATATGTATATATGTATATTCTATGAATATATATACATACATATAGCTCCCTGTATATAATGAATATATATATATCCCTGTGAATATATATTTATATAGCTGCCTGTATGTAATATGCATATATTCTATGAATATATATATACATATAGCTTCCTGTATATAATATATAATATGTATCATACATACACATATACACTCACACATACACACACACACTCACACACACACACACACATACACATATTTGAAGCACATGATGAAATAATAGCCTTGTACAAAATATAGAGTAGAGAAGTGTCCTGGAGCAGACAGCACAGGCTGGAATTCCATTTGGGATCAGGTGTGTCTGTCCCTCTCTCAGCACAGGGAACTCCTGACAGATAGACAGACAGCTCAGTTGAGTCTTCTATCTGTCCTCCCAGGTGTGAAGCCAGTCACCACCATTGCATGAGTTTGCTGAGAGGATCCTTTGCTAGTCAGGAGCCTCCAGTGGTAGTGTGAGGGGAATACTCTAGCACCCTCTCATGTGACTTCGAGATGTAGCTAGGGAACACTTTGGGGGTCTCCTATTGATGTTCATGCTGTTCACATTGTTCACGTTGTTGTTCATATTGCAGTTCACATTGTTGATCATGTTGTTATTCATATTGTTCACATTGTTGTTCGTGTTGTTGTTCACGTTGTTCACGGTGTTGTTCACGTTGTTGTTCATATTGCTGTTCACGTTGTTGTTCACGTTGTTCATGTTGTTCATATTGCTGTTCACATTGTTGATCATGTTGTTATTCATA
>JADRCH010000478.1:293073-323677 GCA_019843965.1 Rhynchomys soricoides | reverse complement strand
TCATATTGTTCACATTGTTGTTCGTGTTGTTGTTCATGTTGTTCACGGTGTTGTTCATATTGCTGTTCACATTGTTGTTCACGTTGTTGTTCACGTTGTTGTTCATGTTGTTGTTCACGTTGTTCACGCTGTTGTTCACGCTGTTGTTCACGCTGTTGTTCACGTTATTCACGCTGTTGTTCATGTTGTTCATGTTGTTGTTCACGCTGTTGTTCACGTTGTTGTTCATATTGCTGTTCACATTGTTGATCACGTTGTTCATATTCACATTGTTGTTCACATTGTTCACATTGTTCACACTGTTGTTCACACTGTTGTTCACATTGTTTATATTGCTGTTCACATTGTTGCTCATGTTGTTGTTCACGTTGTTGTTCATATAATTGGCTTCCTGTTGTTCAGTTTGTTTCTATGAGACTCTTCTCATTTCCATTATAAAACCAAAAAGAGGGGCTGGGGTCTAGTCCAGAGTGCTTGCTGCTCCTCTAGAGAACTAAAGTTTGGTTCCTACAACCGTGTTGGCTCACAACTGCCTGTAACTCTAGGGAATTCAATGTTCTCTTCTGGCCCCCAAGACCAACGGCCTGCATCACAGTGGCCAGCCCTGAACACCAGCCACCATCACAGTGACCAGTTCAGGATACCACCCACCATCACAATAACAACCACAGGACGTCCCCAGGGAAACTATTAGTGATTCGGTCAGTATAGGCTTATCTCTCCGGTAGCCACGTTAGCCTACCTCATCTGCACCCAAAAGCCTTTGGGACTTTAGGCTCCACCCTCTAGATCCGCATAGTATTCACCCAGGCAGGGTGTACATTGGTTTCCGAGGCTGGGGTTCCATCCCCTCCCCGTGCCATTGGTCTGTATGCAGATTCATTGCTGCACCTAATATGGGCGGTGCTAAGGAGTATGAAGGTTCATGAGTGCCTGGCTCCTCTTCCGGGCAGGAACCATGAAGACACACATGTAGACATGATAAGACAACCACAGCAGCAGAGCAGGACACAGGACAGTGCTGCCAGCTGTCCAGACAGAGCTGAAAGAGTAGAGGCCAGGCAGAAGGAGCCAGCTGGTTTAAGAAGACATTTAGGAATGAATGGAATTTTTAAAAAGACAAAACAATCCAAACTGGTAACATTTCCCCAATTTTCTAATCTTTATTGAGAATGGTAGGATCGGAAGGGATAGCGGCAGGCCAAATGATAACCATCTGGTTTGGATTTTTATTGCTTCCAGCATACACCCATCAACCACTCCACCTACTGCCTAGTGAGTTTACTTGCAGATCCAAGCTGTACTCAGACAAATGGACTTAAAGCACTCATTGGATAGTTGGCCAGAAACTTACAACCAGGAACAGAACAAAACAACACAGAAAAGTCTCTGGGGGAAGGCTGGGGTTTGGGGACATGGCTAACAGCAGCTGGGCTAGCCCTTTGGTGTATCCAGAGGCAAAGGGATAGATAGAATCTATGTCATACTACAAACATTACGTACTCTGTGCACGGACTGAGGCTGTACAACTCTTAGATAGAGGGCTGGGGATGTAGCTCAGTTGCTTTCCTAGCAAGCACAAGGTTCTGAGTTCAAACCCAGTGACATATAAATTGAGTGAATCAGGAATACCAACAGTCAGGAGATAGAAGCAGGAGGATCAGCTTCAGGTCATCCTTGGCTACACAGAGAGTCAGGGCCAGTCTGGGATACATGAGACCATGTGAAAAATGAAATCAAACCAAACAGCCCTCACCCCTACACAAAACAGAACAACCACAACGAAATCCTTTTAAATGAAGGAACAAGGAGGCTGAGAAAATTGTAGGGGGAAAAAATCCTTGGCAGTAATTCCTGGATAAGATACAGAAAGCACAGGCTGTGCTGGCAATAAACTGGACTCCAGTAAAGTTAGATTCCTGTTCACCAGAGAACATACTGACAGCGTGAAACAACATCTTGAGGAATGGAAGGAACGGTTGTGAATCGCTTATGTGATAAGGAGTTAACATGTAAACTATACTTTTAAAAATTGGTAGAGGATTTGAGTGCAAATAGCTCCGGAGATGATAGACAAAAGGCCAACACCAGGGTGAAAATCCCAGAGTCATTAGGGAAATGCAAATCCAAGTCACAGTGAGCATGGCTGCACAATATCAGGATGGCGATTGGTAAACCGAAAACCAGAGCCAACGCTGGCAGGCGGACGGGGAAGCTCCATTCCCCGTGGAAGCGTGAGTGGCTCAGCCGCTGTGAGAAGCTGAGAGTTCCTCAAAAAATAAAAATGGACCCATGTAACTCACTTCCGCTTCTGCGTACGGACCCAGAAGAATTGAAAGCAGGGGCTCAAATGGATGTGGGTAGCGATCACTCACGGCAAGACTGTTCACAGTAGTTGAAGGCTGGCAAGCAAGCAGTCCAGGTGCCGCTGCCGGGTGAGTGAGCAGGCGCAAGGCGGAACATCGGTGGCCAAATGCTAGCCCGCCTGTAAAGGAAAGGAATTTCATCGCGCCATGGCACAGATCGGTGGCTCTCCACCTTCCTAATGCTGCGACCCTTTAATACGGTTCTTCACGTTGTGGTGACACCCCCCCCCAAATTATTTTCGTTGCTATTTCATAACTGTAATTTTGCTACTGTTAGGAATCGTGATGTAAATAGCTGTGCTTTCTGATGATCGTTTGGGGAGTCCCGACCCACAGTTGAGAACCACTGGTATAGATGACCCAGACCTAAGTCAGGCATGAGAAGATACATGTTCTGTGACTCCACATACATGAAGCCCTTATAATAGGACATTCAGAGGTGAGATGGGCAGCTGTCAGGATGGGGGGGGAAGGAAGTTCTGGAGGTAGACAGTATAGGTAGGGTATTTGATGCCACTGAACCATGCACTCTAAGATCTGAACACAACTAAAAATAGCCTAAGCATAACTTTGTATTGTTTTCATTATAAAAGGTTCAATTCTCCCAGGTAGGGATGGAGAAATGGCTCCGCAGTTAGAACTAATTACTCTTCCAGAGGATCCAGGTTCAAGTCCCGATACCCACATGGCGACTCGCAACTCTGTAACTCCAGTTTCAGGGAACCCAGTGTCCTTTTCTAGCCCCTGCAGGCACAAGGCACACCAGTGGAACACACACACACACACACACACACACACACACACACACACACAGACAGAGAGACAGAGAGAGAGAGAGAGAGAGAGAAAGAAAGAGAGAGAGAGATGCACAGAAATAAAAATAAAATATTAACAATAAAGTTCTTGCAGGCACCCAAAGTTGGCACAAACTACCCACAGTGAAACAAACAATTTTACCATGATCATGTGCATGCCAACCCTTCTGTGTTATCTTAAAGCCATGTTGAGGACTTGCCTTTTGCTGTTGTGGCTTTGAACTGAGGCTGGCAAAGTGAACTGGAAGTGGTTTTCAGGTCAAAGTGGTTTTCAGGATCAGTTAAAATATTTGAGGGGACTAGTTTGTTTGGTGTTTCTTGTTGGTTATTTAAAATTCTTGAGAAATTAATATATAAGAGAATTTAAAACATTACAGGAAAGCCTACTGACAAGAAGTAGACAAAAAGGCAGCGCTCAGAGTCACTGAGATAACTACCCTGAACCTGCCCGACCGGCTGAGCTTGGCTCAAGCAATAAGCTGGAGAACATTCCAGAATGTATGCGTCGTGGTAGTGGTGAGGATGCATAACTTCCTTGACTGCTGCATGGGCCATTAAAATATGTGTGACAGAAACCGTCAGCAGTGAGGACTGGGGATATGACTCCATTGGTAAAGTGCTTTCCTAGCACACAGGACCCTGGCTTCCATTCCCAGGCCATATACACCAGATGTAGTAGCTAGCACATGCCTGTAATCCCAGCTCACAGGAGGCAGGAGGATCAGACACTCAAGGTCATTCTTGACTACATAGCAAGTTTCTGGCCAGCCTAGGCTACACAATGCTGTGTCAAAATTAAAAAGAAGGAAGGACGAAAAGAAAAAGAAAAAGGAACCCATCATTGTGACTGAGGGTGTTTAAGAAGTTACAGCCTAGAAGGTTTACAGTAGAGTGTACCACCTAACATCTGGGAGAACACATCTGCAACTTCATTGTGGTGGTGACTGCAGCGAACCTACACCATGGGGAAGGGGAAGGACAGTGAGGGCTGAAGCTGGGTGTGTCTCAGAGATGCTCGGCAGCTGCCTAAGGAGGTACAGTTGTGACCTGATACAAAGGCTGTATGAATGTTCCTGAGTGAGGGAGCCCTGCAGACATGAAAAGGAGCTAACACCAGAGTCTCCACCTCTGAGCCAGTGGCATGAGGTAGTGAGAAAAATAAAATTGTGGGCTTAAAATTCTATTAGAATAGCAAGAGGGAATTGCTAGTGTGAGCCATGTGGAGAAGGATCTAGTTCAAGTCCAAAGCAGAAAATTTTTTCAATGAGAAATCAAGGCTTTAGCCTCGTGGAAGGTTAGGTCTCACAGGAACCTGCTTTCTTATTGTTCCCTGTAAAGATATTTGTACATTTCCAATGTCAAGGTCTGTTCTATTTGTTGCCTCAAGGACCTCGGCTCTCATGTTCCCAGTGTTATATTTGTTTTTTCAGTGTTCATCTGTTGTTAATTGTAACGAGTTATTGTCTCCAACCCTGTATTTTTCCCTAACCGGAATCAGGCCACTGGCCTCTGCTTCCTGGGTCACTGAGCTCTGAATCTTTGTTCCCATGAAACCTGAGACGTTGCTCCTTCATTAAGCAGATTCATAGCTGCAGATGAATTCCACAGGGGAGACAGGGTGTCACTCTGTGGCCCAGGCTGGCCTGGAACTCACAATCATCTTTCTGCCTTCCAAGTGCTAGAATCACAGGTGTTTATGTCTTCAAAGGCTGTCCCAGTGACTCTGACAGAGTGGGTTATTTTCTTTAGACCATTCTCTCTGCCTCTCTGCCTCTCTGCCTCTTTCTGTCTCTCTTTATCTCTGTCTCTCTCTGTCTTTCTGTCTCTGTCTGTCTCTGTCTCTCTCCGTCTCTCTGTCTGTCTGTCTGTCTGTCTGTCTCTCTCTCTTTCTGTATGTGTTGGATGGGGGTGCATGTGCATATTCATGCCAGGCATATAGAGGCCAGAGGTTGATGTCCAGTGACTTCCTGGATTGCTCTCTGCTTTGTTTTCTGAGACCCGATCTCCCATTGCACGTCAATTTTGCCAGCAAGCATCAGGGATCCTCTTGTCTCAGCCTCTCCTTTGCTGGGGTTACAAGTGTTTGCTGCTATACCCAGCTTTACACATGGGTGCTGGGGATGAACTCCAGTAAGGGAGGGAGGGGACGAAAGAAGACTCAGGATCAAACATGCTCAAGAGCACCCCCCTGCGACCTACTGTGAGGCCCCGCCTCTGGAAACTTCTGCTACCTCCCCATAGGCCATTACATTATAGATCCATCAAAGGCTTTCACTCTTTGTAATCTGCATCCTGACTGTGGATGTCTTGTAAGCAGCTGCCTCAAGCCCTTGCCACCTTGACTTCTCCACTGCAACGGACTGTGCGTCCTTGAACTGTGAGCCAAGATGAAATCCTTTCCCCTTTAAGTTGCTTTTGTCAGAGTGTCAGAGTTGAGCAACAGCAAACTAAGCTGAAACAACTTTACAGTAATGTTCCCAAGTTGCCTCAATAAAGCATGTTTTTGTGTGATGTGAGCTATGACCTCTCTGACTGAATCTTACGTGTAACAATAGTGACTCACTGAGTGAAAGCTGAGCAGCAGATAAGGTACCACCATGACCTCCTCCTAGACTGTGAGACCATCCTTCCCAAAAGAATAGCTCATGACTCACCCGTTCTAACAGGAGGCTGGAGACCCAGCTCCAAGTCTAATGCAGGCTAGCAGTATCAAACTCTTCGGATCTTGGTAATAACAGGTGAGACCACCCTATAGGTGCATGAAGGAGACAGAAATGACCCCACCAACCAGTGTGAAATTGAAACATGAAAGTGGTCTAGCATCCACAGAGGTGAACAAAGGCCTATCTTTAATGAGCATGCACCTGGACTTTTAACCTGTATCCATGTATGGATGGATGTGTACAGGGTCTAATTAGAGATGATTTGCTTTCTGCATAGCCAAGAATGACTTTGATATTCCTGCCCACACCTCCCAAGAGCTGGGATTGTAAATATGAGCCATGTGTCCAGTTTCACAAGGTCCTGGGGACTAAATCCAGGATCTGGTGCCTGCTTGGTGAGCACTCTACCAACTAAGCTATACTCCCAACCTGACTTTTGCCTTTTAAAAAAAATCATTTATTTATTTTTATTTATGTAATTAATGTATATGAGCATCCTGTCACTGGCACACCAGAAGAAGGCATCAGATCTCATCACAAATGGTTGTGAGCCACCATGTGGTTGCTGGGAATTGAACTCAGGACCTCTGGAAGAGCAGCCAGTGCTCTTAACCGCTGAGTCATCTCTCCAGCCTCTGACTTGCCTTTTAAGTGGATATTTTCATCTTGCTAGAAATTTTCTAGGTATTAAAAAAGAGGAAGCCCCCTTTTGACCTATGATAGTACAAAATTTACACTATGGGCTACAATGTGGAAGACTTGGCACTACTGGAAGGTGATGGAACTGTTTGGTTTGGTTTGGTTTGGTTTTTGAGACAGCATTTCTCTGTGTAGCTCTGGCTGTCCTGGAACTCTATAGACCAGGCTGGCCTTGAACTCAGAAATCCACCTGCCTCTGACTCCAGAGTGCTGGGATTAAAGGTGTGCACCACCACTGCCTGGCTGGAGATGAAACTTCTAAGAAGTGGAGCCTAGCGGGAGGTCAGAGGTCACTAAGGGATCCTGGCCTCTTCCTTTTCTCGGCTTCCCTGGTTATGAGGTGAGCCATCCTGCTCTGCTACTTCCTCACACACTAATGTGCTGCTCTGACATAGGTAAACTGTCCATGGACTGAGCCCTCTGAAACCGTGAGCCAGAAGAAACCTTTCCTCTATATAATCAATGGTCTCAGTGATTTGAAAAAAAAAAGCCGAAGTTCTCCTGGCACCGATGAAGGTCATCAGGTAGGTGGGATGCTCTGTCAAGAGGCAACATCTCTCCTAAAGACTGGGTGTTGTCTTTCATGGGAGGAAGTGTTTAAAAGGATCTGGATGTTATTGAATGTTTAGCTAGAGGGCTGGTATGAGCCAGAACCTATTGGGTCATAGCTGGCTGCCTCAAGGATGGTAGGTGATAGACAGGGTTGAAGGTTAATAGTTATTATAAGGTCTGGAGATAGCCTAAGATAACTTGGCTTAAAAAATACATACATGCATGCATACATACATACATACACACACATATATACATACACACACATACATACATACAAACATATAAACATACATACATATAAACATAGATATATACACACACATACATACAAGCATACATACATATACACACATACATACATATAAACATACATGCAAGCCGGGCAGTGGTGGCGCACGCCTTTAATCCCAGCACTTGGGAGGCAGAGGCAGGCTGATTTCTGAGTTCAAGGCCAGCCTGGTCTACAGATTGAGTTCCAGGACAGCCAGGGCTACACAGAGAACCTGTCTCGAAAAGCCATAAATAAATAAATAAACAAACAAACAAACATATATGCATACAAACATACATACATATAATATACATACATACACACATACATACACATAAACATACATACATATACACATACATACATACGTATGTGTATATATACTATTTAAATTTGTCTTGAGATAGGAACTCATTGTGTGGTTTGAGCTGACCTCAAAGTTGTGATCCTCCTGCCTCAGGCTTCTGGTCTGCAGCTCCTTGGTCTGGAGCCCTCCAGCTCTCTAACCACATGACTCCTATCAGCTCACACGGCTCCTATCTAGCTGAGGCTTCTTAGGTACACTTCTGTGCACATTCCAGCTGTGAATATCCTAAATAAGGTACTAGAAAGATTACCCCTGTGTCGTGGCAACCACACAAATTACTCCCAGGCAAAGTCTACTGAGGAATGCAGAATGGTTCAAGAGCAAGATACCAACACAAAGAAGAAATCAATGCCTGAGACAGAGGACTGGCAATGTTATTCAGGATACAGAAACTCTTACACATATGGCTGTTCAGCTCAAGGGATGAGAGTGACCAGGATCACAGAGCCAAGGGGGCCTCAGGGTAGAGTGTCTCAGCTGCTTCAGGGCTTCCACCTTCATGGCATGCCACAAGGGCTCGGTGACAGCTCCTGGGGTGAAAGTCTTGGGTGGCAGAACATTCTGGCCATCAAGTTATTGGAAGCATAGAAAGGTGGGAAAGGGGTGTGCTCTTGACCAGGGCACGTGGATCATAGGTGATAGCTACCCCTCAAACATGAAGCATAGGCAGGGTAATGTTGGCAGGGTGCCCTATGTATCTAGCTCAGATAAAGACCATTGGGCAGTAGGTAGGTCCCTTCTGGTGTGTCTGCAGACCTCCCCACTCATCTCTGGGGCTGGACTCCTCTCCTCTTACCCTTCCTGACCTAGGCCCCAGGGCAGAGATTGCTACAGACTGGTACTAGTGTGGAGACACTTGGGGCATGCTGGCCCACTGGGATCCATGTTCTAACATCTTCTAGACCTGTTTCTTTTCAAAGGCCTCCAAAACATAAGCTGATTCTACCTGTCCACTGGTGCCATGGGTTTCCTCAGGGAAATGAGGAGTAACCAAAGTGGAGAGTCACTGGCTGGGACGGAGCCTCAGCAACCTCAGCAGCCTTAGCAGTATATAGTAGGGACTGTGGCACAGAACGCAGCTGTCTATGCAATCAGTAAGGACTACTACTGCTAGTTAGTGACAACCTTTAGAAGACATAGGAATGAATTTGTGGATGCGGAAGCTGCCCAAAGAAGCAACCTTGAAGTCCAGAAGGGCCTACAGCCAGAATGGAAGATGAGGATGCAGGCAGCAGCAGAGCCTGGCCAGACCTAGGCTCGCTTCACAGAGAAAACACCAGTTCCTGGTGGCATTTCATGGCCTTCTCCCCCAGTTCCTCCAGGCAGCTGTAAAACCAAACCAGCCAATCCCATCTTCAGACAGGTGGGGATCTGAATAAGAATCGCTCCCACAGACTCATAAATTTGAATGCTTAGTCACCAGGGAGCCCCACTATTTGAAAGGATTAGAAGGATTAGGAGGTGTGGCCTTGTGGGAGGAAGTGTGTCACTGGGGGATGGGCTTTGACATTTTGAAAGCCCATGCTGAGCCCAGAGTCTCTTCCTGCTACCTGCAGATCCCGTATGTAGAACTCTCAATTACTTCTCCAGCAATATGTCTGCCTATATGCCATCTTCCTCCATACCATGATGATAATGGACCAACCCTCTGAAACTGTATGCAAGACCCCCAATTAAATGCTTTCTTTTATAAGAGTTGTTGTAGTCATGATGTTTCTCCACAGCAACAGAACACTAAGATACCACCAGAGAGCAAAGCTCAGGGTGTGTTTATGTGGTGGTGGGGTATCTGTCCTCTTCCCTCCATGCTTGGAGTTCCAGCCTGGGTCAAACTACAGAAAGCAAAAGGATAGTACAGAGGCTTGGCTCTGCTGAGACCCAGAAGTGGATCTGCTACTAGTAACAATGTTGCAGGGTGTTTGATCACACTGCGAACACTGAGATTATCTTATTTACAGAAAAAAGTTGCTTCTAGTTGTGGTGTGGCTCAGCCCTTAGTAGACACCTTTAATCCCAAACAATGAAGGCAAAGTTAGTTTGTAGAAGGAAGCACCCATGTTTGAAAGTGATGTTTAATTGAGTGGCAGACAACGTGATGAATTAGAGAAAGATTTGACAGAATAGGATAACCCCAGCTCTCATGAGAAGAGAGGAGAGGGAAACTACCTGAGGGGCAGTGCAGAGAGAGGAAGGAAGGAGGCAGTTTTACCAGGAGAGTTCTGCAGAGACAGACTATAGAGAGAAAACAAGCTAGACACAGATAAAGACAGAATGAGCCAGAGATGATGTGAAGAATCCAGAAGATTAGAACAGATTTCTAGTTAGTTTGAGGCTAAGCCAAGCAATAAGCAGAGAGAGGAAAAACCAGATTGAATCTGTCAGCTTGGAGAGGAGTTTGAGCCAGAACAGCTGAGTTGAACCAGCCAGCCAGGGCTCAGAGAGAATTAGGAAAGAGTGAACTTGTTCAGCAGTAAGTCTCAGAGGCTGAAAACATTCTAGGCCTAAATAAAATTCTACAGAGGCTAGAAACTTCCAGGCCAACTGAGGCAGGAAGTCTCGGAGACGACAATTATCTTAGGCAAATAAAAGTTAGTATACACAGTGAGTTCTGAAGCAGTGAGTAACAAATCCTGGCTGCCACTTCCCCCGCCATCCAATGGACAAATACTGTATCAACCACACAAAACACCCCTCAAACCGCCCCCCTCCGTACCCACCCACTACAAGGTCCAGAGTCAGACACCCAAGCAACCACTCTCTCCGACTCTTGTGAAGGGCCCACTTCATGTTACAAACTCCATTTTGCTTTCAGACTCCATCTTATGATTAACTTGCCCTCAGAATGAACTCAGCTACTAGAAAAAACCCAGCTTGTTTCAGGGGCCATGCCACCCTGGTAACAATCACAATAGGTGTTTTGGGGAGCTTCTCGTAATCTCCCAACAAAAGGGTATTCTGATTTTTATATCTTTGGGGGACTGGGTTTGGTTCCCCACCACCCCTCAGCCAGTAGAGATTTGTGCATTCTTAGCAGAGACTGTCAGTCCTTTGTCTCAGGGACCAAAGTGCAAAAGGGTGTGACTGCATCTGATCTCTTAGTGATCAGTCTCTTAAAGTGGCAGGCCTATGCTGTTGTGGAACAAAACTTTTCCAGGGGACAGGCAACACACACATCTACTCACCCCAAATAAGGAACCTATGACAGACCAAAGTAAGTATACCACCAAAGTCCAACTAGGTGAACAAGTGAATTTTGGGGGAATTATTATTATTATTATTATTATTATTATTATTATTTTGGTTTTTCAAGACAGAGTTTCTCTGTGTAGCCCTGGCTGTCCTGGAACTCACTCTGTAGACCAGGCTGGCCTCGAACTCAGAAATCCGCCTGTCTCTGCCTCCTAAATGCTGGGATTAAAGGCATGTGCCACCACTGCCCGGCTGGGATTATTTACAGTAGAGTAGGTGAGGGGTTACTTATAGGAGTAGAAATGACTCTAGGACAACTGCATCACCACCGTCTACCCCCACGTGGGTAACGCTCACAAAGATGGAGAACCTGAAGCTCCCTGCTCAGGCTGCAAGCACCTCAACAGATTGGAGAGATTCTGGTCTGTAGCCATCCAACGGCCATAGATGAACTGGGTTACCTGAAGGGGGGGGGGCTGGAAATGAAAAGGTCAGGGTTCAAGAGAAGAATGAACAAGACAAAAGTTCTGATCAAGGCTCAAAGTTTAATATTCAGCACTGCGGTTATATAGGTAAAGCCCACAGACCCCATCCTTTGTTTCAGCTGGATTATGTTACAAAGCAAGCTCACTCAGCAGGCAGTCTACTCCTGTAGGAAACTGCAGGTACAGCAAGGCAGAAGACTCCACCTGGGTCATTAAGGTCCAACTGTGGCAAACATTTTTTTTCTTTCTTTCTTTTTTTTTCTTTCCGAGACAGGGTTTCTCTGTATAGCCCTGGCTGTCCTGGAACTCACTCTGTAGACCAGGCTGTGTGGCAAACACTTAAGGTCTATTTAGCCAGCTCAAGGCGGGGGGGAAGGGCACACTGGTCTAAACCTCTTCCAGGCAACTTGGATGCTTTTTGCTTCTTCCAGGCATGTGGTCTGGTTTCAAGAGTCTTCTTTGGGGTTTTGCTTATCTGGGAGTCTTTTCTGTAGCTCAGCTTCCTCCTGTCTCAGAGAGACTCGGCTTTTTTATTGCTTACTCTGACAGGGAGGGGTCTAGTGAATCTGGTTGGTTTCAGGGACTTCCTGAAGATAGTTCTAGTAAGACACTTCCCAAGGGATGGAATGATTTTAATCTCAGAAGAAACTGGGACACAACGCATGTTCTCAGAATGCACCTGATGTGTAGGCACATCCCACTCGTGATAGTTCTAAAAGAGAGCTGGTAATAGCGGACTACAGCCTCCATAGACCTTCAAAAGATCCTGGATTCTGTTAAAACCAAACCAAAAGTAACAAGATCTCTGCCAGCTCAAGAATTCAAAGGTAGGGAAGATCTGGAGGTAACCAATGGCAGCAGGGAAATGAAGAAAGAAGTTTATTGGGCGTGAAGAGACATACACATGCAGCCCACAGAGAAAAAGGACCCCCTGTGTTGTTGTGGTGGTGGTCAGATTTACTGGGAAGAACTGGAGGCTTAGACTAAATTCAAATTTAAATGAAATGAATTGGTTCCTACTGCTAGCAGAAGGTACGTTAAGATGGGGCTTTAAAGGGGACCTCAGAAATGTGTGTGTTACAACTACCAATGAATACCTCCCATTGTTTCTTACTTTCCCCACTACATAGAAATAAAAAGACCCTTCTGTCTCTTTCCCACAGAGCTGAGCCGGTTTTACAGTTGTTAAAGTCCACAGCCCTATTCCCTTTGAACCTGCAGGACCTCCCAGGCATTCCAGACCAAAAGGTCAAAGACCCTTAGGGATGGCTGGCCAGCTCCATAAGTTTCTTTTTCTTTCTTTTTTTTTTTTCTAAAAAATAGATTTATTTACTTATTTTATATGTGTAAGTACACTGTAGCTGTCTTCAGATACTTTTTCTTCTCTCTCACTGGTCCGCTCGCTCCAGCCCCACTTGCTGTAGCTGTCTTCAGACATCCCAGAAGAGGGCATCAGATCCCATTACAGATGGTTGTAAGCCATCATGTGGTTGCTGGGATTTGAACTCACGACCTTCAGAAGAGCAGTCGGCGCTCTTAACTGCTGAGCCATCTCTCTAGCCCCCATAATAAGTTTCTTTAGTCAACCATGAGACCTGTGTGGATTGTTACTCAGGTCTGAGCACTCCAAGACTGAGAGAGAGAGAGAGAGTAGTCCATTAATGGGCAGGAGAAAACACAGTGCTATCAGGTTAGGCCTGATGGTCACACCCTCACATTCTGCCAAGCGGAGGGGGAGCTCAGAAAGGCATAAAACCCAATTTCCTGTAGAGGGCTGGTGTATGTCCCTTCTCTCCTCTTGACTTCACCCCCACCTGCCCCCGTCCACTCCTTTTCTCTTCAGAGAAGGGCAGGCCTCCCGTGGCTATCAACCAACCATGGCATACCAAGTTGCAGTAAGACTAGGCACCTCCTCTCCTATTGGGGCTAAAGTAACCCAGTAGAAGGAAAGGGTCCCAAAGACAGGCAACAGAGTCAGAGAAGGCCCTTGTTCCCGCTATTAGGAGTCCCACAAGAAGACTAAGCTACACAGTTGTAACATATGTGCAGAGGGCCTAGGTCAGTTACATGCAGGCTCCCTGGTTGTCGGTTCAGTCTCTGTGAGCCCCCATGAGCCCACGTGAAGTGATTCCGTGGGTTTTCCTGTGGTGTCTGTGACACCTCTGATTTCTACAATCCCTTCTTCCCATCTTCTGCAGGACTCCCCAAGCTCTGAACCACAATTTGTCTTGCCTACAAGATGTGCTGGGGTAAAGGTGGCACAGGAATTGTGGGAGTGGCCAACCAATGATTGGTTCGCCTTGGGACCCATGCTGTGAGAGGGAGCCCACCCCTGACACTGCCTGGAGGGTTAGGAACCAGAGGCTGGATAGCCCAGAGACCTAGGATAGAACAAAATATGACTGGCAGAAAACCCCACAACAGGTCAATGAAATGTTTCCTAATGATAGTCTGGATCCTTACACTCCAGTTATCAGAGAGGCTTTACCTAGCAACTGATGGAAACAGATGCAGAATGCTGGGCATTCTGTAGAGTGTTTCTCTCCTGATTTAGAGGTGGTCAGTTTGAAGAGAAATGGGATGCTCAGTTGGCTCAGAATGTTGTGTGTCATGTCCTGGTCCAGCCTTGAGCTTGTTGGACTGGTCCATCAGCAGGAGCCTATCGGTGGAGACAGAAGTGAAGTCTACAAGGCTTTTTGTTTTAAGCTGTCAGGCTTTTAACTCAAGTCAGGTGGGTGAGGAAGACACCAGTGGTCTTGGAAAATCAATGCCTTTATTAAATTAAATTATTAAATCATTTATTAAATTTAACACCTCTGTCTGCCTACCAGGGAGTCTGCCTAACTTCTTGTCTCTTATATCACATCCTTAGAAAATGTAATCACTTTGAAGATAAAGCATTAAAAACCCTTGAGACAATATTTTAGTTACAGTCAGGTATATTACATAAAAAAATTTTTTTATGAGATCTATCTTCTGCTAAGTCTTATATGTTGATACCTTATACTCCAGATAGGTCAAAGGAAAAAAACCAAGCATTCCTCCCAAAAAAGGGCAGGCCCGCTGACCTGGTCCAACATGACAATCTTGGCTCAGCTCAAGCTGGACTCTAGGATTGCCTGTATCATTCATCAGAAACCTGTGAAATGGGTTTCCATCTACCAGGAAGACCCACTACTGAGCTGTACCCGCAGTGAGTACCAAAGCCAATCCTAACCCCCAGGCTCCTCTGGTCCCTAGTGACATGTACCAAAGCCACTGCCCCCACCCCTACCCCACACACATCCCATTTCCCACTACCCTGAACGTCCAGGCTGTTCCAGTTCACAGGATTCCCTCCCCCCCAGCACAGAAGCTACCACATTTTCTTTATAATCCATGAGGCATATTGTTATGTCTGATTCAAGAGACCCCCCAAGAAGACCCCCAAGAAGACTCAGGATCCAATGTAAACCCAAGAGAGTTTATTTGTGAGCTTGGGCTGGGACCACAATCCAACCTGGCACAGCATGCAGGGTAGGAGAGCGTGCTGAAGTACAGGGTATTGGGGGGTGAGAGGCTTGTAAAAGAAAACACTAGAAGCAGAGGCATCCGTACCTTGGCCTTATGTAGTTGGGAAAGGGTGTGTGGGGGAATGGACCAAACAGCAAGAAGTGTTTCTAAAAAAGAGAGAATAACAGAATCGAGTATTGATTTTCTAGCTGATTGATGCTGGTGCAGTTGGGGACCTACATCTTGTGGTTGTTCTTTGAACTGGGACATCCCGTTACCTGGGGGGTAGGGGGTGGGAGGTGGGAGGGTGAAGCACTGGAGGGCGGTGACATCCACTAATTTCTCCTTTCATTGTTTTTTGAACTGGGACTTTGGGGGGGGGGAATGAGGTAGCTTTTCTAACACTGTGTTCCTCGTGCTAAATCTGAGCCTTGGGGGTAGATAGTAGAACATTTTGTTACAAACTGTTACTGGGAGCCTACCAGAGATGACCACTCAGATACATTGTATAGCTAATTCAAAGTCTTTATTCTGCCAGACCTGGTGGTGCACGCCTTTAATCCCGACACTCAGGAGCAGAGGCTGGCGGATCTTGGTGAGTTTGAGGCCAGCCTGGTCTACAGAGTGAGTTCCAGGACAGCCAGGGCTACACAGAGAAACCCTGTCTCGAAAAGAAGGGAGGGAGAACGAGAGAGAAAGAGAAAGAATAGAGAGAAAGTATTCTGGCCAGTCCCAGCCGGGACTACAATAAGATAGGATACTGGAGAGCCAAGTATAGCCCTGAGCATTTAGACCACGGGGTTTTAAAGCCAAAAGCCACATCCTGGAATGTTGCTCTGTAGCAGCTGCAGGGGAGGTCTGTAGAAGCAAGAAGTTTAACAGAAGCTAAGTTTCCCGGAGGCATCCTGGCCCTGGGTACCAGAACACAGTTAAGAAATCTTCCGTGGTTTCTCTATGGAGATCAGATTCTAGTTATGTTATGGGGTACCTGAAGGGAAAAGACAGCAACAAAACCATCTGAGGCCTGAATAAGTCAAATGACCTTTATTTACAGCTGGTCAGGCTGTCCCAGGCAGAGAAGCAGGAAGCAGAGAAATGGTCAGGCAGTTAACCTTTAGGTCAGGGTCACCTTGTATAGGAATTTATGGCTGGTCCAGAGATTAGTTTATCTTAGGAATTTATGGATCAACCATCAATATTATGGCTGGTCTACAGGACCAGAGATCAGTTTACCCAAGATAGTTTTAGCAGTTAAAGTAGTCTTAGGAATACTTTTACAAGATGACATAACTGTAATTCAGTAGCCTACTACAGTTGGCTGTGAAACGGCTTCAGCAAGAATACAAGATGGAGGAACTTCTGCACTGTCTTGTCCTGGCAAGTAACATAGATGTCAACTTTAACCACACGACAGAGAACCTGAGCCTCATATTGCCTTCTTGTGAATGTTGTTGGTTTTATCTTTTTAAAAGTTAACTTTAGCTGGGCCATGGTGGCGCATGGCTTTAATCCCAGCATTCAGGAGGGAGAGGCAGGTAGACCTCTGAGTTCAAGGCCAACCTGGTCTACAGAGACAGTTACAGGACAGCCAGGGCTACACAGAGAAACCCTGTCTCAAAAAATAACAACAACAAAAAACAACAGGCAAACAAAAAACCAACCCCCCCCCAAATCACCAACAATAAAAAGATAATTTTGTTTATTTTGCATACGAATATGCTTTCCACAGCATGCATAGGGGAAGTCAGAGGACTCTTTACAACCTGGCAGTTCTTGGCTAGTCCCAGCTCCAGCTCCTGTTGCTCTCACTGTGGTCTCCATTCCCTCTCCTCTCAGACACCTCTGACCTTGTCTAGTCTACAGCCAGCCACGCTCAGTCAACTCATATCTAGAAAAAAAGCCCTTCTGTTTAACCATCCCATGTTGCCGCATGCTGCCTGTTTGTATGGTTAGGTCTTTAGTGAAGTCTTTTTTTTTTTTTTTTTTTTTTTGGTTTTTTTGAGACGGGGTTTCTTTTTTTAGCCCTGGCTGTCCTGGAACTCACTCTGTAGACCAGGCTGGCCTCGAACTCAGAAATCCACCTGCCTCTGCCTCCCGAGTGCTGGGATTAAAGGCATGCGCCACCACTGCCCGGCTTTTAGTGAAGTTTTATTAAACTGGTTTTTTCACTCTCATAACGAAATTGTTTCATTTCCTACATTTTATCTAATTACTTTTCCAAATGAGAACAAATGAAGACAGAGGCGAGGGCTACGAGATATGAATGTGGTCAAAAGAAAAAAAATCACCTTCCAAACTCTTGCACATGCATATTTTTAATTGAGGCACTGTCAAAAACAATGAACAATGTGTTTTAAAAAAAATGTGAAATCAAAATGGCCACAGGTTTGTTTTCAGGTGGTCCAGGAGTAGATTAGTAGTACCCTGTGCTGCTTCAGATGCTAATCTGAGTTTACAAAAAGGCAGTTCAGCCAGAATTTTCTCCCCGGTCGGTCATCAAAGGCACTGAGCAAGTACACACAGAATTTTTCACGGGTATGTAATTCACAGCAGACATTTCCACCTTCCTAATGATCAGCAGTACCCCAAGGGCTCAAAGGCCTTCAGAGCCTTCCAAATTGACAAGATCTGTCAAACGTGGGGTAATCATAGCCCAAACAGTTCAAAAGAACCAGAAATGGCTGAACCTGATTCTGAAAGATAAAACTAGGAACCAAATGGCAATTGCTAGTGGCTCGAAAAGAACACAAACAACTCAGGATCTTACAACCCCTACAAGCCATGTTCTGTCTCTATCCTACAAAAGCAGATTCAATGCTCTGAATTAATCGTGAGAAGCTTCAAACCAAGGAGAGGTATGTGGTCTGGAGAAAACGTACCAAGACTTCCTCAAGAGTCCAGAACATTCTCATCTCCTTCCCGAAGCAAGAGAATAGGGAGATGGGAAGAACCCTTGGGCTAAGGGTGTGGGGCTCTTCAATCCCTCCTCCCACTGGGGTCAACTTGCTGACCAAACAAGCCATGACTTGTCAGATTGTTATAAGACTTGTGACGGTCATAGTCCCTAGTGAACTAGCCTTGGCTACTCATCCTCAACAGGCCAATTGAAAAGATAAATTCACAGTGAAAAGCAGAAAAAAGAGATTTGATCAGTGTGGCCACACTGGGAAGGGGAACAAAGTGTTCCAATGACCTTCCCTCCATAATCTATCTTTGAGATCCTGACATAAGGTTTTGGTTTAAATAGAAGGTGAGACAGCTAAGCAGTCTTGGCCAAGGTGTGGTCCAGCCCATCACCGTCCTCATTGTCTGAGCTCCAACCTTTCCCCAAAAGGTGGTCTGAGGATCTGTTAACAGGGTGTGAAATCTCTTCCTGGCAGATCAATTCCCTTCTGGCTGGCACCAGGATTTAGCCTTTTCCTTCCAGAAGCATGAGAGATTCCAGGGAGAAATTCCTTATCTTGGGGATCTTTGTCTCAATGTCTGGTGGCTGAAGAGATGGGCGCAGGGAAGAGGGACTTCAGAACATCTTCATTTCTGACAGAGTGGTCATTCTTTGGAACACCCCTGATCAGAGCTGGCTGTGGAGCTAAGGGTCCCGCTTGCCAGGAGCAGATCTTAATTTGATTCTAACATTTCCTACTGTAGCCTCCAGTCTTGTCTTTTGCAGTGGGAATATTTATTCTGTGCCTTTTCATATGAAAGTCTGGAACTCTTAAAACTTGTATTTTATAGGCTCTTGCAGACGACACTTTGTACTTTTGAGCATTGTTGGAACTGTTTAGAAGTGACTGGAGTCTCCTCCTCCTCCTCCTCCTCCTCCTCCTCCTCCTCCTCCTCTTCTTCTTCTTCTTCTTCTTCTTCTTCTTTTTGGTTTTTTCAAGACAGGGTTTCTCTGTGTAGCCCTGGCTGTCCTGGAACTCACTCTGTAGACCAGGCTGGCCTCGAACTCAGAAATCTGCCTGCCTCTGCCTCCAACTGGAGTCACTTCTAAAGTTGGGAGAAATATAACTTTTTTACACTATGAGATGGAGAATTTAGGGACCAGGTAGAAAGCTACTATTTCAAGTGATGTGTGGGCTGGAGAGATGCCTCAGTGGTTAAAAGTACTGGCTATTCTTACAGAGGAACAGCGTTCAGTTCCCAGCATCCACATGGGGGCTCACAACTCCATCAGTAACTCCAGTTCTAGGGAGCCCAAACCCTTGGCCTCCACAGGTACAGCACATACAGTGCACACAGACATACATGCAGGCAAAACACCCATACACATAAAAATGCAAATGAAAACAATGTGTTTGGATGTCAGATTGACAAGGGGTGGAGTTGGGTTGACCAATCTCATTGTCAACTTAATGTGATTTAGGAAACACATCTCTGGGTGTCTCTGTAAAGAGGCAGGAAGACCTACCCTGAGTATGGGTGATACCATCCTTTGGGCCTGGGTTCTGGATTGAATAACAAGGAGAAAGGGAACTGAACACCAGCCTGTTGTATTGTTGGGCTGCTTTCCTCCTGGCTCCAAGCTCCCAGAGTAACGACTCAGACTCAAAATATATTTACAGATACCTAGGCCTCATAGCTAGGCTCACTCCCTGACTAGCTAATAAGTTTAAAACAATCCATTTATATTTATTTACATTCTGCCATGTGGCTGGTTACCTCTGCTCAGGTACCACTCATCTGTGTTCCTCACATCTTCCCTGTCTCTTCTCAAGCCTGGCTCTATCCCAGAATCCTTTCTGCCTCTGGGATGTCCCACCTTCTACTCTATCCTTTCCTATAGGCTGTAGGTGTTTTAATTGACAGGTGATGCATCCATACAACACACAAGACATTCTCTGGACACCAGCATTTCTCTGCTTCCCGACTCAAGGAAACAAGACCAACCACCTCCCTCTCCTGCTACCAAGCCTTCCCCAGGATAGACTACACCCTCAGAAAGAGCCAAGCCTTTCCTTCCGTATGTAGCTTTTGTTAGGTAATTGTTCCAACATCAAGAAAAGTAACTGACACAGCCATGGAGACTCCTGCTAGCAGCTGCCAGGAGAATGGTCCAGAGGTCTCATAAAAGCTAAACTTCTGGTCCTGGGGCAAGCAATGTGTTATGATTGTCCAGGCAACAGAAAACACACACACACACACACTCAGCTTTGTGACCCATCAGACTCTGTTCTGTGAACCTTCCTTCCTGAGAGGAGAAGTCGGAATTGATTACCTCAGGCTGGAGGTGACTCAGAAACAAGGGCCAGGGGCAGGAAGGGTGGGTGGATGGGTCTGCTTCGGGCCAGAGAGTACAGTCTGAATGCAACTTATCAGACTAACTTGGCAGAAGGATGGTTAGCTGGGCCAGGGCCTTCTCTGTCTTACCAGCTCTCAGAGAAGATATTCTATAAACTCTCACACCAAGGCCACGCTGGCCACAGGGTTAGGGTTCTGCTACTGGCTTACAGTTAGTACACTGGGGTGGGAAGAGAGAAGCTGGCAAGCACAAGGACCTGAACCCAGGCTTGGTGGCACAGGCTTGTAATCCCAGTGCTGGACAAGTGGAGACAGGCAGGCTCTTGCATCTTCGTGGGTCTCAAAAGCTAGCCAGTCAGCTTAGCCTACCTGACAAGTCTCAGACCCATAAGAGACTGTGTCTCCAAAAAAAAAAAAAAAAAAAAAATGGATGTTGTTAGGTTTCAAATCCTGGACAAATGGCTGAGGTGCCTATTTACCATATCAAAGCAGACCTGGTCCCCTAGGTTCTCCCTGTACCCCTCAGTCCCTATCTGTTACAGAGCCCTCCTGGCTGGCATACCCCGCCCTCTACCCTAAGGTTTTCCAGCCTGGGGGCTGGGCTGCTGTTTGCTATATAATCCAACCATTTTGGTTAACCACCTTCTTTTTACCTTTGGGCCTCCTGACTGCTGCCCTGGGTCCTCCCCCCCTTCCCCTTCCCATCTTCCAGGTGGCTCAGCTTAGGGCCATGGCCTCTCTGGGCTCTCCCAGATGCCCCTGCCTCTGGCTATGCTCTCTCTCATCTCTCCAGTAAACCTTCTCCTCTACCACACCCAGGACCAGACATTCTTTCTTCCCCCCCTTTCTCTTTCTTTCTTTCTTTCTTTTTTTCTTTCAAATTCACCAGAATAAATGACACACGAGGTTGTCCTGCCTCCACGTGTATGCATGCACACGCAGGTGCATCTACGTGTGCTTACATACACACAAAATTAAAGTTGAAAACAATTAAATTTAAATTAAAATTTTAAAATAAAAGTTTTAAAATTAAATTTAAAATTAAATTGAGATGTGGCACGATGATTAAAGTTGAAAAAAATTAAATTTAAATTAAAATTTTAAAATTTTAAAATAAAATTTTTAAAATAAAAAAATAAAATAAAAATTTTTAAAAATTAAAATTAAATTGAGATGTGGCACGATGATGGGAGGGAGAGAAGGAGGGAGAAAGAAAGAAAGGAAGGGAAGGAAGGGAGACAGGAAGGGAGTGACAAAAGGAGGGACGAAGGAATTTTGTTTGTTTGTTTGTTTTTTGGGGCCTCGAACTCAGAAATCCTCCTGCCTCTGCCTCCCAAGTGCTGGGATTAAAGATGTGCACCACCACTGCCAGGCAGGAATTATTATTATTTTTTTTTTAAAAAGTGTTTGCATGACCAAATAACCAACTCCAAATCAGTAGGACTCCCAGGAGTCCTTCTGCCCCCTCCACAGGCACCCTCCAACTTTGCCAGCTAAGAAGCCCTTCCTCTATGTGCCTGGCTGTGCCCCTCCTCCCTCTCCTGGCCATCTGAACTGGGGTTTTCCTCCCGGTTCTGGCTCTGGGGTTTCCAGACCACCAACCCTTGAGTGGCTCCCACTGTGACCTGATCAGGAAATTGGCAAAGAAATCCGAGCAAGCCTGGTCTACACAGCTTGTTCAGGATAGCCAGGGCTAGGTATCGCCATCCTGTCTCAAAGAAAACAAACCACAGGTACCTTCTCCTTATTACCCCACCACCACCACCACCACCAAAGCAAAGTACAATTCCACCAAAGTCACCCCGGGGCATCAATGGGCTTACCTACAGAACGTGGGTGAGCCCAAAACAGGAACCCTGGAAACTCTATGCCCATCATGGATTCTGGCTTCCCCGAGGTTTCGTAGACAGCTCCCCTCCGGTATTCTCTAGAAGCTCCCTAGGCTGTGTCCAATTAGGGCAAAATTGCAAACAAATGGCTGGGGCCAAGTAGCTGGAACCCCAGGTGAGCATCGAAAGACCCTCCCAGCCTCCTCTTTCTCCGAGGAAGCATCCTCAGTCAACAGGCGCTACTGAGACAGGTACTGAGAGGGGGCTCAGGCACCGGAGGAGAACAGCGGCTGCTTTGCTCTGGGGACTGCATTCTACAACACCGTACCACTGTGTGTTCTACACAGGAACAGGAAGGAGGGAGCCAGGGCTGTTAGTAGCATGGGAGTTTACAGGGACCCAGGGAAGCAGGGAGTGAGGGTCTTTTTCCTTAGGTGTCCCAGGCTCCAGGCTCTGCTCCAGCTGGCGGACATGGCTGGCTTGTCCTCACAGGTGTGGAAGAAGGCAGGGCCTGGCCAAGTGAAAGCCAGCAGGAAGGCGCAGCCCCAGGAGGCTCCTGTTTCCCAGCCGAGAGGTGATTCCAGACAGTCCTGGAGCTGGGAAAAAGGGCGTTCAAAGGGATTAGCTAAGAGTTACCACATACTCCTTCCAGAGAAGCTGTGACCCGCATGCGTACTCATGCTTAGTCCCTAGAAGATGGGGGTGGAGGGCACAGAGCACAAGAAAACTGGCTGGCCATTTACAAGGCTCCGGAACTGGGGAATTCTGGGAATACCAGCATCTAGCGACTGCAAAGATGGAGAAGGAAAGAGAACCATCGGGTCCCATCAACTCTATGGTCCAGACAGCTACTGCAGAGGGCTCTCTCCGTTGCCCAGAGGCTGGGCTCGGGGATCATGACCAGTGGGGATCAGATGGGTAGCGGAAATATTCTGAAGAAGGAGCTGGCAGGAGGAGCATTGGGAGCAGGGACTTCTCTGCCTCCTTAGAGAAAGTGACGTGGGGCCCCCAGGAGTCCCCGCCAGCTCCAGAACCTCTCCTCTCACTGCGGATTCCTCTTGGCGATCCTGGACTGACTTTCTCTCCACCCAGGGAAACTCCAGCGCTGCCCTGGAAACCTTTGGCAGGAACACCATAGGCTTGGCTGCCACAGAGATGTGAGGGAGAGGTGACCTCTCCTTGTGTCCACTGGTCCTGGGTCTGGCACCTGGAGAGGTGGTATCTTCCCTGCTCCTGGTGGAGGATGGGAAAACGGAAGGTCTCCTGCTGGAGCACTGGGATGGGAGAATCGGGATTCATAGCTGGTATTCACACAGGGAGTTCTCCGGGGTGTGGGGACAGAAAGCAGCCAAGGCTACAATTTGTTCCTGACCCCTGACCCTGGATGGGAGACCAGTGCTGTCAGGCTCCCCAGGAGAACTGGACCCCCGTTCTTTCACGTGGCACCTGGGACCAGGGAGCCACAACTGTATCCTTCTGACTTGGGACTGTAGTACAGCCTCCTGCCTGCCTTGGCACACCCAGCAGGGAGGTGAGGGTGAAAGAGCATCTCCTGGGTCCAGAAGGCCAGAGTTAGTTTGTGGGACACTATAGTTCGTATACATCCCACCACACCAGAATGTGTGGGGTTTCAATTGCTCCTGAGCTCTTGTCTGGAACCTTTTCTCAGCCCAACAGAGTCACTGGAAATGCCACAATCTAAGTCCCCTACCTCTCCCTCATCTGACAGCTTGCTTTCTCATGGGTATGGTACTGCACATAGCAGGCCCAAGTTCTCAGCCTCTCATCCAAGTTCTGTATTGTGGTAAAGCATCACTGTTTCGTGAGAGTTGTACGTACATCTGAGGGTGTATGCCTGCCACTAGTAAGGACTGTGGGAACCTCCTCGTCATGTATGCTGCCCTGAGGTCTTGTCCTGAAGATACACGCTGGTCCCCCGAATACCTCTACTGCTGGGTTAAACACTCATAACTGTCTCACTGAAAGTGCTAAGCACTTGAGAACATCAAGAAGGTGCCTAACTCGTCAACTTTTCCAGGGTTAAAAAGAAATTGCAGTTCCCAGGATGGATCAGGACACATGATGCCTAGCAAGAATGCCACAATGGGTTTGTCATGTGATCTGATGTCAGATTAGTCTTAGGGGTTGGGGACAAGATTCAATGAAGCAGGGCAGATAAGAGCTGCCAGGGGTAGGGTGTTTGCTAGGGTTGTTCTGGTGCTGTTATGGATTCAAATGCTAAATACTGGACCCCCCCCCCCCAAATCTGGTTGCCTCCATGAGGAGATCTTCAAGTACACCAAATGATGCTATGTAACCTTGATCCTCAGTTAATTGGTCAATAAAAGGCTAACGCCTGTGAATGGGCAGTAGATAGAGGTATACAGGTTTTCAGTTACCTAGCTGGGGGTTGTAGGTAGAGACCAGAAAGAAGGAAGGGCAGGGAGAGAGGAGGAGCCATCATGAGAAGAGATGAACCAGTAGAAGCATCAGTAACAAGGGACATATTGATGGGATGAAGTTAGATCCCAAACCTGCCCAATCTAGGCTTATAGCTTGGAAAGAAAATACTTGGATTTTGTGTCTTTTGTATGGGCTACCTAGAATAAATAATTCCTTTTACGGATGATGCCCTACACTGGGTGCCAAATATAAATTAATTTTAATTATGCTTACCCTACCTTCAAGTGGATGAGATTCAAACTATGATTTATTTATTAGGCTCTGCTCAATTCCTGGGGGATTATCCCTAATCTAGTTCTGGAACATTAGTCTGGCTACTACCCGAACGGGTACTAATACTTGAACCTCAAGTTCAAATACTTGAGGTTTGAAATTCTCTGGGTTATTTCTGCTCCAGCAGTCTAGTGTTCTGAGGAGGCATTTCACTCTGGCACGTGCTGCTGGTTCATCATGACTAATGGAGACCTCCTGTTCTGTCTTTTCCTCTTCCATGCCTTTCTCTCTCTCTCTCTCTCTCTCTCTCTCTCTCTCTCTCTCTCTTTCTCTCTCTCTCTCCTTTATCCTTCTCCTGTGGTCCCTATCTGTGACCCTCAGCCTGGTAATTCAAGCTCCACCTCTCTCTATTCCTCCCAGTAACTAGCTGTTGCTGGTTTTATTTAACCAATCATTTTAATGGTGGAGCAAGATTTACATAACATCACTTGATGTATGTGAGTGTCTTAGTTAAGGTTTTACTGCTGTGAACAGACACCATGACCAAGGCGACTCTTATAAAGGACAGCATTTAATTGGGGCTGGGCTGGCTTACAGGTTCAGGTCCATTATCATCAAGGCAGGAACTTGGCAGCATCCACACAGACATGGTGCAGGAGGAGCTGAGAGTTCTACATTTTCATCTGAAGGCCACTAGGAGAAGATTGGCATCCTCAGGAAGTGAGGAGGAAGCTCTCAAAACCCAACCCTAGAGTGATACACTTCTTCCAACAAGGCCACACCCACTCCAACAAGGCCACACCTCCAAATGGTGCCACTCCCTGGGCCAAGTGTATTCAAACCATCACAGCAAGGATCTGCTTGTAGAGGGGAACCAGATCTTAGGGGCCAGTGTTTATTTAGTATTTGAGTACACCAGACCAACCCCCCAACAATTGTCCTCATAAACCACAATACCATGTGACCATGTTTGAATGAAGCACATCGGTGAAGAGCACTGACTGCTCTTCCAGAGGTCCTGAGTTCAAGTCCCAGCACCCACATGGTGGCTCACAACCATCTGGAATGGGATCCGATGCCCTCTTCTGGGGTGTCTGAAGACAGCGGTACTCATATGTATAAAGTGAATAAATCTTTAAAGACAGGGTTAATTCACCTGTTATTTTGTCCTTTAGATTACCCTTCACACCTTAAACCATACAGTTTCAATAACATTTATGTCAAACTAAAAATACTGACAACCTCCGATAAGCAAATACCTTTAGCTTACATAAGACAGTCTTTTTGTCAGTGACATTTTAGTTGGGCAAGAGATGTTTGAGTGGGAACTGGATGCACACAAAAACCCAGATCACTGGTTCTCAACCTCCTGATGCTGCAACCCTTTAGTACAGTTCCTCATGTTGTGATGACCTCCCCCTCCCCAACCATAAAATTACTTTGTCTGCTACCTCATAACTGTCATTTTTGCTACTGTTATGAATCATAATGTAAATATCTGCTATGCAGGATATCTGCTATGTGACCCCCTTGAAAGGGTTGTTTGACCCCCAAAGGGGTCACAACCCACAGGTTGAGAACTGCTGCCCTAGATGGATCTTAACCTAGCCTGACAGCCTAGCAATAAACAGAAGCTGTTTTCACGAAGGGCTGCTCAGGGGCAAGCAAACAGCGTAGTTAAGAAGTAGCCAGGCCAGGCTTGCTGTGTTTGTGCTCTGTCCAATCAAAGAAGCACCAGTTTCAGGATGCTCAGCATACGGGAATGGGACAACAGCTGAATCATCACCCTGGCATATCCAGATCTGGGTGATACACCATGTGCCCCGGGCACAAGCAGACAAAGCCGGCTTACAGGGATCCTGTATCTGTGCCAGATGATTGTGCTATGATTCTTCTAGAACTTAAAAGAAAAATCTGAGACCAATATGACAATAAAGCTACATGAATAAAACTATTTTGTGACTACAGCAACCTAGGTATAGCCGACCAAGGCACTGTGGAGAGCCAGGGCTGGGCAGGTAAGACCCTAATAAGGCCCACCTTCCTTCAAGTCACACCCCAGGAGCATATAGAACTGCCCAGATTGCTCCAGATGTTCAGGTGAGTCACACCCCCCCCCCAATGGCTATCTCAGAAAAATATAGCATAACAATCTATCTCCACAGGAGCGATGCTAGGAGGCCAGCTGACTCCACTTCCCCTCTGGAACCCTGCTTGGGGATCTCTTTCTGTCTGAGGTGCCCCCGAAGATGTTGGCCTCTCCTCTAACTTCCCCCTTGTCTGAGGCAGGAGGATATTGCACGTCTCTGGTGCCTGGTGAGGTGGAGGTGTGACTGACTTATACCACAGAGAATAAAGGACCAGCCTGTGTGCAGGTGTCATAATGACCAGCATGGCAGACTCCATCCGGCCTGAATCGCCACAGCAGGATTCTGGGCTGGAGACTCCTCTATCATCCTCAGCGAGAAGCTAAGGAAACAGAGGCCAGCCAGGTAGGAGAGTTGGACCCAGATCCAGCAGCCAGAAGCAGGAATGAACAGAGACAGAGAGTTCAGGCTGTGTCCTGAGCCCTGGTGCCAACCCCACCTCCCAGACTTACAGTAGGGGCTTCCCTACCCCCAAACACTCAAAATATCCTAAGGACAATATATCCTCAGTGGTGAAGTTATCCTTTACTGGACTGTACAAAGGCTGGCTGCTCCCCCCCATCCCCATACCACTACCCCTCATTGGGGCTGTGGTCAGTGCCCAGTGTGCTTTGCTGGGTGGGGCACTCTCCCCCTGCAGGTTGAAATACTACGGAAACTCTGCAGCAGCAAGCTTACTTCCTCCTGCCGGCCTTGCTCTCACTAGCTCAGACTCCAATCTGGAGAAATAAAAGTCAGGCAAGTCCCTGCTGCTTCCCAGGGAAGTCCCAGCAAAGTCCCCATTCCTGCCCAGTGTGGGTAGTGTGGGTAATTTTAGCCCAAGTGGGAAAGAGGGACTTTCGTTATCTTAAGAAGCTGGCAGGGCACTCTGTCCATCATGCGTCCTGGGCAGAATCTCTGGCTGTTAACCACGAGCTGTTCAGCCACGCCTCCAAGCAGCGGGAAGGTTTAGCCACTCCCCCAGGCAGAGGGAAGATTGAGCCGAGAGCCCACAAATATCTACAAACCGATGCAGTGTGGGTGTGGGAGCAGCTGGCCATCCCATAGGCCAGCACCCCATGATTAAGCAGCACTGAAATACTTCCTTAGGGGAGAATGATGGCTTACACCTGTAATCTCAGCACCCAAGAGGCTGAGGCCACGCGCTGAGTTCCGGGTCAACCTGAACTATGAACTCTGGCTTATCTCTGGCCAGCTTGCCACTGTGTCTCTAGCCCACTGTCTGTTACCTTTATTCGCGGTGGGTTTATACACTTATACTTTATTCGGGGTGAACCAAGGGTTATATAGTTTTGGGGACGGGGTTGAGAATATCCAGGGCAAAGGTCATTGGCTGAAAGCTGAGATGCCTCATTACCTTGGGAGGCATTCCAGGAATCTCAGGTGCAGGACTACATCACATTCCTCAGATGGGCAATGTGGGGGTTCAGGATCCTCCAGAGAAGAGAAAGCCCAGCTGACAAAGGGAGTCTGCCATTTTGTAGGGACTGAGCTCAGGGCTTTCCAGTAACATCAGACTTCAACCCTAGCAGACTTCCAACGCAGATAAAGCTTCAGACAGAGACACCAGTCCTGCCACCTACAACTGTCCCATGCCTCCCGGCTGACCTGGAGACTCTACTTTCACACTCGGGGTTTCCCCAGAGCTGTCTCTGTGGCAAGGAGTGTGTCTAGGAAAGTCCCCAGAGCCAATGGCCAGTTGGTTGTAGACACAGTATATGGATACATCCATAGGCGATCTTGGAGGTCACAGTGTTGTCTGAGGCTCAGCATCAAGGCCAATGGAAGAAGCCAGGAGGGGGCCTGCTTCTCCCTCCCTGAGCCTGCGATCCTCCACATGAAATTCTCTGTTGTCTGCAGGTCCCGTCCCTCCATTTCTGCTCAGTCTGGACAACCCCAAGAGTCCTGACTCCTATTCAACAGGTGTTCAATAAGCATGTCTCCCGGCCGAGGCGCATCAGGGACAGACAAGGGAGACCCCATAGAGCTATGACTAGGGGTATCCCAACAAACCAAGTCTGAGAAAGCAGGAAGGCGTAGTAGGAGAGACACCAAGCAGGGCGGTTGAGGCAGAGGATGGTGTTGCAGGAAGTATTTAATCCTGGCCACAGGTTTTCATCCTGCCTTTGTTAAGTTCTCGGATGAAAGACACACACAACCTTTAAATTTAAAATAAGTCTTAAACAACACAAAGGCTGGGCAGTTGCTCAGCCTTTGTTACTAGAATTTAGTTTTCTATCCATAATCCCAAATTGTTACCTGTCTCATCTGGACTGTTCTTAACTCCAATTGGCCAGCCCTCACCGCCATGTTCTCTAGACTCCTAACCCACGATGGCTTCTCCTTCCTCCTCCTGCCCTCTTCTTCCTTCTCATGCTCCTCTTTAGACCCCAAGCCCCTCGAAACCTCAACCCCACCTATGTCTCTTTTGCCCAATTATTGGCTGTTGGCATCTTTATTTACCAGTCAAAAATAACTTGAGAACAGGGTCACTTAGCGTCTTATGTGCGGACTCTCTTGTCTCTGGGGCAACCAGCCTCAGGAGCCCAATATCAGCATTGAAAACATAGTTATCATTAGACCAACTCCCTACAGGACGAACGGGAGGGGTAGAAAGAACTTCTGAGGAAGAGGAAATGATATTACAGAGACCTTGGGGCCGAGATGTTCAGGCCTAGAGTGTCACAGGTCAGACCTCAAGATGGAGCATGACCTGAGTGGGTGTTGGGAGGTGCCACCCCATGCAGACAAAGCTTCAGACAATTGCCACCTACAATTGTCCCGTGCCTCCCCGCTGACCTGGAGACTACTTCCACACTCGGGGTTTCCCCAGAGCTATCTCTGTGGCAAGGAGTGTGTCTAGGAAAGTCCCCAGAGCCAATGGCCAACAAGGAAAGTTCAGGCCAGGCTGTGGTCAGCTAGACTATGTACTGTTATTTAGGTTTGTGCTAGTTGCCACCCCTGCCGAGGCGCACCAGAATGGCCTGTAGGTGTCAGATGTTATGCTTCTCCCTGGGGATACAGGACACAAGGCTAACATCCCGCCAAGCTCCCACTGTGCCCAGCAGCTTTCTGAGGTCCTCTCCTCTGATTGACTGGGGAAGGGAGTGGTCCACAGTACATATGGAAGGGCCAGAGGCAGTGGCTCCCTGGAACCTAAGGTGATACAAAGTGGGTGGGGAAGCAAATACATGGCAGAGTAGGATATATCCTGTCCTATCCTGAGGCTGGTGATACCAGGACAAATGAGAGGCAGGAGGAGGGATTGGGGCAGCATCTGACCACAGAGCGTGTAAGTGACCACAGAGGACATCAGTGGTTGGGTCTAAGGACATGTGCCCTTGCCTCTGGGCAGGAACAGAAGTAGCCTCAATGTGTTGTTAATAGAAAAGCATACAGTCAGAGAGATGCAGTAAAAGCCCATAAGGCAGATGAGGACTCGAGACCCCCTATCCGACAGTATGGACAGCCTTCAGCCCATTTCACAGAGACTTCTGACCTTTGCACCCTGATGTCAGAATGAGTGGAAGAAGGCAGGGACAGTAGGTGAAGGGGTCACAGGGATGGTGACTGGTGTCCTGAGAGGCAACTTTGGATCCAGGAAATAGAACAATGGTACAGGGGTAAGCACTCAGGGTTTCTCTGTGGGAAGATTAGAATGCTCTAGAATGGCCACAGGGCCATGCCAGGGGTTCTAAGGCCAGACAGCCAAACTCTCAAACAGGGAGATGTTAAAGTCAAAAATAAAAGGGTTAAAAGGAAGAACTCTACCAGCCCACCCCCAATGGTTAGGAACTCTACCAGCCCAC